>OX104024.1:6366172-6689467 GCA_944470205.2 Schistosoma margrebowiei
CGGCTTTTTCCGAGCTTTTTCGAGTTCACAAGTGGGCCTTCCTCACAATATACCCTTGATAATGTCAGTTGGTAAACAACGAACACAGTATCTCACACACTAATGTAAGGGTAAAGAATGGGATGTTTTCGAGAGTTCTGCGTTTTTGAAATCGTCAGAAGTCTTTCCAAATGACTAAATAGTTGAAACGGAGATTATCGAGGTTTACGAAGACACAACCTGATAAACTGTAAGCGAGTTTTCTTACATTCTGTCGACTTGTCAATAACCTATACAGCATTTTCACGATGATAGTAGATGTAAGACAGCAAATCAGGGCTAAAGATACAAAACCAGCCAGTTAAGGCAATGCGCAAGAATTGATACACGTTCCAAGCGAGAAATGATGGATTTCATTTCGTCTACTTTTCTGATGGATTCAAGTTTATGCAGTTGCGCAAACCAGTGTCTGTCTGGATTCAGTAGCTAGGTGGACAATGCGATATCGTTTGAAGCATATAGTACTAGACCCTAGTCGCAGACAGAAAATCAACTCTCGAAAACAGTCACATCCAGCTGATTAATCCCATAGGACGGATAGCGTGTTATGGATACAACTGCTAGTCAACATTCTTCTCTTCCCAGTATAAGTTGTTTGTTCATTTGCATTTTTATGTAAATTGATTTTCTGTTCGTTATTTTTTTCTACAGTAACATTTTAGTTGTACTGTGATGATTAGAAGTAATTAAATCATTATACAAACTCGGAATCTCAGAAATTACGCAAATTAGACCCAAGAGAATTAGGTGAGCACAAACGAACGTGTCATATTTGAAATCTGAAATCAGTCAGTCATCAAGTACAAATGAATCAATAATTCATACAAACACCATGTCGGCCACAACTTAAATGAGATCTCGAATTTCTGCAATCAATCGTACTTCTCCTTATGTTCGTCCTGTGTATCTCCGACTGTGTATTGGATGTAGATTCTGTATGATGCAGAGTATACTAATTAGTATTAGAATTAAAAACTGAATTTGGAATGAACTCACCTGGGTCCGGGAATTGTATATGGTCAACACGTCGCTTGTGTGCTGAAATCACTGATAACTAGATTTTGAACCATAGACCTTTTAAGATTATCCTACCCCACAAAATAGTGTAGGGTCCGTATGTCGCAATGTCATGATCAATTTGACGTTCCAGATTTGTATTATCTTCGCATATCTCACACTTCAAATATTATATGTGAGTATTTAGGGATACATACTGACTTATCATTTGAGGCATTTCATCATGCGACTTTGACCTGCATAAAAATGTGATACATATTCATTTGCATTTCAAGCTGGAATGAACAAGGCCATTGTTTCAGATATCAGATAAAAATGTATTGATATGTGTAGTTAACATATGTGATTCATCTAGGCTTCATTTACCTGCAAAACATTCTAACAGAAAATTTGCACCTCCTTCATACTCATTAAGATAATTTTGGAGTCGGTTTGAATTTTCTGCCTACGCAAACTTCATATCTGGATAAATTGGTTCTCTAACTGCTCCGGGAAAACCTGCTATTTACTCTGTATTCATTATACCACTGTATAGGGACTCTAATATACATACTGGTCGTGAGAATATCCAGCATCTGATACAATAACATCCTAAATATGACTAGAATTCGACTCATTCGGAACATATTTGTCCCACTCATTAGTGATATCACTATAGGTAAACCCATTATGAGGATAAGCAACATCTTATGCCACTCCGTAAGGACCGTAATCAGAATTTAACTCATTTCGAACATGATTCTCACAGTTAACTGAGATTTCACTAGAGAAAAATGAATAATTATGGCAGATCACATCTGACAAAATAACATAGTAATTTTGGTCTGGATTTAATGCACTCGGTTTATCTTCCACACATTTACAAATAATTTCACTAGAAATACATAAATTATGAGAACAATGTAATCTGGTAAAACGGTATCACGAACCAGATCAGAGTATGATTCACTTGAAACACTCAAATTAATAAGGTTGGGATTACAAAGTTTAGGGTTAGTTGTAGTAAAATAAACAATAGTATTACAGACTGACTCAATGTATCAAATTTTATCACATTTAAAGCATTTAATAGTATGAAATACTCTTGAATTTTATTGGTGTAATTTATCACAGAACAAACATCTTCCAAGCTTGTGTTTCAATTCACATCCTCAGCTCAAGGATTTTGACCAAATGCTTGACAAACTGAGTGGACTCGATCCGTGGTGGCTACTCAAGAAGGGAACTTCTGCGTAACATTTATTACATACCAGTTGTCATTTAGTTTTCGTTCAATAAACTTAGCATTATAAGCACATTTGGGTCAACTGATACACTAACACTTGCAACAATGAAGAAATCAAGTCAGACTGAACGCTGGACAAAATGACATCTGTTTTGAGACAATGAGAAGTAAATAGAAAATTCGAGTTCAATATACATTTTTTTCGTTTAAGCAAGTTTAATCTAGGCTTATGACTACAGTTTTGTACACGAAGTATTTGAGGTCAGAAAATAAGATGTGGTGAATTTCTGATATACTCATTCCCAGTTCCTTCGGTGATATCCCTTAAGTTACTTCAAGAGATGATTAGTTATTTCGTTTTATTTTCGTAGTGTGAACATTAACTTCGTAGTTTTATAACAACCCAGTGCAAAGTTACTACTTTACAAGTTTATTATTAGCCCATGATCTAACTTCAGTTTGGAAGAATCAATGAATACGTCACAAACATAAATCTTCCACATAATTTCCCACACTAAATCTAGGTAAACTCTGTTTGAGTGATAGTGGTAATACAACCGTGAACTTGTATTGGACAGACGGAATTTATCTCAGATGGACGCCAAAATTACAAACAGGAAAGCGAAGTGAAGAAGGTGAACGTGCTGATTCGCCTATGATACTCAACGCAGGAGTTAAGATAGTTCAAAAACAGATAATACGTAGTGTGAAAAAATGAAGGAGGTCAGATAAAACAGTGAGTGACAGATTTACACAAAAAGGTCATATATGTGTGAAAATACAAGGATATGAATATAAGAAGTGTGTTGAAGGTCATAATAGTTCAGTGTTGTCTGTATTATCAACGTTAGTTCAAAATATAAGGTGATTCATATAAAGACACAGCAGTATTAGATATAGTTTCTTTGAGGATTGTGTCAGATTCAGAGACGAATCTATCTTATTGTTTCATTGATTGAATAATGTAGGTAAAGTAGATTCAGAATTACAAAGATAAAATCTGAGTAATCGCGATAAAATGTGACTAAGAAGCATATACATTATAAATATTCATGGTAAATGATTGAATTTTACACTAGTGCGAGGAAGTTTCATCCAAAAAATAACTCGCCAAAAGTGACCGGGAACATCAAACTCATCATCTCACTCATAACTCATCAGATAAATGAAATGGACACAGATCACGCCATCAGTGCGAGACCTAGGTTGATAGAGAGTATATTTCCAGGTGGAACACCAAACCAGAACACCTAGTATCATCTTGATCAGTGAAAGCACTCGTGGAGGAAATGGATCATTACAAAAAATACAACTTCATACTATATAGGTCTACTAACTTTCTATACGACTACAAAATGGCATTGAGAATTGAAACTGAACTTCGTTGGAGTCTTGTTCTTTGAGATAAGTTATCCGATCTTGGAGTTTTCACCGCTTTTTTGACAACACCATCAGCTCAAACTTTAGATAGAAGTGAAGTGTTCAAATTTATCCACATGTGACTCACAGCTCTAGCCTTATGAAGAGCGTCTCCAGCCACTAAACCTTTACTCATTAGAGTACAGGCGTCTTATAGGTGATCCTCTAATGGCTCGCAGCATCCTTAACACTTCCGGACATCCCCTCAAACACTTACTTAAATTTAGCCTCAACACAAACCTAAGGGGTAACACTCAGAAACTGGAGACACATCACAACCGAACGAACTGTAGACACAACTTCCACTCCTTAAGAGAGGTCAAATGCTGAAATTCGCTGCCGGCTGAATTAGTCCAAGCGACTTCCCAGGAGTCCTTCGAGAGAAAACTTGACATATTCTTAAGGACTAATGATGGTATCTTACTATGATTCACCAATTTCTTTTTCTTCTATTATCGTCAATATGCCTAGGTTCCTGCCTGGAGGAATCGGTGATCCACTGCTACTAGACACGGAAGCCCGTTAAGTGAAAGCTTCTTCTATTCCGTTAACAACCATTTGAGGTGTGACTTGACCTAGACGGCGAATTTCATTCTTAAGGTCGTTAGACATGCACAAGGTGGCATCTGAATTTGCGGTCTCAAATGGTATACTTACGTAAATAGCTTGACGGTCTATAGGAATTCTTAAGGTGGTCGACGGAAACCCATCTCTTTTATCATGCACACTTTTACCATCTCCCGTACCAAAAGTATTACTATGTCGCGCTCAATCAATCCAATGTGATTTTAACTTGTTATATCACAGGGTTGCAATGAATCATGAATTTCTAGATGATGTATTGAAGCCGTGAGTCTCTTTCATCTAATTTCCGAATTTTCAGCGTTCTTGCTGTTGACCATTATCTTCGCTCGTTATGGGGTATATATTCACGAATTCGAACTAACGAAATTACTCAGGTAAAAAGATTTTGTTTGAAATCGATTACACAGATTTCATGTATCCCGAAAGTCTCCCGATCCCTTTTTCGAGTTTTATAACTGTTTAGACTTCTTCTGAAAGATTACTCGGTAGACTTCTCAGGTAGCGTGCACTGCACGATACATACATAAACGATAAAAATCTTAGTATTAATTGCCCGTTTTCGCTTTAAAATTTACTAAAGACATTCCGCACTCTGAACAGCAAATAAGGAGGAATAAAGAGGAACCTAAGAGAAATTCTGTGGAAAATGCTCAAATCAGTATGGATGTAGCAGACAATCCATCAAATCTTCACCTCTTCCTTAGCCCAAGGTAAAATTGCTTCTGTTCTTCATCGAAGTGAAGTGTCTTGGAACAAGACCTTTCTGATTGCTTGATTTGATTTGTAACTTGTGCCTGT
This sequence comes from Schistosoma margrebowiei, assembly GCA_944470205.2. Classification (NCBI taxonomy): domain Eukaryota; kingdom Metazoa; phylum Platyhelminthes; class Trematoda; order Strigeidida; family Schistosomatidae; genus Schistosoma; species Schistosoma margrebowiei. Next base: position 6,371,256 of record OX104024.1, read on the forward strand.
TACACCTCATGGAACAAAGCTACCTACCATTATTCTCCAACCAACCTTGTCCTTCCTATTCCTTTTCGGTCACTGACTGCTATTATTTCTTTTAACTTATTCCTTCTATTTCCAACTCATTTTTTGGTCTACCTCTTATCCAATGAACAAGGAGGATCAAATGAACACGTAAAGTCGAGGATTGGCAAATCAAGGACCGCATCCCTACAATTGAATAACACATGGAAATCAGAACAACTGTCAACCAATATCAAAGTGAGAATCTTTGGTATAAACGTCATGACAGTTCTACTGCACGGAACTAAAGCTTGGAGAACTACAAAAACCATCGAAAAGCTATAAATATTTATGTACAGTTGACTACATAGTATACTGAATGTCCGTTGGTCCGATACCATCAGCAACATCCTACCATGAGAGAGAGAGAGAGAGAGAGAGGACAAACCAGCTTCCATCTGAGGAGTAAATTAGAAAAAGACACTGGAAGTTGATGGGACACATTGAAGAAATCATCAAACTGCAACACAAGGCAAACGCTAACCTGGAATACTGAAAGGAAACGGAAAAGAGAAAGACCAAAGAACACACCGTCAGTAGTTTGAAACAGACATAAATAGGATGAATAGCAACTGGAAAGGATTGCGCAGGACAGAGCTGGATGTAGAATGCTGGTGGGTTTCCTATGCTCCTCCATGCGGGGTAACAGCTGTAAGTTTTGTCCATTTGCCTTGAGGTTTCCATGTAAGGGCTTACCTGGTAATGCAGCTTGATAATTTCCGCTATGTGTGCTCTATCCACGTACAGCATTTTTTCCTGACTTGTTCTGCAACTAGAAGCAGTTTTGTTCCCCACCACAGTAGGTCATTTCTGATGGTGTCCGGACAATAGATCTGAAGTATCTTGAGTAGACAAGTTTTTATAAATACATGTGCTTTTCTGATGTTGGTCGTAACTGTTCTCCAAGTTTCAGTACCATACAGTAGAACTGTCTTGATATTCGTATTGAAAATTCTGACTTTGATGTTGGATGACACTTGTTTTGAATTCCAGATTTTCTTCAATTGTATGGGCAATCTTTTGACTTTGCCAGTCTTTGTCTTTACATCCACATCAGATCTCCCTTGTCTATCAGTCGCACTGTCTAGGTACGTAAAAGCTACCATTTCTTCCAGAGTTGCGCTAACAAGTGTGATTTGTTGATGTTCGTTGTGTTTAATTTTAGGATACTGGATTTTTCTTCATGTATGTTGAGGTATTCTGATGCAGTGGCTGCTGTTGTACTGTATATTTTCATCTGAACTTGTTGCTGTGTATGAGAAAGAAGAGTCAGGATATGTACGAATTCTAAATCGTCCAGTTGCATCGAAAGTGTTCACTGTATACCATGCTTCCTGTAAGATGTGGAGGTCTTCATAAGCCAGTCAAGCATCAGAAAGGAGAGAAAAGGGGAGTGTAAGCAGCCTTGTCTGACACCGGTCTTCATTTGGAATGCACCTGCGAGCTGTCCTCTATGCACCATTTTTCAGTGTAATCATGATCGACATACTCATGAACTTCGCTAATCATTTGTTTGGACGTTGGAGTAAATTATTCTTCAAGTGACATTTTGGAGGAGAAGAAGTAGGTCTCAAACACGCTAGCACTATTGATCGGGAAGATCAGAAAACTTTGAATATTGTCAGAGTAGAAGTATATCTTCTGGGTATACTTTATTGATAAGTGAATATCCTGGCAGATAAAGTCCTGAGAGATAATTCCTAGTACATTTTCAGTTGCTGGTTCTGAAGTTAGTAATGTTATACCCGATGAGAATAATGGATGGCAGCTGCTGGAATATATTTCTGGATTATTATTATGCATATATTTTTATTGTATAATTGTTAAGTAACTAAACTACTCATATCCGTGTTCCTCTTATTATGAGCATTATATTGACCCATGAACCATTATTATACGGTTTACCATTTACTATCTTCCACGTTCACAATCACTCTCGACTAAATCTCTTACAAATGTTATTTTCTATTTTAACATGTGATGTAGTCTGTTTGGTTTGCATAAATACCTAGTATGTTTGAAATAACCGATTCATATAGCAGAGGCTGAGATTCGTGTTCTGAACTGGACGGGCAGGGCTAGGCAGGAAGAAGGACCGATAAAGATCTTAGACTGACATACGGATTTTATGTGTCATTTGTCCTGTTGATAAATCATTGTTCTGTAATTGGAGGTATTATTGCGTTATATATCAATAAAGCACAAGACCACAAGTTGTAACAAGTAATACTAGTGAACTCAGTAACAAGTATATTAATGAATTTATAGAATCTACCCAAATTTGAAAAATTGATAAGTACAGCCATACAGTGGTAGGATACGATCTCCAGAAGGTAAGAACAAAATACGTTAATGAAGAATTAGGTTATATTGGAGGTTCGTTTGACAGTTTTGAACATATATATGTTATATCTAGAATTTAGATTCCTAGCATACCGCGTATTACATGAGCGACTCGAGCGCTAGAACCCACCAAGTCACAAATGTGAAAAGGGAAGACAAGTGAAAGGAATGCTATTCCAAACAGTGTCAATTATAGTTCAAAACTGTCAGGTATGTAGCGGTAAATAAATACCCAAAATAAATAGCTTTGTAAGTTTTCGACATTGGATGCTGATCACATGTTTTAGTGAACTCACCTAGCTGAAGGCGCTCAGTCATGCATCTGCACCAGATCACGTGTGGGAACGCCGTGCTCAACATCTACTGCAATCGCTAGCCAGATTAGATCAGACGATTTTCGATATATTGATATCACATCAAATATATCTTCTTATCTCCTCGATTCTGTCTTGTGATTTTTTTTAGTGGGAGCGCTTCATATTAGGTGTTACTGGTTAAAGCGTTGTCAAACACTGGATACCTGTGCTATCTTCAGGTATTTATAGTCTAGTAAAAACGAAACCGTCATTATGGTCCTTCACTTCGCATACAGGGGGCTATTAGCATTTGTCCAACAGGGAAACTACACCTAAGTATTCTGAAATATTCCTCCAAAAGACGATTGGATGGAATGTCTTCGGCTTTTTCCGAGCTTTTTCGAGTTCACAAGTGGGCCTTCCTCACAATATACCCTTGATAATGTCAGTTGGTAAACAACGAACACAGTATCTCACACACTAATGTAAGGGTAAAGAATGGGATGTTTTCGAGAGTTCTGCGTTTTTGAAATCGTCAGAAGTCTTTCCAAATGACTAAATAGTTGAAACGGAGATTATCGAGGTTTACGAAGACACAACCTGATAAACTGTAAGCGAGTTTTCTTACATTCTGTCGACTTGTCAATAACCTATACAGCATTTTCACGATGATAGTAGATGTAAGACAGCAAATCAGGGCTAAAGATACAAAACCAGCCAGTTAGGGCAATGCGCAAGAATTGATACACGTTCCAAGCGAGAAATGATGGATTTCATTTCGTCTACTTTTCTGATGGATTCAAGTTTATGCAGTTGCGCAAACCAGTGTCTGTCTGGATTCAGTAGCTAGGTGGACAATGCGATATCGTTTGAAGCATATAGTACTAGACCCTAGTCGCAGACAGAAAATCAACTCTCGAAAACAGTCACATCCAGCTGATTAATCCCATAGGACGGATAGCGTGTTATGGATACAACTGCTAGTCAACATTCTTCTCTTCCCAGTATAAGTTGTTTGTTCATTTGCATTTTTATGTAAATTGATTTTCTGTTCGTTATTTTTTTCTACAGTAACATTTTAGTTGTACTGTGATGATTAGAAGTAATTAAATCATTATACAAACTCGGAATCTCAGAAATTACGCAAATTAGACCCAAGAGAATTAGGTGAGCACAAACGAACGTGTCATATTTGAAATCTGAAATCAGTCAGTCATCAAGTACAAATGAATCAATAATTCATACAAACACCATGTCGGCCACAACTTAAATGAGATCTCGAATTTCTGCAATCAATCGTACTTCTCCTTATGTTCGTCCTGTGTATCTCCGACTGTGTATTGGATGTAGATTCTGTATGATGCAGAGTATACTAATTAGTATTAGAATTAAAAACTGAATTTGGAATGAACTCACCTGGGTCCGGGAATTGTATATGGTCAACACGTCGCTTGTGTGCTGAAATCACTGATAACTAGATTTTGAACCATAGACCTTTTAAGATTATCCTACCCCACAAAATAGTGTAGGGTCCGTATGTCGCAATGTCATGATCAATTTGACGTTCCAGATTTGTATTATCTTCGCATATCTCACACTTCAAATATTATATGTGAGTATTTAGGGATACATACTGACTTATCATTTGAGGCATTTCATCATGCGACTTTGACCTGCATAAAAATGTGATACATATTCATTTGCATTTCAAGCTGGAATGAACAAGGCCATTGTTTCAGATATCAGATAAAAATGTATTGATATGTGTAGTTAACATATGTGATTCATCTAGGCTTCATTTACCTGCAAAACATTCTAACAGAAAATTTGCACCTCCTTCATACTCATTAAGATAATTTTGGAGTCGGTTTGAATTTTCTGCCTACGCAAACTTCATATCTGGATAAATTGGTTCTCTAACTGCTCCGGGAAAACCTGCTATTTACTCTGTATTCATTATACCACTGTATAGGGACTCTAATATACATACTGGTCGTGAGAATATCCAGCATCTGATACAATAACATCCTAAATATGACTAGAATTCGACTCATTCGGAACATATTTGTCCCACTCATTAGTGATATCACTATAGGTAAACCCATTATGAGGATAAGCAACATCTTATGCCACTCCGTAAGGACCGTAATCAGAATTTAACTCATTTCGAACATGATTCTCACAGTTAACTGAGATTTCACTAGAGAAAAATGAATAATTATGGCAGATCACATCTGACAAAATAACATAGTAATTTTGGTCTGGATTTAATGCACTCGGTTTATCTTCCACACATTTACAAATAATTTCACTAGAAATACATAAATTATGAGAACAATGTAATCTGGTAAAACGGTATCACGAACCAGATCAGAGTATGATTCACTTGAAACACTCAAATTAATAAGGTTGGGATTACAAAGTTTAGGGTTAGTTGTAGTAAAATAAACAATAGTATTACAGACTGACTCAATGTATCAAATTTTATCACATTTAAAGCATTTAATAGTATGAAATACTCTTGAATTTTATTGGTGTAATTTATCACAGAACAAACATCTTCCAAGCTTGTGTTTCAATTCACATCCTCAGCTCAAGGATTTTGACCAAATGCTTGACAAACTGAGTGGACTCGATCCGTGGTGGCTACTCAAGAAGGGAACTTCTGCGTAACATTTATTACATACCAGTTGTCATTTAGTTTTCGTTCAATAAACTTAGCATTATAAGCACATTTGGGTCAACTGATACACTAACACTTGCAACAATGAAGAAATCAAGTCAGACTGAACGCTGGACAAAATGACATCTGTTTTGAGACAATGAGAAGTAAATAGAAAATTCGAGTTCAATATACATTTTTTTCGTTTAAGCAAGTTTAATCTAGGCTTATGACTACAGTTTTGTACACGAAGTATTTGAGGTCAGAAAATAAGATGTGGTGAATTTCTGATATACTCATTCCCAGTTCCTTCGGTGATATCCCTTAAGTTACTTCAAGAGATGATTAGTTATTTCGTTTTATTTTCGTAGTGTGAACATTAACTTCGTAGTTTTATAACAACCCAGTGCAAAGTTACTACTTTACAAGTTTATTATTAGCCCATGATCTAACTTCAGTTTGGAAGAATCAATGAATACGTCACAAACATAAATCTTCCACATAATTTCCCACACTAAATCTAGGTAAACTCTGTTTGAGTGATAGTGGTAATACAACCGTGAACTTGTATTGGACAGACGGAATTTATCTCAGATGGACGCCAAAATTACAAACAGGAAAGCGAAGTGAAGAAGGTGAACGTGCTGATTCGCCTATGATACTCAACGCAGGAGTTAAGATAGTTCAAAAACAGATAATACGTAGTGTGAAAAAATGAAGGAGGTCAGATAAAACAGTGAGTGACAGATTTACACAAAAAGGTCATATATGTGTGAAAATACAAGGATATGAATATAAGAAGTGTGTTGAAGGTCATAATAGTTCAGTGTTGTCTGTATTATCAACGTTAGTTCAAAATATAAGGTGATTCATATAAAGACACAGCAGTATTAGATATAGTTTCTTTGAGGATTGTGTCAGATTCAGAGACGAATCTATCTTATTGTTTCATTGATTGAATAATGTAGGTAAAGTAGATTCAGAATTACAAAGATAAAATCTGAGTAATCGCGATAAAATGTGACTAAGAAGCATATACATTATAAATATTCATGGTAAATGATTGAATTTTACACTAGTGCGAGGAAGTTTCATCCAAAAAATAACTCGCCAAAAGTGACCGGGAACATCAAACTCATCATCTCACTCATAACTCATCAGATAAATGAAATGGACACAGATCACGCCATCAGTGCGAGACCTAGGTTGATAGAGAGTATATTTCCAGGTGGAACACCAAACCAGAACACCTAGTATCATCTTGATCAGTGAAAGCACTCGTGGAGGAAATGGATCATTACAAAAAATACAACTTCATACTATATAGGTCTACTAACTTTCTATACGACTACAAAATGGCATTGAGAATTGAAACTGAACTTCGTTGGAGTCTTGTTCTTTGAGATAAGTTATCCGATCTTGGAGTTTTCACCGCTTTTTTGACAACACCATCAGCTCAAACTTTAGATAGAAGTGAAGTGTTCAAATTTATCCACATGTGACTCACAGCTCTAGCCTTATGAAGAGCGTCTCCAGCCACTAAACCTTTACTCATTAGAGTACAGGCGTCTTATAGGTGATCCTCTAATGGCTCGCAGCATCCTTAACACTTCCGGACATCCCCTCAAACACTTACTTAAATTTAGCCTCAACACAAACCTAAGGGGTAACACTCAGAAACTGGAGACACATCACAACCGAACGAACTGTAGACACAACTTCCACTCCTTAAGAGAGGTCAAATGCTGAAATTCGCTGCCGGCTGAATTAGTCCAAGCGACTTCCCAGGAGTCCTTCGAGAGAAAACTTGACATATTCTTAAGGACTAATGATGGTATCTTACTATGATTCACCAATTTCTTTTTCTTCTATTATCGTCAATATGCCTAGGTTCCTGCCTGGAGGAATCGGTGATCCACTGCTACTAGACACGGAAGCCCGTTAAGTGAAAGCTTCTTCTATTCCGTTAACAACCATTTGAGGTGTGACTTGACCTAGACGGCGAATTTCATTCTTAAGGTCGTTAGACATGCACAAGGTGGCATCTGAATTTGCGGTCTCAAATGGTATACTTACGTAAATAGCTTGACGGTCTATAGGAATTCTTAAGGTGGTCGACGGAAACCCATCTCTTTTATCATGCACACTTTTACCATCTCCCGTACCAAAAGTATTACTATGTCGCGCTCAATCAATCCAATGTGATTTTAACTTGTTATATCACAGGGTTGCAATGAATCATGAATTTCTGGATGATGTATTGAAGCCGTGAGTCTCTTTCATCTAATTTCCGAATTTTCAGCGTTCTTGCTGTTGACCATTATCTTCGCTCGTTATGGGGTATATATTCACGAATTCGAACTAACGAAATTACTCAGGTAAAAAGATTTTGTTTGAAATCGATTACACAGATTTCATGTATCCCGAAAGTCTCCCGATCCCTTTTTCGAGTTTTATAACTGTTTAGACTTCTTCTGAAAGATTACTCGGTAGACTTCTCAGGTAACGTGCACTGCACGATACATACATAAACGATAAAAATCTTAGTATTAATTGCCCGTTTTCGCTTTAAAATTTACTAAAGACATTCCGCACTCTGAACAGCAAATAAGGAGGAATAAAGAGGAACCTAAGAGAAATTCTGTGGAAAATGCTCAAATCAGTATGGATGTAGCAGACAATCCATCAAATCTTCACCTCTTCCTTAGCCCAAGGTAAAATTGCTTCTGTTCTTCATCGAAGTGAAGTGTCTTGGAACAAGACCTTTCTGATTGCTTGATTTGATTTGTAACTTGTGCCTGTTACACCTCATGGAACAAAGCTACCTACCATTATTCTCCAACCAACCTTGTCCTTCCTATTCCTTTTCGGTCACTGACTGCTATTATTTCTTTTAACTTATTCCTTCTATTTCCAACTCATTTTTTGGTCTACCTCTTATCCAATGAACAAGGAGGATCAAATGAACACGTAAAGTCGAGGATTGGCAAATCAAGGACCGCATCCCTACAATTGAATAACACATGGAAATCAGAACAACTGTCAACCAATATCAAAGTGAGAATCTTTGGTATAAACGTCATGACAGTTCTACTGCACGGAACTAAAGCTTGGAGAACTACAAAAACCATCGAAAAGCTATAAATATTTATGTACAGTTGACTACATAGTATACTGAATGTCCGTTGGTCCGATACCATCAGCAACATCCTACCATGAGAGAGAGAGAGAGAGAGAGAGAGGACAAACCAGCTTCCATCTGAGGAGTAAATTAGAAAAAGACACTGGAAGTTGATGGGACACATTGAAGAAATCATCAAACTGCAACACAAGGCAAACGCTAACATGGAATCCTGTAGGGAAACGGATAAGAGGAAGACCAAAGAACACCGTCAGTAGTTTGAAACATATATAAAGAAGATGAATTGCATCTGGAAAGGATTGCACAAGACAGAGCTGGATGTAGAATGCTGGTGGGTTTCCTATGCTCCTCCATGCGGGGTAACAGCTGTAAGTTTTGTCCATTTGCCTTGAGGTTTCCATGTAAGGGCTTACCTGGTAATGCAGCTTGATAATTTCCGCTATGTGTGCTCTATCCACGTACAGCATTTTTTCCTGACTTGTTCTGCAACTAGAAGCAGTTTTGTTCCCCACCACAGTAGGTCATTTCTGATGGTGTCCGGACAATAGATCTGAAGTATCTTGAGTAGACAAGTTTTTATAAATACATGTGCTTTTCTGATGTTGGTCGTAACTGTTCTCCAAGTTTCAGTACCATACAGTAGAACTGTCTTGATATTCGTATTGAAAATTCTGACTTTGATGTTGGATGACACTTGTTTTGAATTCCAGATTTTCTTCAATTGTATGGGCAATCTTTTGACTTTGCCAGTCTTTGTCTTTACATCCACATCAGATCTCCCTTGTCTATCAGTCGCACTGTCTAGGTACGTAAAAGCTACCATTTCTTCCAGAGTTGCGCTAACAAGTGTGATTTGTTGATGTTCGTTGTGTTTAATTTTAGGATACTGGATTTTTCTTCATGTATGTTGAGGTATTCTGATGCAGTGGCTGCTGTTGTACTGTATATTTTCATCTGAACTTGTTGCTGTGTATGAGAAAGAAGAGTCAGGATATGTACGAATTCTAAATCGTCCAGTTGCATCGAAAGTGTTCACTGTATACCATGCTTCCTGTAAGATGTGGAGGTCTTCATAAGCCAGTCAAGCATCAGAAAGAAGAGAAAAGGGGAGTGTAAGCAGCCTTGTCTGACACCGGTCTTCATTTGGAATGCACCTGCGAGCTGTCCTCTATGCACCATTTTTCAGTGTAATCCGTCGTAGGAATTCCGTATGACGGTGACAATCTCAGGTACTTTATAGTGTTGTTGAAGATTCCACAAGGTTCTCCTGTCCATACTGTCAAATGCTTTCTCATAGTCGAGGAAGTTAACGTGTATCAATGAGTCCTATTCAGTCGACTACTCGACAGTGGTCCATGCTTGATACCGACAATATTCTTGGAATTTACCCCGTCACGTACATCCTACCCAAACACCATCACGTTCCTCGAGACAACCATCGAAAGATTGCAGATCAAAGAACAAAAACCCAGGTACGCTCTTTTTTTCATTAAGAGTTGCCCCTATTCGGCGTGTTCTCCCAACCGAAGTAACCACAGCCCCCTCAGTGAATGTCTTCAAAAGAAGACTTGGCAAACACGTACTCATCCATGGATTACCATCCTTTCTTGAACCATTTGTGTCTGGTGCGTGTCTCGTAACTTGCCTACTTTTGTCATTATCTCATCATTAACTTGTTTCTATTTCGCTTATTATCATCTCCACTTCCTCTATTATTCCTACACTTCTGTATTCTCATAATATGTGCACTGCCAATCAATTTTTCTTCTGACCCTAATGTTTCTGATTACTGCTTATACTCTTACTACCTCTACCACTACGGGATTTGAATCGACAACTAGATCTCTGTGCTAATGTGTTATGGCAACTCGAACTGATGTACATACGTACGAAGTTCTACGTTGTTATTGACTGACTGAGTATCCGAATTATCACTTATTTTTCACATTGCAACCGACGAGAATCCTGTATGTTAATGTGAATAGTCCTGGTATTTATAATCCCTACTATCCTGAGATAAATACACTGATAATTATAAGTAGTCAAAATGATTTGCTAAGCAGAAATTGTCAGAATAGTGCCATTTAAGACAGATGGAACTCGATGAGTATAACTGAACGCATTGTGTTTGGAATTCGAATTGGCAGCGGAATAAACTATAAAGGAGTCATCAATTAGTACAAATACCGTATTTCTCCACTCAATAAGTTCATTTTAGTTTACTATCATTACCTTATCTAATATTTTTTCATTCAGCTTGCCTATCAGTTTTGATGATATTTCACACAATCTCATAGTTGCCTGCTTATCAAACTGACCTCAGTTTACAATTTAGAGGTCGATCACTTCTCTCTATAGCCCTAATAAGAGTGTATTGAATTAAATGTTTATCGTTTCTACCTTATTCACTATACTTTAGTAGCATGAACATCGAATCTAAAAAGCGTTTTTTTTGTTTGCAGGATGATTATTGGTTAACTTATAAAGCACTATCTCGGTAAATATGTAATAATTAGTCAGATTTAAATGGTTTTCAACTTTCATTTGCAAGTTTGATAAAAATATTGTCTAAATTGAGTTTACTCAAATTCTGTTTTCTACTAACCAAAATAATCATTTATTGATTGATTAAGGCTTTATGTAAATGACAAGGCATCAGTGCAACAATTTCCTCTTAAGCTGAAAGTTGGTTTGATCTATTATATTCGTCTATCTCTGTCTCTGGCCAGTAAATCTTGGTTAGATATCTCTATAAATACCTGTACCTTTTTGATGATAGTTGTATATGTTTTCCAAGTTGCAGCTCCACAAAATAAAACATCCTTAATTTTTACAAATTGTTTGCTCTTGCCTAAAATTAACATCGAATAGTCTACTTCCCTCCAATATTAACATGTCAAATAGTCAACTTTTTGCAAAACCTAACGAACTAGTTTACTACCGCTTGTGGGCTTATGAAGTTCGTCTTTAATATCTTAAAACAATCAAGTTATCTTCTCACTCAAACAGTGGTTTATGTGAAAACAATTTCTAAACATGTTTTACATAAATTTGTCAATGTTCACATGGATGTGACAGTTTAACGTCAACATTTTAACTTGGAGAAAAAAGTTATCTTCATTCCATGATCTAAAAAAAGCAGTTACTGCATAGTTTACGCATGTTTATTCAGAAAGCTTTTTAGTTTAGACGAAATAAAAATGCATACCAACGTTTACCTGCTACATCTGGTTCGTTTCAACTCATTCGATGCACGTGAGAATGTTAATGTATTCTTAAAAATTAATTTGTCAAAAAAGGATAGCATTGTAGAAAATGGACGCAATAATAGCGCTGTCAGTGATAAGCAGCATTTTCGTCACTTCGATTCTGAAGTGTCACAGCTGTAGACAGTTCAGATGTGGTTTTGTAAAATGGTCATTACAAATTCGTTATAGAATAAGGTAAGACTTATTGTGATATTTCAAAGAGCGGATTCCGGGTTTAAAGTTGAATGGAAGTTGCGATCACAGCGTGAAAACTTAGCAAATTTATAATTTATACACAAGAATATTCTTGAGTTTTGGTTCATCTTTTAACCCCGATTGGCTAAAAATGAATAAATCAGTGTGCTTCAACATTATCCTGCATGGAACATATATTAATACAATATGTGGCCTGTTAAAACCTCTCTTTTGAGCAGATTAGTGGGACATAGCGTTGTGGTCCGCTCGCATCCGTGTTCCTTACTTTTGATCTGTCTACCTTCTAGGCAGTTAGAAAATAGTATCACTCTTCGTCCGCGCAGAGACTGGGTTGGCCGTTTCCGGTGGCTTGGTTTCAAAAGTGTCTAATAGAATACTATGAGGTATTTCACAGGGGTTCTCGAAGTTGCTTTCAGGTGATCATCATGGTGTAACCAATCTTCTGAGCCGACTAGTGCCTCATAAATGAGATTTCCTTTCTTTTGCATGATTCGATCGACTATCCCTGTAGGATGTTCATAGCCAGTACTTTTTGACCCATAATGAACAATCGACATTATGGGGCAAAAAGACTCACATGAGTTGAAAGCTGACTTTTCTTCATATCTATTCATTAGCTATATTATTACTGCCAAATGTGTGTTTTATGGCAGTAAAACTTCGATTTAAACATGACTTACTAGGTCTGAAAATTACATTCCAAATTTTGTCAACAGAGGCGTTTGTACCTAGTCTTTACCTCGTTTGTAAACCCAACAAAGTTACCCTCGAGCTTTGTCTTTTATACCTTTTCTCAGGATATAGTGTTAGGATTAAACCGATCTGATTATATGCTTCATGTACAAGGAGATTTATGCGATACTAAACGGACTTCTCTTGCGAACCGGTTACAAAGTACAGTAGTAGCCGCTCAATCTGATATTGAGACTCAAGATGAAGCTTGGGATGGTTTGTTGATTCGACAAGTTGAATTCAATATGATTGCATGTAGTTTTTGTGGTCTTGCTCAGCGTATTGTTCCACAACATCGTATTTCCTTATCTTTGCATGGAATTTCAAGCGATTTAAATAATCGTGTAAGTTGAGAATAATTTTATTCACCTCATTGTTATTATATATGATCTCAGTCATTCTTGAGAGTATAATTCCTTGCGTAATAAAATGCATGTTTATTCTAGATTTTTTCGTGAATCATATACTTTTTTCCAAAAGCTGTTCATGTTTTTGCAATTCTACTGCCTTTTGACAGACTGGTCTGTGTCTTTATGTTGGGGGTGCTTTCAAAAGTCAGACTTGTTCAATAAACTCTTGAGTTCATCTGGTATCACTTTATTTTTTACGGTTAGATTTTCGTCTAGTTCAGCAAATCCTAATATTTGTTTCACATGCAAAAAATCATTCTATGTAATAATTTATCTAATTGTATGAACGAAGAATATTCTTTTCAATAATTTCTCATCAGGTTCTACAATTATAAATCCAGATTAATAATCCATAAAATTGGCCAAATTTAAGGCAAAATACATCATTTGGAAATTGCAATATGTGAATCAGGAATTGTTTGTTATATAAAATAAAATTGTTAATGTTGGGGCTGACTAATATGAAGTGTTAACTTGAATCAGTTTATAAGCGAAATGAAATTGTGAGATAAATTATCAGAATTAATATGGTCAACATGGGGTAAGAGAGAGAGAATATTGTGATTACAAATCGGAAATTACGTAATATGTAATATGTAATTTCCGATTTGTAATCACAATATTCTCTCTCTCTTACCCCATGTTGACCATATTAATTCTGATAATTTATCTCACAATTTCATTTCGCTTATAAACTGATTCAAGTTAACACTTCATATTAGTCAGCCCCAACATTAACAATTTTATTTTATATAACAAACAATTCCTGATTCACATATTGCAATTTCCAAATGATGTATTTTGCCTTAAATTTGGCCAATTTTATGGATTATTAATCTGGATTTATAATTGTAGAACCTGATGAGAAATTATTGAAAAGAATATTCTTCGTTCATACAATTGTGTTCTTAATATAATGGGAATTTTTCAGCAATTTATCTAATTGACTTATTTGGGCAATTTAAAAATTAGGATTATAGTTTATTTCCAGAAAACTACATTACGTAATAGCAACAAGTGGTATCCAAAGTTAAAATTATATGAAACCCGAAATCATTGTTTACATGTATATTATCTGACGGATATCATTTACTTGAGATTATAATTTTTTAATGGCTTCTAATAGTGAACAATAATTTCATTGAACTGATCTATACATTGACTTAAACAATCCGGAATACACACTTTATCAAATAGTTATTTCTTTTTGTATATATTTAAGTGCCTTAGGACTTAAAATGTATTTATATAGTTTCGGGCTATGGGATTATCATGCAATTGATATGAATTTAATGTATTGAAAATTTCATTCATGTCATCAATTTTACATTTAGGTACCTGATTGCTTTTCTGCTGATAAATTTTCCGAAGCTTTATTATCTGCTTGTCGTATGTATGTCGAAGATTGCTCTAGAAGAAATTTAATCACGTCAAACATATCTATTCTTGTAGTTGTTGGTAAGAATGAAAAAAATATTTATGATCAACGAGCATTGATTGGTTGTCTTCTACTGAAAAATCCTAAAGTGAATGTGTTATATCATTCATTTGATTATCTAAAAACTGGTCTAAAATTGGATGTGAATTCCCGTTTATTTGTGTAAGTTGTTGTAAAATTATTACCTACCTGCTCAACTCATTTAATCTTTTGGGCTATGTTTTTTTATTAAGTCAATTAGTTGTCAATAACGAGTGTGCAGTTTCAGTCATTTTTGAGGTTAAATAAGATCTAACAACACTGTAGTAAGTATATTATTTTAAATCGCTAAAATTAAAGAGTTAAATGACTAAGTGATTAGCATTTCGATGCTTTGATACATTAAATTTTCCTATCACTCACTATAAACAATGTATGTTTTAGTTCACTTGGGTGTTGGTTGTTTGAATTTACTGATGTTTAGGACTGCAACTGATCAGTCTCTAATTGTCATATTTGCATCCTGATCAATTTTCATCGATATCGCTTTAAGTCACGAGTATTATAAGCAAAGATGGTGGCTAGCAGTAAAATTTAGGGCTCCCAAATGCCCTGGTATGGCCGAGAATGGCGTGGACCCTCCCCCCCTCTCGAAATGCTCTCTCGTGGTCACGCGTATACAGCCTCTGCCAAGGAAATCCTACTCACTGCCTTCTTTCACCAGGTGTGTTGTTTACGAAAATGAGAGGACAAAAAGCGAATGTCCGGCGCTTTAACCGGATTTCAAACCAATGGTGCACATGGGCTCCAGTATCCTGCGGGAACAAATGAACCAATTTTTGGTCACCGGCTACCATGGAACTGCATCTCCTCACGATGCTTCACTGCCTTATGGGTCAGACCTTTAGGTCAAAGGCTCGGGGTGTGGCTCCCTAAGAAAACAACCTGCTTCGGTCTGGGCACCCGGGCAGTCTCACAGCCCACACACAAACAGAATGAAGTGACGATCCTTAAGGAAAATACTATACTTGCTTCGATTAACAGTCAAACGTTTCATATTATTATTATTATTATTATTATTATTATTATTATTATTATTATTATTATTATTTACTACGTCATTTATTCACTTTATTTATTCCCACTTTATGCATCCTTATTTTTTGACTTATACGGCAGCTCGCCTATGGTGGAAACTCACTTCTATCTAAGCGTTCTCGAGTCACTGACTGGTTGAAAATTGAATGCACCACCAGATACGAATACTGAAACAGTTTTTCTGAAACCTCGTGCACCATTCAAACTGGCTGCCTTCAACGTTCGCACACTTATCCAGGTCGAACAATAGATAGGGCTGGCTATGTCTTTGGAAAGTCTTAATATTGACGTTTGTTGCCTATCCGTGACCCGTATTAAAGACTCTGGTGAAATACTACAAATTCGCAGTCGCTTCAAAAAAGCTTGTTTTACGTGCGTTTATCCGGGGACCGTAAGGCATCTTCGTCTGGTCTTGCTGGTGCTGGTGTCGCACTAAGCGCTAGAGCTGAGGCAGCACTAGTCGATTGAATTTCATTAACACTCGGTTATGTGCTATTAGATTAGAAAGTTCCATCAAAGTGTGAAGAAATAGGCATGAGAAACGATGTCTTTTCGTCATCTTTGCCTATGCCCCGACAGATTGCAGCCCGGATGCAATCAAGGATGAATTTTACCACCAGTTATCTGTTCTTCTCCAGAAAGTGCGTTCGACAGATATTGTAGTACTAGCTGGAGACTTGAATGCTCAGGTTGGGCGTCTAGGCACAGAAGAGAGTCGTTTAGGTGGCCGATGGGGACTTGTTGGTCGCAGGACAGATAACGGGAACCGTCTATTGCAACCGTGCACAGACCACAACCTGTTTCTGGTTAGCACTAACTCTCGGCACAGTCATCGCCGATGTGCCACCTGGTGTCCTCCCTCTGCACCTCAAGCCTGAACTCAGATTGATCACATGGCGATCAGCTACCGCTGGCGTGGTTGTGTAAAAGACTGCCGCTCCTTTTGGAGTACCTATCTGGACTCGGATCATGCCCTGGTCTGCGCCAATATTACTTTTCAGTGACCAACGAAGTGACCACCATTAACGGACTGATGTCAACAAGTTGGTCGCAACTTCTGTTGATAGTAAGTATCGAACCGAGCTAGCTTCTAGGCTAGCTACCATCCCACCGAAAAGTATAGATGAGTATTGGTTGCAGCTTTATGACGCCACGAAAATGGCGAGTAAATCCGCTTGCGGATTCGCGAAACGTCTCGCTTATAGTCAGCCAGCTACAACGTAGGACCAGGCACATATATGCATCGGTTCAAGTTGCCATACTACATTAGCACAGCAAGATGAACACTGGATTCATAGGAGTGGTTAAGTCAATGGTTGTGATATATATAAAAGATTGCGTATAAGGAAATAGTGCATGAAGAAAGAATTAGTTCGTAGAAAGTAAAATATAAAATAATTTTAATCTCTCGATTCTGAGCCATGTCACCCAGAGTCTCCGACCATTAGTTACGATAGTCACGCGGACCCCAACCGTGTAGTCTGCATCTACCAACATGGCTCAGACTAGAAATTAGTGTCTTCAAGCACTGATGCCACGTTTTGTTTTGGCTGCCCCTAACTTCCTTCCAGCCATCCCCCACACCGGTTAACATTGCACTTCGTGGTAATCGGTGTTCAGGCATACGCAACACGTGGCCCAACCATCTCAGTCGATGAAGATTCACAACCTCATCAACTGATTTACCATCATTCCCTAATACTCTGCGTCTAACCTCACCATTACTTACCCAGTGATCCCAGCGGATGTGAGCAATATTGCTAAGGCATCTGTGGTCGAATATTGGTAGCTTACGAGTATCTTCTACTCTTAGTGGTCATGTTTCGCTGCCGTAAATTAAAACAGAACGGACTGCCGCGCAGTATACTCGTCCTTTTATTGATAGACGGATATCTTGCCTTCGCCATAGGTGACATAAGTTGGAAAAAGCCAAACGAGCTTTTCGAGTCCGTGCTGAAATTTCGTCCGATACCAACCCATTAGGGCTGGTTAGACTTCCAAGATAAGTGAAGTTGTCGACGCGTTCGACTACTTCACTCCCTATCCTTAATTCAGGTGTTGACGGAGACTTAGTCCTGAAGCAACAACTTGCATTTAGAGGGAGAGAAGCGCATTCCAAACATTCTGGCATTGTTGCTTAGTGCTACCAGAAGACTGCATTTTATCAGCGTCTTCACCAAACAAAACTATCAGTCAGTCAGTCAGTAACAACGTAGAACTTAGTACGTACGTACATCAGTTCGAGTTGCCATACCATATTAGCACAGAGATGCAGTGGTCGATTCAAATCCCGTAGTGGTAGAGGTAGCAAGAGTATAAGCAGTAATCGGGAAGATTAGGGTTTGGAGATGTTATTTAACGAGTATAATCCAGTGAAATAAATTTGGAAAGAGGAAAAAAAGGGGCATGAAGAATTCAGATAACTAGAATTTGGGAGAACATAGAGAGTGGATGCACCTGCGCCATTGCAAACGATTTTGAGCCATGTCATTCAGGGTCTCTAACCATCGGTTGCTATCATCTCGCGGTCCCCAACCAGGTAGTCTACACCTACCAACATGACTCAGTCCACTTGTCAGTGACTTCATGGATTTGTGCCATGTTTTGGTCTGGCCGCCCCTAGCTTTCTTCCAACCTACTCCTATACCACTGAATATAGCACGTCGAGGTAGTCTGTGGTTGGGCATATGTAACACGTGTCCCAGCCATCTCAACTGATGAAGTTTCACTACTTCATCAATTGATTTGCCATCCTTACCTAGTACCCGTTTCCTAACAGCTGCGTTACTTACTCGGTGGTCCCAGGATATACGAGCAATACTTCGAAGACACCTATGATCAAATACTAGTAACCTACGAATATCCTCTACTCTTACCGGCCATGTTTCACAGCCATAAAGTAGGACGGAACGAACTGTTGCGCAGTAAACACGTCCTTTGGTTGATCGATGGATATCTCGCCTACGCCATAAATGACGCAAGTTGGCAAAAGCTAGTCGAGCCTTCTGTATCCGTGCTGAGATTTCGTCACACACCAGACCACAAGGGCTGATGAGACTTCCAAGATAAGTGAAGCGGTCGACACACTCAACTACTTCACTCCCTATCACTAGTTCGGGTGTCGATGTAACCCAATCCTGAAGCAACATTTTGCATTTCGAGGGAGAGAATCGCATCCCGAACATGCTTGCATTGTTACTTATAGTGGTCAGAAGACTCTGCATTTTGTCAGCGTCTTCACCAAATAAAACTATGTCATCTGCATATTCTAAGTCAACAAGTGAACTTCCCGGTAGAAGTTCAACCCCTGGAAATTTAGATGAGGAGAGTGTTATCTCTAAAAGTACGTCGACCACAAAGTTGAACAAGAATGGGGAGAGTGGACAGCCCTGACGAACACCACTTGAGGTAATCAATTCTGATGACAGTTCACCATAAGCTCTCACTCTACCAGTTGTGTTCGAGTAGAGAGCCTTTATAAGGTTAATGTACTTCTTTGGTACTCCTTTCAGTGACAAACACTGCCATAGAACCTCACGGTCAACAGAGTCGAATGCCGCCTTAAGATCGAGAAATACTACCATTGTGGGGCGTCTGAATGTGTGTCTGTGTTCTAGAACCTGACGTAGTGTGAATATCTGATCTATACAACCACGTCCAGGTCGAAAACCGGCCTGGTTTTCTCTAGTTTGCTCTTCACGAGCTATGTCATCTGCGTATTCTAAGTCGATAAGTGAACCTCCTGGAATGAGACCAATGCCCGAGAATTTAGTCGACGAGAATGTAAGCAATGCAAGCAATTTAAACCTATTATGTAATTATGATTTTTTGAATATCGCGAGTTGTAAGCAGCTGACGAGAACCTACGAAATAAGATGAATTCATGCTATTCTGTTAGAATCTTTGTTCTTACTCTTTTAAAAATGATAAAGGGAACTATGTTTATGAAATGTTATTTCCATCAGTAGGTCTGTGATGAAGTTAAACAAAAATGAAGAAAGTGGACAGCCTTGACAGACACCACTTGAGGTTGCAAAAGTAGATGACAGTTTGCCATTAGCTCTGATGCGACTAGTAGTGTTCGAGTAGAGAGCCTTTACAAGGTTCATGTACTTCTGAGGTACGCCTTTCAATGACACACTGCCACAGAACCTCTCGGTCTACCGAGTCAAATGCTGCTTTTAAGTCAAGAAAGACCACCATTGTCGGACGCCGATGAGTATGCCTATGTTCTATAACCTGACGAATGGTGAATATGTGGTCGATGCAGCCACGACCAGGTCTGAAGCCAGCTTGATTCTCTCGTGTGTGCAGCTCACGAGTCTTAGTTAGGCGTCGGATAATCATCGAAGCTAATATTTTAGATGCTATATTAGTTAAACTAATCCCTCTTTGGCTGTCACAGGGTGATTTCAACCCTCACTTATATATTGGGACGATGGGTGATTGTGACCAGTCAGATGGGATAACGTCCAACTCCCAGATTTTAGCTAAAATATTAGACAACCTAATCGCTAAAATTGGACCACCATCCTTAAAGACCTCTGTAGCCAATCCATCTGGACCAGATGCCCTTCCTCGTTTCAGATTAACTATAGCATTTTAAACTTCAGCTAGAGTTGGGGGACCTACTTCAATGTTCCATTCACACTGTCTGGGAATGGAGGGTATTTGTAGAGTCGCTGAAGGCCAGCTGAACTGTTCTCTGAAATGTTCCGCCCATCGTTCTAAACGTGTGAACTGGGAGCAAATGAGAGTGTCGTCTTTTTCCGAAATAGTCTGACTTACACTTGACTTATTAATTCCAGTTTGTTTTATTAGTCTGTAGAGCTGTCTCGTGTTCCCTACAGCCTCCGCCTTTTACATCTCTTTTGCTTTCGTTGCCCACCACTGCTCACGGTCGTTCCTTAGACTTTTGGTTAACCTAGATCTGATTTGTTGTCGTTCTTCATCGTGTTCAGAACCTGATGGAATGGGTTTACGAGGATCCATCAGTGCAATAGACCTTGAAGAAATCCATTGGTTTTTTGTAATCCTGTGGTTTAAATCACTGATAGATGTCACTGCTGTTTCCACAGCTGCTTGTATATCTTTCCAAGCAACATCTGAGTCAGCCTCGTTTTTAGAACTACCTAAGTGTGACCTCAGTTGTTGGTGGGACCTACTTTTGGTTTTCTCGCTACTCAATTCAAAACCTGGGAGCAGTGGATGGCCATTTCATTCACGCGCGAGACCGAAGGTTGTGGTTTCGAATCTCGCCTGAGGGATGGTAGGTTCACAATGCTGAGGAGTCTCATAACTGAAAGAAACGGTCGTCCAGTGTTTCCAGGTTTTCAATGATGATCTAGCTTAGATTGACTTGTGAATTCAACAGTGAAAATACTTCATTCTGCACATATCCCCATACTGTCAAGAGAACTTGAAGAATTTCAAACATAATTGGTGTAAAACATGTTTAAAGGGCGTATTTAAGGTATTCATTTGAATATATGTTCTTAGGTGTCTAAGTTTCCTCCACTGTACTTTCTGGTAGTACGATCTCTGATGTTAGACATCTAATTGATCATAGTAGCCCATGAGAAATATAAGGCACGTTTTTCTACCCTATGTAAATTCACCAATACGATTGGTTTATGTGGGCATAATTATATCGTGTCTGACATTTAGTCGGAAAATCCTATAATCTATGGTCCTGCTACCTTTTTATTATAATTCTTATTGTGTTTCTTGTTTATATATACTGCTAAGAGGGGGTAAATGCATAGACAATCACGATATTATGTTAATAACATCAAGGGTTGATTTTCATCAGTGAACCATTCAAAACTAGGGACTACTTGATAGTTGCGTCAGGAAGCTATACCCATGAATATTGTCAAATATATACTACTAGGTCTCGGCTCAGTGGTCTAAGGGTTAAGCACTCGCTTCGAGATCTGAAGTACTCAGGTTCATTTTCCAGTGGAGTCTTAGGTATGTACTGCTGACGAGTCACATGCTAGGATGAAATAACTGTTTAGTGCTTCCTATTTTTCATTGACTGTCTAATTATGGTCAGTCCGTGATGTTAAGTCGGAATGTGGCGTTGCCTATTTCAGTATATCAATAATTGGGTCTCATAAGCTGCTGCTTATTATAATAATATAATTTTTTGCCGCTAAACAAAGTCTGTTGTACTTCGCATTGTACTATTTTTAGAGACAATCAAGAGGTAGCTGTTGTATATTTTAGAACTGGCTATACTCCAGATGCTTTCCCTGATGACGAAGTGAGTGACGTTTATCCTTCTGATAATGTTTGTGTTAAGTTATGTGATATTTTCCAATAAATTATTCTTCACTTTTGATTTTATCTTTTTTTTTAACCACTTGTTTATCACATACAATTTCTTTATTAATCTTTCAATACTGATTTAAAGTTGTTATTCAGTAAAATTCTTCGCGGTGATATAATGAGCAGAAATTAGACATGATGTTCAGGTTTCAGGTGTATTGGTTTCTGATCGACGTTTATATTTCATGTTCTATGATCGCTTACGCTTTAAATAACTTTTAACCATCTTTATTTTGTCAAATATTTTTGCATATAGTTGCAAATCAGTTCTATTGCATTCCACTATATGTTCATTTGAAATTATTCTTAGGTTTAATAGTTATTGACAACTGAGTTCCATATAAACTATTTACCAAATCATCTGAACCTGTTATAGACTACAGATGTGACTCGTTCAGTAAAAAACCTATGTAAGTAACAATTTAGCATGAAGTGCAGAACATTTGTCTGCAGTGATGTTATGTTTATGTAACAAAAACAAACTGTAGACTAATAAATCATTTTGTCAAAGGGCCCCTAAAGAGGGCCGAATCATCTTCACTTCAAAAGCTCATCGATGTCTGCTATGTAGAAAAACAAGGTATTATTAAATGTGGCATCCAAAAAAGTTCTTATAATACTAGTTTTAAATATAGAACGACTAATAATACAAATGGAATGTTTTTAAAGTTACCACTACCTCTACATCATACAGTCGTTTTTTCCAAGCTAATATTATTTTTATTATTTAAAACTATCGGCTGATACAAATTTTTAAAAAAAATAGATAGTGTTCATTAAGGTCGAATTGTTCAATAACGCTTCCGTCTAATAATAATGATAATAATAGTTTATTCTCGAATAATAATAAGTTACACGAGTCATGCCAATTTTAAGGATAAGATCAAATTGACAAAAATGTTATGATATTCACTACATTAGACTCGATAACCCAGTTTGATTGACACGTTATAACGAAACATTTGTTACTGAAATAAGACAACAAATGTTGGTATGTAAAAACATGATTAATGGGATTAAACCTGAAATATGCAACATAAAAATTTTACCCATCATGTTGATGCTGCGTTACTGAAATGAACTGTTGGTTGCAAATAATGCAAATATTATGCAGTCATCGTGCAGTTAAAAAAAGCCAATTTTTTGCATATATTTTGTTGTTTTTTGTTATTAGTTGTCAGGTAACTGATATTATAGCATTATTGTAGAAAGGATTCTTACCAGAGTATCAAGTAAGACGTACATTGAAGTCTTAAGTTCTGGGTACGTATTTCATGTGTTGCATCACGGTAGTCTGTCAAAATTTCACGGTTGTGGGACACCGGGGTACCAAAATCACCGAGTGGTTAGGCAAATAGTATATTGTAATCTGATTTTTTTCTTGTTATGACATGTATCTGTCTATAATACAAAATGTTCTAACTATTAGTTTGATTGATTTCCAGGGAAAAAATGTTTTTGCTTAAGTTTACGTGTTTTACAAATAATCTGGATTAAATAAATAATGTTTACCATAAAAAATCAACAGTTCCTGATAAGAATACAAACATTTAAATACCAATATCACTGATACTTTTAAGCACAGGAAACTGTAAGACTAAGTTACTAAGTTGGACAGTATTCGTAATAATCTAAATATTTTCAACTTTATCCAAAAGTAACAGGAAACAGTTGAAATTTGTTTATCAGTAGATATGAATTATTTGATAATACAGTTTTCTCTAATTCCATCAATTATCTGTTTTTATTTATGGTCAAGAAAGCTATTAAACGTTTATATCAGTATTTTACTGAGTTTAACAATTGTTTATGATCGTTTTGCATGGCGTCGTAATATATTTGATAAATATTTTTTTTGCACTTGACGGATAAATAAATGTGATCATGAAAAATTAGAATGATCAAAAATTCTGCTATTAGTATTTGTCCTTATAAGTTTGAAACATGCACATTGGGGAAGCATTCATGTCACATGTTTTTGTATTTACATGTGGCTGTACGTTTAATGTTAAAAATATAATTTGCGATATGAATAAATCATTTAATTTATCGTCAAGGCATCGAATTCAACTAAGAAAGTTACGCAACAAATAATTACTTCGCATAAAGTGGGTTTATTAAACATCCATTCAAAGGGTATTAGCTAAGTATGTTATTTTGGTGCTAACTAAGGGCCAGCATTTCACTGAGCTTTCCTAATATCAAGTTGATTATAACATGAAAAATAATGCTACTTAGAGAACAAACCTCTTTTGGTCAACGAGTTGTAGTTCACCACATCCACACTTTTAAAAAGAATAGATAGCGTATTATCTAAAAAAAATCTCATACTGCAGACCGAATAATTTGATAATAAATGGTTACATATTATCCAAAAGTATCCAAATTCAGTCCGTTATAAAAATCCTTGATTAATATTTAATGGATCGCATGTTGACATTCTTTGTCACATGTATTCCCTGGAATATATTTTTGTGTTTCTTATAACTTGTGACCGCCGATTAGAGAGCAGTGACTTATCGATCGGATCAATGAGGCGTAAACCCGTGTGAGCAGTCTGGAGTCCTTATTAGTCCTGCATACTGTCTAGCACAGCCAGTTAAGTCCAGAACACCAATCCGAGCATCTGCGATATGAATCATTTATTACAGACATACTGAGTTTATATACCAATCAAACAGACCACAACGTACCATAAAATAGGAAATAACATTTGTACAAGATTTGGCCAAAAGTGACTGTGAATGAGGGAGTTAGTGATTAATAGACAGGATATAATTCAAGAATGGTAAAACGTATAATAATACTTTGTGAGTCAAAATAAAGCTTATAATAAGAAGAATATGAATATGCATAGTTTAGTTATTTAACAATTATACGATAAAATATATGTTTATTATTGGTCCATAAATGGATCCCAAAAGTTACCATTCATTATGCTTATCGGGACCTAACAGTGTTCAATCGCAAAACTAAACTAATTTCTTTCGTCAATTACTGACGTGCACAGTAATAAGAATTATCTTGCAGTTAATGATTGAGATCATGAAAATAAATTTTTCATAATGTTTCGTTTAACAATTAAACAGAAGACTGCAACATTCGTCGTCTATTTCTATATTGAAATAAATTGTAATCTTACTAACAATTCAGTGGCAACCTTTATATATGAATTATTAAAATGGATCCGTTTTATACTTCATAATAACGTATAGTTCATATTCTTATCAAAATCCATTCATACATTTCGTTGATATTAATTAAAAGGTGCTTAACTTAACTTAACATATCAAATGTTTAAAAAAAAATTAATTAATCCCTGATGTACTTAACTCATCTCGTTAACATTTAGTGTTTTTTTACTTTCAACATGCCAACACACGGTTCCACATATTGTTTATTCCCATCTAATTTTTCCAGCATGTTCAGATCTCTTTTTTCATTAAGCTGTAGATTTACATCCGTATCTTAAATTCCAGTTAATAGATAATGTGTAAGTACTAAATCTTCCATGATTACATTTACAGATAAGAAATTATGTCGTAATATAATAATTCACAATACTGAATTTGTTATATCTACATTATTACAGAGCTGTAATTTTGTGCTTATCGAATTTCCTCAGATTTTACTCTCCATAATGAACAGCCTTATCAATGACTCGATTAATACAACAGTCCGCGTTAGAAATTTAAACATCTAACTAATCAAACAAACAGAATTTATATAAGGAGAAGAAACTTGCGATGGTGGAGACAAGATTTTTATTTTAGGTGGGTTATTTTATTAGTTTCATTCTCTGACCTGGACGGTTTAATCGTGTTTAATCCTGTCAAAAGAAATATGCAGATAATGACAGAATAAAGGTCAACAATAATTAATAAATCAAGTTCGACCAAACATGCTATCAGTAGGTTATATGGGGAGAAGTTCGAATAGTTCACTTCTACCTGAAGTCTGTACTAATTATGTTCTGTAAATCCATGAAAATTTCACAATTAAACTAGTCAAGTCAAAGAATGTAGCAAGACTTAAAACCCAGATCCCATCACGCTACTGCTGACAGGTTTCCAGTGTGCATTATAGATGTGTTTCTCTAATAGGTTTGTCGAGATTTTAGCATGGTATTTTATATCCCTACTTACTGCAACATACAACTTGATCTGCACATCCATTCCCCTTGTGGTTTATTTTCTCCACTGATTCGTATAAGTCTTCTAGGCAATATATAACACTTCTTTCCAGATTAGTTGCTCAATAGTCCAATAAAATATCTATGTTAATTTTTCTCACAAGTCTAGTTAATGATACTTTTAGCTATTTGGTCTTTATACATTTCCGTTTTTTGTGTGTTTTATTCACTTCCTGCGTAGACATGGGATGTGAAATATCAACTTGAACGGTCGTTAGCTATCAAATGCCCATGCATACAATATATGCTTGCAAATACAAAAATAGTACAAGCCGCCCTATCAAAACCGAAATATTTATCTAGATTTTTTAATCCGGATAGTTCAAGTTATTTAAATATTTTATCTACATTCGCCCATCAATATACATTAGATGAAGAAATGGGAATATCGGATTCCACTGAGATTCAATTTGTAATTAACGATTGTCTATTAAGACCAGATAATTATGTTTTGAAACCACAGAGAGAAGGTGGAGGGAATAATTATTTTGGAGGTATTGGTTTTCTTGTTAAATCTTTCGCGATAACTACCATTTTAATTTTATTCAATCCCATTAGATTTGTTAGTCGATCTTTTAAGGTGAATAATCACTTTTCACGTTATTAACCTTTATGCAATAAATATGACGCTTACGGGCTCGGTCTATAAGATGTGTTGAGTTATGCTGGATCTTTCGGTTATGTGAGTGGGTTTTTCTAGGAAGCATCCATGTCCAGATACGATGTTTCGAATATAAGTGTTTTTGAGCGAATATATTATGGGTTGTCCAATAAGTATAAAGACTGAGATACTTAGATTTTTGATGCTTTGTGAAAACACTCTGAAGGAAACGATTCATTTAGATTGGATAACGCATTTTAGTAGATTGTAGTGACGCAAGGTCCATGATAACCGTCAACATTTACTTTTATTCTAGATATTCTAAGTGTAAAGTATCTTGAACTTTTTGACGACTGACTCTGTTCGAATAGTTAGTGATGAAGTGAATCAGGAAACGTCATCCATGCACACGATCCTAGCATAAAAATAATGAAAGGATGAGGTGGTTGAAAATCTTGACCTTTTAGGACCTTCAAGGATGTTATAAATGATGAACGTGAAGATAGAAAGGCTATTTCGTAATAGATTGAAAGTGTTTTGAAGTGGATATATCCAAAAGTTTCTACACCAAAATCTACACCTTCCTAACCAGTGGTTAACGACTTCATGAACCGCTAGCGCGTTCCGATATACTCACTCTTGGATTTTTTCCAACATGCACGTATTTCATTTAACAGTCCATGACAGGACATAGAATAACACTTGTCCCAATCATTCCGGTCGACAATGGTTTACAGTGTTATCAATCTAACCTAACATATTTATCTAGTATCATGTCCATAACCAGCAATACTCACTTGGTAGTTTTACTATATGAGCCATTCTTTAAAGAATATATAAACAAAAATATGTCCAGTTTCAATTTGTAGTTAATGATAAATAACGTGCTTTAAGAACACTAGGATCAAACTATGTGTCATTGTTTCTTACAATCACTCTTGTAAGTCTTTATCGGCACCCCATCGAAAACAATTAAATTAGCAGTACCGTTTTCAAATTTAGATGTACACAATAGCTAAATACTTACGATAAATATGTGAATCTTGCTAAAAGCTAGATTTATTTATTTACTTATGGTTTAGTAAGGAGAGTTGTAAAATCATAGGAATGGATTGTTTGTTACAAAAATAGTTCTAATCATCAATGATTAATAGATATGTCATTTGAAGAATAACTTATTGACTATGATTTAGATTGATCTAATTCTTAATCAGTTATCCTCTTTACTAATTATACATAGAGGAACTTGTTCAGAAATTAAAGTCAATTATGAATCATTCTGAAAAAAAACTGTATGTACTTATGGAGCGTATACAACCATATATTTTTGAAAATTCTATATTGAATTCAACTTCAGCTTCTGGAGAATTAAATGTCAAGAAAATGGTTACTGAATTGGGTATTTTTGGTGCAATTCTTGCGTAAGTTTAACAACTAGTAGTGTACTTTCTTTTATTTCTAGTTTGTCATTTTGACTTTGAAAACCAATGCAAAATACTCTATCAATGAATAATTTACTTAGTGGTCGTTAATTCACGTTTACTTCATTTTAAAAATTGGTAAAACTATAATACTGTCATTTATGATACTATTATAGAGATTCAAATGAGTTATATTCTTTTAGATTGAAGGAATGTTGATGGATTAAAATAAGGAATGATTGCATTACCCCGCAACTTATTTTTGATTTTCGAAGTTATGATTTATGTGGCAGCCAAACCATGACATGACATCAGTCCATGAATCATGGGCCACTGCCCAGACGTATGTTGGTAGGTATACACTACTGGTTTGGATTTAGCATGAGGTTAAATAATAATGCTAAAATCAAGCTCATTTGTAAACATGCATACACGCTTTCCCTCTACTAGATCCAGACTTTAAAATTTGTGTTATTATCTTTTATTTCGGGGATTCATTTTCCCTGTCACCCATGGTGGAGGAGCATAAGCCACTCACCAGCGCGAATCTCTCTGTGCTGATATAATATAGCAACATGAGTCAATGCACATTTTTGCCATTTCCTATGCTGCTTATATCTGTCACATTTTTCGCAATAAAGTGTAAGTAAAAAACAGAATCTCTACTAAATAATAAGGGGAATTCTTTGTGAAAATACAATTTAAATGATTTGAACCTATATGTTAGAAAGTAGATATGTCAATCCACTTTAATTAATATCAGAACATATTTATTTTGAGGTCTTTTTGTAACTGCTAATGTGGTTTACTTTACTTAGTCGGACGAAATTACATTCAGTCAGCAAAAACGTAGAAATTCGTAAGTACATCAGTTCAGGTTGCATTACCACACTAGCACAGAGATACAAATGTCGATCCAAATTCCATAGTGGTAGAGGTAGAAAAAGTATAAGCAGTAATTAGAAAGATTATGGTTTGAAGATGTTATTCAAGGGGTGTTATCCAGTGAAATAAATTTGGAAGGAGAAAAAAGAGACATGAAAAAACTCCGAAGATTAGATTTCGAGAGAACACAAAGTGGATGCGCCTGCGCCATTGCAAATGATTTTGAGACATGTCATTCAATGTCTCAGTTGCTATCGTCTCGCGGATCTCAACCAGTTAGTCTACACTTACCAACATGGCTCATTGCACTTGTCAGTGACTTCATGGATTTGTATCGTGTTTTGGTCTGGCCGCCCCTAGCTTCCTTCCAACCTACTCATACACCATAAACCATCGCACGTCGGGGCAGTCGGTGGTTGGGCATAGGTAACATATGTTCCAGCCATCTCAACTGATGAAGTTTCACTACGTTATCAATTGATTTGCCATCCTTACCTAGTACCCGTTTCCGAACAACTGCATTACTTACTCGGTAGTCTCAAGATATACGAGCAATGCTTCGAAGACACCTATGATCGAATACTAGTTGTGTTCAAGTAGAGAGCCTGTAATTGCACTGTTCATTGATTTCTCTTACGAATTGTAATTTAAATACTATCCCATTGGTTTTTCTTGTAAACAGGTGTAAAGATGAAATCTTCCTGAATGAGTTTTCTGGTCACCTTCTTCGATCAAAACCACTGGAATCTAATGAAGGTGGAATAGTAGCAGGTTATGGTTGCCTTGACTCTCCATTCCTCGTTTAATACGTTTCAATTACTTTCATTTTGCTTGAGTGAAATAACAATTAGAATGATTTTTTAAAAATACATGATTTGATAACTTTATTCATTATAGTATTAAAAAATAGGAAACTCCTTATTCCAAATAAGTGGTTTCATTAGGTTAAGTCAGTTTTATAGATTTTTACACTAATATAATCGTTTCAGCTATTAGTTATCAAGATGTAGTTTGCAATAGATCTACCTTAACATGAAATTCTTCGGGATCACAGAACTTTTAAGTTATTTACACAAGCATGTTCAAGCTAACGGGAATATTCGTCATTTAATAAAAACAAATAAAGTGTATTAAGTAGTTAGAAGCGAGGGAAGTGTTTCATTGTGAATGAGAATAATTCAATTGCTTTCAGGTATGCAGGTGTTTAGCACTCGCCACTTTACCCACATCGTTTTGATGGGTTTAAAAAAGAAAATGGATCAGTGGTGAAGTTCTTGTAAACCTGAGTATAACCACAAAGTCCAGGGATTAGCGGCTTAAGTTCAAAGACGCACGATATATTAGCTCCATGGTTGACAGATCTTGTTATGAGCACTGGTAATCTGTCGGGGGGAAATAAGGCATGTTCCTTTCAGGGTTAACCCTTCCTAGTTCCTTTGTGAGGCAGTAGTACTGGGGTTGTCGTGGCGCATATACATCTGTTGCTCTCTTGTACCAATATTTATGTGTTCAAATAAATACTGCGGTTGTTATTCATCCGTGAGGAACACTACTGCTGCCACACCTCGTTGCGATCAGCAAAATGACTTCACCCTCGGACCTCAAGTTTGATGCTTTTGGTCTTGATCTCCAATCGACCCACTGAACATAGAACACCAAGTGTATCAGTCAACATTATATGCGAGCCCAAACATCGTGGCGACGCACCAGAAACGGTCAGGTCCAAAGTAATTTATGAGTGGCACTGAACTGTGGACTCACATCAGTTTGCCTACACTAAATAAAATCTATGTTAGCCAGTTCTTAGTAGCAGTCGAATCCCAATAAATTAAAACCTTGAGAAATACCATTGTAATCCTGCATATATAACAACCAAGGATTTTTTCTTGCAATATGAATTATTGAAAGTCAAGATTCGTGGCATTTGATAAAATGTTTTCGGCTGGTCTCCAATCACACTACCAAAAGCTCACAATTTTATTGCGGATACCGACGAGGTTTTCACCTCTTGATTTAATTCACTCTAACTGTCAATGACTTCATGCTCGTATAATATTTTTATTCAATGAATATTTGCAACCCCATCAGTCTGTTTGCCATCACTACCTAGTAACCTACACCTAACTCCGACATCGCTGGGTGTTTATGTTATACTTGCGAAGTTCTCGCAATTTGTTTAATCCGGTTGACGTTTTTTTAGCAAGATGATACAACGAAGAAACTAGCAGGGAGATATAGTAAACCAGAGAAACCAATAAAGAGTAAAGAAGACAAGCCAATCACTGAGATCCAAGAATAGAGGAAAAGATGAGTAGAGAACTTTGAGGGACTTCAAGATAGGTCAGCTCCATTGAATCCAACGGACATCGAAGCAGCACATACAAAACTTCCTATAGATTTCACTCCACCAATGACGGAAGAAATTAAGACGGCCACCAGACAAATCAAAAGTGAGAAGGCACATATTCCATGTTCTGTTCGAGAAGATTGGGGAGGAAGAACAAGTGCCGATGGACCAGAAAGAAGGACACCCTATCAACATATCAAAGAAAGGAGACTTTAGCAAATAAGAGAACTAAAGAGGCATCACACTACTGTCAGTACAAGAAGTTTTCGACAATGTTGCTGGACCTGATGAAACACGCAGTAGACGCCCAATTCCGTGGTCAACAGGCTGGATTCCGTAAGGACCGGTCGTGCACAGACCAAATCACGACACTACGGACCATCGTCGGACAGTCAGTTGGGTGGAACTTGTCAATATACATCAAATTCATTGACTGTGAGGTGTTTGATAGTGTGGACAGGAGAAAACTATAGAGTTTCTGAGAAGATTGTCAACATAATCTGGAACTCATATGAAGGACTACAGTGCAAACTCGTGCGTGGATGACAGCTGGTAGATGCACTCCAAGTAAAGACCGGAGTCAGACAAGGCTGTCCACTCTCCCTCTTCCTCTTTATTCTGTTGGTTGACTGGATTATGAAGACCTCCACATCTGACGGGAAGTACGGAATACAATGGACAGCTCAGAATCAATTAGACGATTTGAACTTCGCAGATGACCTAGTCCTCCTATCCCACGCCCGCGAACAAATTCAGATGAAGACATA
This sequence comes from Schistosoma margrebowiei, assembly GCA_944470205.2. NCBI lineage: Eukaryota > Metazoa > Platyhelminthes > Trematoda > Strigeidida > Schistosomatidae > Schistosoma > Schistosoma margrebowiei. The sequence goes on from OX104024.1 coordinate 6,403,423, forward strand.
TTGTAGCAGCAGCTTTTGCATCAGTAGGCCTCAACATACAAAAGCAAGATCTACAAATACAACACGGACAATACCAACTCAATCACACTTGATGGCGAAACTCTGGAGGTTGTGGAATCTTTCACATACATAGGAAGCATAATCGATGAACAAAGAGGATTTGATGAAGATATAAATTCGAGGATTGGCAAAGCCGCATCCCTAAAACTGAAGAACGCATGGAACTCAAAACAACCGCCAAACGGTATCAAAGTCTTAATCTTCAATACAAATGTCAAGACAGTCCTATTGTACGGAGCTGAAACGTGGAGAAATATTACAACCATCATCAAGATACTGAATATTTGTTGTCCGGACACCATCAGCCACAGCCTACTGTTGGAGAGAGCAAACCAGCTTCCAAATAAAGAGAAAATTAGTAAAAGGTGTTGAAAGTGAATGGGACATACGTTTCGGAAACGAACGGACTGTATCACGAGGCAAGCGCTTATATGGAATGCTGAAGGGAAACGGAAAAGATGAAGGTCGAAGAACACACTGCACCGAGAATTGAAAGCAGACTATAAAAAAGATGAGTAGCAACTGGAAAGGATTTTCCGGGATAGGGTTAGATGAAGAGTGCTGATGGGCGGCCTATGCTCCTTCACTAGGAGTAACAGGTGTAAGTAATCTCCGCAAGTTGTTTGTGGTCAGACATTAATTATCATATTCTCAATTAATTTCTGGGAGTCGACGGAGATCTCGATGCTCATAAAGAAACTATGTAGCAGTTCACTGTCCATTACCTTACAGCAGAGGAACATAGGTTATGAGGACAGAAAACATCCGTGAACTTTTGGTATTCGTCTGTCAGTTTTTTTTAGCCATGAGGTGCAACTTGCTCAGCTGTATACGAAGCACAGTCATCTCGAATAAGACCTCGACGTTTCATCTCAGTTGTCAGATGCAAGCTTATAGGAAATTTACCAGACGCAGCAATCTCAAGTTTATGAACTACAATATTTACAAGACAACACCAAAAAACGGGGGCGTGTTCCCGAACCTTCCCAGTACAAGTTGACTTCAACGATCTTAAACCTACCAGTTTGGTTAACCCCTCAGGGTTCTTGTGTGATCACAGATATTGAACTTCATTATAGCAGCACTTTGAAACTCAATGATCTGCTTAGTTTAGCAGGAACCACTCTACTCCTAGGTGTACTGATGTTGCTCTATTGGAACTCCTGTGTGTATTCTTATAAATCCCTTTAATAACACACATTAGGATGACATGATTCCTGTATGGTTGTTGACATTCTTCTGCTCCTCATGCTTGTCGTGCGTAAGTATAGGTCTATTGACACATCACTTATGGCAGCAGACACTTAAGTATCAGTACATCAGCGACCGCCTCAACAACGAAAAGTAAGTCGCATCAGGATAAACTGGATCAACAACTTCGATACTTGACACCAGTAGAGTTCACCGAACCACTGAATAACAATGATTGCAAAACACTATGATGAGCCGAGGTAGAAGAACAACGCTAGTTTCTTCCCTCCTAGATCTGTAATATGCTTTGGTAAATAGCGTACTTAGATACTATAATTTGCGCACTTTCCTTTGAGAGCTGGTTGCCTAAACCAGAGAAGAAGTCAGCTGTTGTGATCGCTGAATCACTACTCTACAGAATAAGAATATATGCAATAACCCAGTTAACTTTTCTTTGAAATAGTATTAATCCTAATATTACTCTGAAAAGTACAAACTGATAGACTTATAAAGATAATAGGTTAGTGAAAAAAATAGAAATCCAGAATAACAATACAACTGTAGATTTAATACTAGGAATGAAACTCGAAGATTGCGAAATATGATCTGCTTAATAGTCAAAGAATATCTGTTTCTTTACTCAAAAAACTTCGGATTTCATCCAGTAGCTCTTGCTTTACTGTGTCTGGCACCATACGTCGACCGACTGGGGTAATTTCAGCTACCAAATCGTCTATTGTTAGATTTTCAATCCCGCGATCCCGAATAACATCTGAAATTTGAAGAGCGAAAGAGTATTTACTCAAGTTGAATATGCGTGAATAAAAACAGATATTAATGACTAGGCCGCTGGGGCTGTGAAAGTCACATTACTACTTATCTCACGAATCGGTACAATCATTTATTCCATAGACGTGGATGAGGAATTTTAAAATCTTGATAGTTTGAAACTCCACTAACCTGCTCTGGAACTTTGATATACTAACCTATAAAAATCACATGGAAACCCAAGGTCCCATAGTACCTCAGATGCTGGTGTATAAGAGATACAATAAGTGTGTGGTTTTTCCACCAACTAGTCCCTGGCATCGTCGATCTAGTTATCTGCAATCACTTGTGACCCCATGTATGTTCATTCGGTATTCGGCAATACAACTTCCCATAGTTTCACTTTCCTGGTTATTTAGAGCGATTAAGTGTTTAAGACTGTGCAGCATCCAAACCATAACAGTTTTCTCTAAAAACGCCATGTCGGTTGAGGGGGGCTGAAATCTTCACAGATTGAGGTTGCTGATACGTGTGTTACACATGTCTAGTCACCATCTGCTCCGACAAATTGTGCTGGCTATATCTTTATTAGTTAGAAAGGCTATGAGAGACCAGGACAAGATATGGAGTTTTCATTGTGTTTCTGAACAGCATCATTAGCAAAACCTTCAGGTAGAAATGAGGTATTCAACAGCAAAATAAAACTACTCACCAGAGAATGAGCCTTCATTAAAGCCGTTTACCTGATTTATGAATCTCCACCATCACAGGACATAGTACTGAATCATGAATTCATTGACTGATGGCCTGAGACGCGTAAGGAGAAGCACACTTCCTAATCTTGGTAATAAGCAATAATCGTAATATGTGGTTAAATACGTTAAACGATGGCACAGTGTTGGTGATAGCAGTTCAATTGCACTCATTTTCTGTATTCCTGCAGATCTTGTGGTTAGTGTCATCCCATATTTTTCGCTTATTCATCTCATTTGTTCTATTTCATTTTGTGTGGTTTTTTAACACATACAACTACTAATTGTGATACTTTGCTTTTTAAATTAGTTCTCTTTATTAACACTTATAAAGGATACTTTGGATTGTTCAAAGCTATTGGGATGGTATGTTATTTAAACTCTACTGATATTGCCTATCAAATTTTGGTTGAAAAATGTAATAAATAAAGAAATGAAAGGTGAATATAATTACTACTTTATGATTCAATGCATCCCAAACCCACATAAATTTCTTAAAACTAAGAATATAATGTATACACATTTCACTGAGAAAAGGAGAACTAACTGCGAAATTGATACTTGTGAAACTTAGCAGCGCGTATTTTGGCACTTAATACACTTACTATTATCTACAACCAACTAACCTATATTCGTTTATATCTGTAAATGAGAAACGTTTCCATATCAATCCCGTAAAATGTTATACAAATACATCCAACAATAGTGATTTACAGAACTAAAGGACTAACCATCCAAAAGTTGACAACGCAAGTTAGAATTACAGCCCGTAAGTTACTGAATGACAATGGGTAACCACGCAATTGCTCAGAAAATCCCGAGCAATCTAGGAATTCTTGATCTCAGGACTACAGAAAGCCATGATGTAACCCTTGAGGGATTGTTATCCAGTAAATGGACAAAAGTATGGTTCTACATTTTCGTATGAGACTGTGTTATCTGATGTAACGAAAGCTCATCAGCGGTCTCCCGGAATGGAGCGACAGATAAACATACAAGACAAAACAATAATTTGAAAGTCTTGATCTCTTCATGTCACATACTGTCAACTCTTTGATTATTAAGATTACCATTAGCTCTTAACTATTTAAATTATACTTCTACAACTTATTTCTCCCACGTGGAAGATATGTGTACAGGTCATACAAATTTATTATCTTAGATTCAATGTAAAAAAACCAACAGAATATTGTCTAGCGAGATGACATCACTCAGCTCCAGCAACTTAATTGCTTAGGAAATACGAACTCAGTTACATACGTATATACAAAGTATATCCACCTCAAGATACACCCTTCGAGAAATTTACCTTACTGTAGTACGATGGCTAAATTAAACCTAATGGACGCTGCTACATGTTGTAAATCATTCCGTGAACTCAGGATGCGTGGTCGAAACAATACTTGGCTTATACTACCACGCTATTAAAAATTATTATTTGAGAAAGATTTTCCAATCTCCCAAATCTTCTCGAAGCTGTGCGACACAAGTATATAAATATCATTACCACACTAAAAAATTTCTTAACTAGATGATGCAAATTTAACTTAGCTTCGAATAACTAACCTCTGCAATGGCTTTTTAGTTCCTCGCTCCAGCCACATTCACTCAGTCGTGTTCGTAAAAGGTCTTTAAGTTTTTCTTTTTCTCCACTGCGACTAAGCCTCTCGTTAATATAGGCACGAAGTCGGGATTTATCATCACTAAAAATAGAAAGTTATGTATGACAAACTAACTCCAAGGTCATGTCACTTTTAAAAGAGGCTCCGTAAACTGCCATGGGCTACACATCTAAAAAGATATTTAATTTTTTTTCTAGATTTGATTTGAGTATTGGTTACAGGAGGCCTACTTCATATGGTAGTCTTTTTTAGTAAACTTCCGACAGTAATCAGTCTTCGCTTGAATTTTTCGGATGAAGAGGTGAACATTATGTCATTAGATAAAAAGTTCCAAAATTTGATGACTCAGTGTGAAAACTTGTATTACACACGCATCCCGCTCTTAACTATCGTACTAACTTATTATGTTCTTCGAGCTTTACTGTCCTAGGAAAAGAAAATGAGTGGATATATCACGCTCAATATCATTTGTAATTAATTTACACACGAAAATCAGATTACCTAATAATCTGTGATAAATAAGAATAAGGACGAATAACTTCCCTATTCAACGTATATATCTACAACTTCGAACTTTCGGAATTGCATGGGGTTTATTCCCATTGTAGTTTATTCGAAATCTTCGAGTCACTTTGTAAACATGGCTTTGCTGTATACTGTGACAGAAAAATTGGATGAAGCACTATATTTTTTTCAGTCTTTATGATAAAAAAGCTCATCATGCTCGTTAGTCAGTCTATACCGATTGATGGGAAATACGATATATATTTGTACTTTTACTGATTTATTTGTCAAAGTACTGACTATGTATAGCTACAGCGTCGCACGAGTTTACGGTCACTATTGATGTAAGATTACTGGTTACCGTATTACAAATGCAAGCATCATGAACTATGAATACTCATTCACTGTATCAGATTCCAAGTAGTCCAGATTATTGTAGTTACTAAGTCAGTCGAATTCCATTACAGGACATTATTTTGCACTCAGACTTAAAGTTTCCTGCCGTCATTTTGCATTTTATCAGTGACACTTTTCTCATGTTTTGAGATAGTGCTTTTCCGCCATTTTTCTGACTTGTCTCTTATGTCTTTGGCAATATAAGTCCTTAAGTTACATGAGCTATGAGTCCTTTACGTCAGAATATTGCTAGATCTACTCCAAACCACAGGTGCCACGAAACACCTCTTTATTGTTTTATTTATTAATTTGACAATTATTTCTGCAGCATCCTCTCCATTAAGTCATGGCGAAGTTGATAGCAGTGAAGTAATTAATGTACCGTGAACTTTAATTGCTGATTTTAGTGGTTGACAAGTGAACATGTTTATATATATAAAATTTACAAAAACCTAAACACTGACTTCTTATATGTCTTTGTAATAATTGTAAATTTTATGTATTTTGTCCCGGGACTTAGTGTGGGTTATGTTGTCATGCGAAAAGGAAAGATATGATGAGAAATGCTTATGGTTGTCGCAATTTTTTGAAATTGAAGAATACAATCCATAATCCGACTAAACCAATCCAATGACATTTTGGATTATTCACTGTCTTCTACAATGCATATTAAAATCATCTGTATATTTTAAGTAATCAGAGTTTTCATTTATTATGAAGGAGTCGTCTCGAACCATCCAGTTAATTTATTCTCAACGAAGACATCAACTTCTCTGTGTGTACCAGTTTACGAAGGTGGTGCCCTAAACATCATTCAATACCAATAACAGAGGAGTAATTAAACACTTCTGTAACTTCAATTTTTTAATAAGCAGCGCCGTTAACGTTAGATTTTGCTTGTGATTATTAAAAGGCAGAAAATAAATGTAGTCACCAGCATTCTGAACAGATGGAAAGTCCGTTGTAAGAAATAATCGATGAATAACATTCGTTTTTGTGATGACAGTGAACCGACAATGTCCTTAAATGCAGTCTTGTTAATATACCATCACGTTAAAAATGCTGATTTGACTAGACAATAATCAACTTTTGCAATGTACTATCAATGCATACACTGTTAAAATAATGGATATGACTATCACTCAAAGTTACGGGACTTACCTGGTCTGTGATACGTCCCATATGAGATGAAAATACAAAACGAATGAACAACAACCACACCAGTCACTAACACTGGCATGCTTGATTTTGTTTTCCAAACATTTTCGAACAGTGCCAAGCTGTTGTTGAGAACGAACGGTGAAAGGCAACAAACGGGTTCGTCGTAATAGTGATTGTATTCGTTTGTTTTTAACAAATTTCGTTCAGATAATTCGCTTGAGAGATACGGACAAGTAACTTTTTACTCTCAACTTATGGGACTTCCGATTTAATTATGAGTACTTCGAAACCTACTTATACCGCTATTAGCCGAATAAAGCATCGTAACGCAGAATTCTAGGTTATTGTGATCGATTTGCAGATCGTCAAAATATTTACCATTTCCTTTAATGTCACTGTGACACCCATCAATTTACTTAATTTTCGTTCAGAACATGGATATGGACACAGAAGTAATAATAAGGCACAAAGAAACTATTCCAGGTCCGTCAAGAGAACGCAGTATCAATCAGTAAATTACGATTTATTTTGACAGAGTAAAATTGTTGCTGCATTGCCGTTAGACAGTCCGTATGTGAAATTGGACTCTTCTTAATTTATTCCGGTATCACGTTATGTGATAATACATAAAGTGTTTCTACACCAACGTAATAGGATGAAGTGGCAAAGTAAAAGAAATTAGGAACATGTGTATTCAGCTAGAAATGTCGATATTAGTCCTCACTAACAATTGGTTATCACCGGTCGTCATTATTAGAAAGGTGAATCTGCAAGACACGACACTTTGCAGATACTAGAGGTCACAGAAAGCGGGAGGTGAATTGAAAATATACATTAAAAGCCATTTCAAAGCTACAACACCATACATTGCCGAATAAACGAGCTGACACAAGCAACCAGCTTGTGGTATAGTATGTCCACGACCACACACTAACTGGAATTAACAACCTTTGTTTAGTTATCTTTAGAGCGGTCACAGATGAGGACTTGTGAATTGACAAAAATGAAGGTGAGCTTCGTGGTCATGGGAGTAATGAAGCCAAACACTGAATGATCTTTGGTAGATAGGAATAAAACTCAATACATTACCCGAAACAATGGACCTAAAGGGTAAAAGAGACATTGAACAATTCCCACAGACCAAACCCATAGCTTAACGTAAATAGAAGATTTCTTTGAAACAATCTGATCGCATCTCTAATATTTGCAACTCCATAGGTCACGTTGAAAGTTGTTTGCAGGTCATGCTAGCAGCCCAAATTTAAAAAGCCTCAAAATATCTCTGCCGAATATCCGAAAACTAATAAATGTGCATTCTAAAAAAGTCACATGGCTAAAATATAACTAGTTTAAAGATGAATTGGGTCTTTAAAGACAACCTCGTAAACCGACGAAACCAGAAAATCGAAAGCTCTGAACATCTTTCAAATCTTTTGCTACTTGAGAGTCTGGGAGATATACAACTAACTCCTGGATTAGTATTGAAATCCTGCCCTCCAGAAAAGCCACCAGAACGTGACAGCATACGATCTATAACCCTGGAACTATATGCGGCAGCCATCAGTACATAAGTGTGTGACCCGATCAGCCACTCATTAGATTCACACCTCATCCATGACAATTGGACCAGGTCACTCCTTCCAATCTTCAAAAATGTAGACAAAAAATATACAACACATTACAGGTCAATCTCCTTACTCTACATACAATCAAAGATAGTGGAGGTATAGAATGAAGATCTACTTTCCCATTAGAGACCATTATGACGATAAATATATTCCTAAAACTGTAGATTTTTCATGATGCGACTGCCTAATCAATAAGATGTTTTGGGAAAGTCAGATTATTGTCTGCACTGACTCATCGTATCCCAACAATTAATATTACGTCTGGATTTTGTAAAGAACACATTTAGGCTAAAGATAGAGTAATATATTTAGTGTGAGTAATGACAAGTTATGCACAAAGGCCATATCTGTGAGGTAGAGTCAAGCCATCCGACATGTTGAATTCAGTATTCATTCTCCATTGTGAACATTCTTTTCGTGTCAATTACTAAAAATATAAATATTTACTAGCCACCGTCCCGTTAAGACCAGCCCGTCGGCACTTATCTTTCTAGACAACAAAAGTATATGGAAGCCCAGTAAGATGGAAAACGAATCAATTGGGCATCTAACGGACGTTGTAATAACAGAGGAGTGTGTAGTAGATTATATAATAAAGCTTAACCTGTTAAACCGTCATTTCATAAACGGTTTGACTCATTTGACATAACGCACTTACACTACGCATCGACTCTGTTCTAAATTGCTTATTCAGAGAGTGATCTGGAGCTTGTAGCCAAGATTGATGCAGCCAAGCCAAATGCAACTATCGACGAAATGTGGAGATAACTATGCACATTCACCACACATTTTTTCACAACACTGTCTAAAACATACGATATGCCCCACCTTGATATTCACAATACCACTGCGTCCTTTCCCATCAAAATAGATGTAAATCTCTTACACCAAGTATAGGTTTGGGCAACCAAGTGGGTAATAGGATGAAAGCATAAATTTTATGAAGACAGACTCCAGCAACCGAGAATTTTCTCGCCCAGCTGTAGGAGAATAAGAAGTAAATTGAAATTGGCATACAAAATATTAAGTACTCCGAGATACACCAACACCAGCACATTAATAGAAAATCACCACCACTCTGCTCAAGATACCACTCGAAAGACTGAACGTCAAAGAACGAAGACTCAATTATGCTCTCACTTTTCTCATTAAGAGTTGCAACCATTTGGAATGCTCCCCTAGCTGAAGTGAGCACAACACCCTCAGTGGATAGGTTTAGGTGGAGACTTGATAAACACGTACTCACTCATAGATTGCGATTTCTCTCTCGGACCAGCTGCACCTAGTGAATGTATCACAACTTACATACTGTCATCATTATATCATCTCAACAACTTGTTTTCATACCTCTTATTGTCATCTCAGTTCCCCTCTTATTCTTTCTATTTTATTTCCTCACATTATACATATTAAGCAAATTATTTATTTATCTTTGGGTCTCTCGTAATCTATTAGCACATTTATCTTCACTTTCCCTATTCGCATTGCGATCAACCAACCTCGTACCTGGTAATGCGATGGCTGTTAGTATACAGAGTTCATAGAACTCAGAGAAAGACGAACTCAATCGAATTTCAAGATATACAAATCCACAAATAACTACCAAACCAACTAGAATTATTGTGGTTAAGTGGCTAGACTACTACACACTGGACATTATCCAATACCTGGAACTGTACTGAAACAACAAGAAGCGAGCACAGACACCTAACGTTTTGCATAAACTCGTGCCAAATATATTGAATATTGGCTCTAGGTCAGAACATGTTTGTCATGTACCTTCTGTTAACGTGGGTTTTACTGATTTCAAAGTTGTCATGTACCTCAACAGAAAAGTTGCCAGTTATTATCTGGCACGGGATGGGTTTGTTACTTTACACGGCTCGCTTATTTTTAAGGCGATCGAGGAACGGGTATGGGTATACTGCAGCTAGCTAAAGCGATACAAGACGAAATACCTGGAACATATGTCAAATGCATTACCACCAGCGACTCAGTAATTCAGGTGAATGAACTTTTGTCTGTAAATATGTGTTTCTGAATAACTTTTCAGAACAGTAGTTTATCATATGAAGTGTTTATTATACGCACTTTATCAAAATGTATATAACACAGAGTACCAAGTTTACTAAAGCTAAGAATGTAAACCGCTAAATGGCAACTTAGTATTTAACAAAATTAGTTTTCGTTGAGGGGAGATAGATTTTTAGTGCTTCCAAGTTTTTTGAAGTCTTTCCCTATCGGAAGAACAAATGATAATAGCTTTAAGAAAGAAATCTTTATGCTATTAAACCATTCGGAACTAAAGATCATATACCGGCTGAACAGTTCGAAAAACGTGACAAACTACTGTGTTTATATCTTCCTGATGTTTGTCGTTAACTTTAAAATTATCTATGACCTGGGAATTGAGTATACTACTACTTATAATACAACTTAATATAGATAAAATGAAAAAGAAGCTTTGCTAGTAGTTTTATGCCTCACACAAAATGGTTTCGTCAGATTGATTTGGACATCTGCCAGTAACAAAAGGAATGTAATCAATTTTCATTAAGTACTGGAAAGATAAAGGTAGCCAAAATCTTTTTGTCAGTAAATTTGTTCGCAGTTACACTTTAAGTTCATATTCAGTTTATGGGGAAGATGACCGAATAAATCTTTAAGACATTTTCCATTCAAACGAAATTGAAAAACTACATTTAGAGTGGATAATTACAATCATAAGTTGCTCTTATTAAAAGCTTGCTTACTCCTTGGTGCTACCTAGCTTTTGAGACGAATAATAAATTTCAAGCGCATAACTCTGGATACTTATCGTTCTATAATTTTTTAATATTGCAAATTCAAGTGACTTTCTAAATTCATGACTTCCTGACAGCAGCTTATCATGACGACATCAGTGATTTTCGATTTTCGTTAACAAGATATTAGTTACGAATCAAATCAAGGCGTTCTAAGTCGTTGTTAAAACCCCTTATAAAAATGCTACATTTCAAATGCAAATTCTGCACAACAAAGTTGTGGGTAGAAAGGAAACACACAGCAAACTACTGAAGTATGAAAATGTTGGGTTTCAAATAAGTTGTTAAACAGATTAAAATACGAATTTCAGCGAAGGGATCTCTTTTTAACGAATTTATTATCAAGCCATACAATCGTATATATATGAAAAATTTTTGATTTTGTAAAAGTACTAATTCCGTGAGGAAATGTGAACACAGTTAATAAAAAGGTTATAATAGATTACGTAATATGAATAATAATAATAAAAATAAATTTAGTGATTATAATAAAATGATTAAAATGATTAAAATGTTTTTGTTGTAATAATAATTAAAGATCATAGAGGTGTAAAAATAAATAAATATGGTGATATGATGAGTATTCACTAATAAAACAATGAGAATATAAGATATAAGTAAAGGGGAGAATGCAGTAATAATAATAATAATAATAATTGGATAATCAAAATACTTAAGGCCAAGGTAACGATAACGATAAGACGTACTTCTTTTGTACGCATAATTCTGGTTTAAGCTCCTGGATGGTAAGAGCTTTGGCTAGCCATTTGGCGATTCTGTGGTATGGTGAATCCGACATATCCAAAATGGGTAGTAACGGTAAACCCGGCTTATGTACTTTCGGTAGTCCATATAAGCGCGGGATGATTGAACCCATGGGACGTATATGATTATATAAATCTTGGGTTATTAACCCCTTATTCTTAAGAATTTTAACAACGTCTGTTAGTTGTTTTTCGATTTGCAATGTTTTATCGACTTCTTTAAGTTTGGAGAATTTAGTACCATCCCGTAGAATTAATTTCATTTTATCCAAATATTCTTGGCGGTCAAGTAGTACTACACCAGCTCCTTTGTCAGGTTTACTTAGGATTAAATCCTTATTTCTTTTCAGGAGTATTAGCTGATCCAAGTGGTTCTTAGTTAATAGGTTATTCTTACTACATTGTGCATTAACGTATCCATGACTGCAGTCCACTAATGTGGATTTAAAGTGCTGAAAATTTTCTGGGGATGTTGGCACAAGATCATGAGTTTGATTTAATAGGTTTTCGAATTGTATTTGTGTATGAAGTCTACTAGTTTTGGAGGTGCTGTTACAGAACTTATTATAATCACTAAATCTATTGTTATTATTATTATTATTCATATTACGTAATCTATTATAACCTTTTTATTAACTGTGTTCACATTTCCTCACGGAATTAGTACTTTTACAAAATCAAAAATGTTTCATATATATACGATTGTACAGCTTGATAATAAATTCGTTGAAAAGAGATCCCTTTGCTGAAATTCGTGTTTTAATTTTAATGTTTAAATGGGAATTATCTATCAGTTAAAGAGATTGTTGTAAAAGTGATTTTGACGATATCAAATGTTTCTACAAATTTTCTGATGATTATGAAATTTGACTTTCTTGCGTAGGTTTTTATAGGAAGAATTACTTCATTTAATTTGATCCAAAATTCACACACCATCTGATGAAACATTATATTCCCAGCTAACTGAAGTGTATAGTTTGTAGCGTGTTGTCGAGTGGAGATTGACTATGAACACCGCTACCAAGAAGCTCGTTTCAAATGACTCCATAAAATCCCCGAGAAGCCAAATATCAGAAGACAATTAATGGACCAAGTCGAGGTTTATTTGCTGGCGATCTCGTGGCATCGAAAGGATACTGAGATCGTGCCAGGATACAAGCTTGGTTACAGAACGTAACCGAATTCGCGCGAAGTTACAATCGAAGTGTAAGAATAAGAATGGAAGAACAATATAGCTGTCATTAACACAGTCAAACAAAAGCACATTAAAACAAACACTGGTACAATTGGTTATAATAATAATTGTTTTTATTTAACCAGTCGTGTTCTCGTGATAAATGTGAGTCACCACAAGTTTAAACTATTCGTTGAGGATAAGAAAAAAACCTCATATAAGTTGTAATAGGTTAAAAGTCGGTAAATGCAAATATTGATATTACTTAAATAATACTGTTTTGTTTGTGCAGCTAGACAATTAATAATTCAGCGGAAAGTGAACACCAAATACGAAGTGTTAGTTAATCTTTGGTTCTGATTTTTTCATTTTCAGTAGACATAATTTTCGGTCCGGTATTATGATCTAATTAGCTTCTATGTTAAATAAATCAAAAGAAAAACTGTGATCACATATACGTCATTTTTAAAATATAAATAAATTCCAGATCACCAAAACCAAAGACTTAATAGAACGCCTTGAAGTTATGAAAAGAAAAATTATAGAAACTGAACCAAAACATCAAATAGTCTGAAAGAATGGCCTTTTTCAAAATCTAGGCTATTGCTTGAATCTAACGATTTCAGTGTTGGTTATTTAAAAGATGTATTTGTGATTTTACATCCTACTGAACACAGGTTGTTGCGAAAGCGATGAAATATGAGTATAATTCTTCATACAGATTATTAGATTGCGAATCAAACAGTGAACACAGATAACTGCCAAACATTTTCATATCTTGATCTCGTCCGATAACTCCCTTTTGTCGAACTTGGCCATTTATGCATCTACTATAAACTTATAATTTTTATATATACCGCTTCATTATGTGCAACTTATTCAGTACCAAAATAATAATTCTATCTTCTTTTTAGCAGCTTTTATTGACTTTGATTTTAGTTCTTCGGCACTTATTTTTCTCCCTCTTTGTAGGATATTGAAGATACATATTTCATGCCGATCAATAATCAACTGGATTATGTTTGTCGTATGATACATGAAGATAAAAACCTATCTAATGGTTTACACATGATTGGTATATCACAGGGTGGATTATTTGTCAGAGCGTTAGTTCAAAAATGCAACTTATCGAAAGTCGGCACAGTTGTTTCTATTGGAGGACCTCAACAGGGTATATTTGGTATACCAAAATGCACTATTGATGGCTTTATTCATTTGTGTTTATTAATGAACGAGCTACTTTCATATGGAGCCTATATTAAATTTATTCAGAGCCAGTAAGTACTAGCCAAATAACTACGAAATTATCAGCGGTTTCGAATTTATTAAAGTATGTCAGCACAATTGTAAGTTGGGTAAGAGAAACTATATTTTCAGGATTTACAAATAATAAAGTGTGCCAGTATTCAAGACGTCTAAATGGTAGCTTCATCACAGTTAATTGTAAATTTGAAGTACACTTAACTTATCACATATTATTATATATTATATGTGTATATATTATTAATATTAGCTCATTGCCTTCTGTTCAATTCGATCATACATTTACTGGTTGTGAAGTTTTTTGCGAAAAGTAACTGTCTAGTTAAACTAATTGGAAGAGACGAAAAACATCATGGATCACATCACTCTAGTCAATAAATCTGTATTACTAAGGCGAGTTTGGTGAAAGTATAAATTGTCTCTGAACTCATAGAGGGAGTAAATTTTGAATGATTAAGCCTCCAGTAAACTTTATTAATATTTTATTATTATTATTACTTATGTACCATTTGGCCAAAACTACAATGTCTGAGTTAAGGTCGATCTTAAAACCCCTTTCAAATATGTGCCTAGAAACGAAAGAAAATAAATGTTTATTATATAATCTTATTGGTTTACATTTTTTTCGAGTCTTGATTACACTAACTATTTTCTGCTATCACTGGTACTCGTAGTACGTCTACTACTCCGGCAACTTGCTGTGTTAGTGAAGCATAATAACTTGAACCGACGTTCATATGTTCCAGGTTCTCCAATCAGTACGACTGGACGAATGTCAGACCATACAACCGAATAATGTACCACACACCGAACTTTTAAAAATATCAACAGAAAGTCAATAACCGTTTGTCTTTAGGGGGTAAATACTTGTCTGAACTATTTTTCGCTACTGATCAGATCCACCTGTCGCTCTTCTAAAGTTACTACCGGTACAAAGCCCTGTTAAAAGAGGGTTTGGCATGAAGTCGGCAACCGCATCGCGTAGAAAAAAGTTTTGCCAAAAATCGTCAACCAGATTAAACAAATTTAACCATTTAATAATCTGCCCTCCGAGTTCAAGGAAGAATTATGACGCCTTACAATAAAGCCTGAGATTCTTTAGAAGTCACGAGGCCGATGCCTTTTTTTAACAACCAGAGGAACAATATTTATAGGTACATGGAACGTCTGCACAATGTGGGAGACCGGGAGTACCAATCTTATAGCAACGAGAATGAGGAGATACAACTTGGCGGTTCTCGGAATCAACGAAACCCATTGGACCCAAGTTGGACAGCGAAGGCTAGATACGGTAGAGATGCTGCTGTACACCAGTTATGAAGAGGAGAATGCTCCATGCACTTAGGGAGTTGCTCCGATGTTGTCTAAAGAAGCACATAATGCACTTATAGGATGGGAATCTCATGGATCCAGGATCATCAAAGCATCATTCAAAACAAAGAAGGATGGAATCACAGTGAATATTATCCAATGTTATGCACCCAACAATCACACCAACGATGACGATAAGGATCAATTTTGAGTATATATGTGAGTAAACTTGTCATACTCAGACATTTTACGAATTTCTGTAATTTAATTCTAAGAGGATGCCGTAAAACTGATTATCTTTTGTGATTATACGGCTAACTGATCTTCTTGGTACTTCACCATCTCATCGAAAAACAGAAAGCCAGCATGGCAAGAATTTCATTTCACTTCTTTTTCTAATTTCAGATAAATATTGAATAAGTTACAATAACGATCCTTGACACGGACATACTGCTAGTAGTCAAAAGTGTTGCGAAAGTTTTTTTGAATATTGAGGGTTTGTTCTAAATAATCTTATATTAAAGTATTAAATTATTTCTTGCAATATACGCACATTCAAAAATAAAAGTTTATTCCTTTTGTTACGTAACAAGCGTTGTTCAAGCTCAATACTGGCATGATCCATTGGAGGAAGATGTTTATCGCAAATACTCTCAATTTTTAGCTGATATTAATCAGGAAAACGTAAGCTTTGTGTGGCTAAAATATATTTGTATATTTGTTCAGATTGGTATTACCTAAAATCAAAATCTTTGGTAACCTTTGTTGTCAAAGAAATCATGTCTTAGGGAACTACTCTTATATTTTTAGATGAAGTAATAATATTTATTCTATTAAAGGTCAAACATCTCTAGCAACTCACCCATTTGCGTCCTGAGTAACATTCCCAGATATGACACTTAATGACGCTGTCTCAGTTCGCACAGCTACAATCACTTCTTTCACGCTGGTAGCTGTGTCTTACAGATGAGTGAAAAACAGAATGAAACCACTTTACAATGTTTCCTGACAATTGTCCCCTCAAATTTACATCAACGTAGGTATCTTGTTGAATTTTGTTAACGATGACCACTACGCTGAAAGATAAGTAAGTTATATTGACAAGTCTTTTAAAGTCATGCAGCATACTCTATCGCAGCAGAAAATGAAGGTCTGCTTTTTTCACAAGAGATACACATCTGATTTAAATCACTTTACAACACCTAGGCATCACATTATTGGTGTTCATTTAAAATAATTGATCAACATAAAGGATTATTTATTGGGTATAAACCGTTGATGGTGGTCCAGTCATAATTGAAATTATCAAGAGTGGACCAGTTTTGAAGCCATTATTACACTATAGTAAACAAGAATAAAATTATATCTTAATGAAATAATTATATTTTGCAAACGCATCATAATGTTAGTTAAACAGTGGATATTTGATTCACTTCTGTTTTCAGTCTACATTCAACTTCTAGTGATTTTTTCTGTTATAGAGTAACAAAATTCGAAGGAAAAGAATGAACAATTTTTATTTGGGTTGACTTTTCATAATTAAATTAACTTGTTGAGTATTAACTTAGACGAAAAACTTATGGACAAAAACATTTGCTTAATTTTTGCTTGCTTCATTTGCTGATTTTTGTTGTTGATGTTTTAGGAAATAAACGAAATTTATCGTGAAAAACTGAGAAATATTCAAAGACTAGTATTGGTAAAGTTTTCAGGTGACACTATTGTAATCCCAAAAGAATCTGAAGCAAGTGTATTGATTAGTTAAAACAAAATGTATATTTCTTAAAATAATTGAATATGGTTAATTAGAAGTGTTCTTTTGTTTAACATATAAGATCTAAACTCATTTTAACCATTTTCATTAAACAAACTCATCAACTTTACTGTCATACTATAGTGAAATGGAATAATCTGTTTTAAAATGAGTAAGCCATTTAAATTAATCGCTGTATCTTTAATACTATATATACCATCATCTAAGTAACACCGCTGCAAGTGATATGTTCTGTTGTAATTAGTGCATTAATCTAATATTCACGATTTTTAATATTTATTAACACTATGTACTAAGTATGCCTTAATAATAAAAATCGACAATATCAAAAACTAAAGTCTAGGTTATTTAACCTTCAGACCATAGATATCTACTATGTTCCTAGTATGTAATTAGATTAATATCATTTAACTTGGTTCTGATATTGTATCAATCTATCAATCAATGTTCACGCTAATAATTTAAATTAAAACATTAAAAATGAGATTATCTGATAGGCCATATAGATACCTACATTGTTCTAATATTTGTTAAATAAAAATTTTAGTATTGGACTTTACGTAATATCAGTATGAATAGTCTTGTGCGCGTGTTTGAATTTATTTACATATTTATTTATTTACTTTAAGTTAGTATATTTCGAATAATGCCAGTATAGTTTAACTATTTACTTATAACTTAAAAGATAAATTAATTTAGAATTTGTGTAGTTTCCGGTTTCAGCATACATTTTTATACACTTTTTAAATATGTTTTTAAGTCTGTGCGACAAGTTACATATCGTTGCACTTATTGAAAACATGTTTTGTCGAAATATATCCAAGCTAGACAGAGTATTATAGTATTTTATCTGAGCTAGTTCGTAATTGAACCCCCAATTAGTTTTGATTTAACTTGAACCATATAACCGTTGACTTGTTTTCAATCTGTAAAGGTAGGCTAAATTGAATGTTTGCAAATATAAGTCAAAAACTCTTCAGTTAAGAATTCCCTCATGTTTTCCGATCAAAATAAATCGATGACCCTAAATTCTATCTCTCGACGTAAATTGCAGTCTTGATTTGAGTTAACGACAGGAGTTGGTAAATTTCATTTTCAAAATAAAATAAAATAAAGATATCCTCGATATCTTTACTTCATTAGTCATGAATAGTAATTATAGATCACATTTCATAGATTTATTTTATATTTCCAGTCAACTGAGCACAAAATCTAATTCTTGTATTGAAAAATTATCTACAACAGTTGCGATAACTCTTAACCGATCTTAGTTTTGTGGTGGTAGATGTGTCATTTGACTATTGACATCAATTTTATATTTAATGAAGTAACACACGGAGTTTTCTAAATAACTCAGTCGGGTGCACAGAGGTGATCCAGTAATTAGCGGGACTTAATTCGAGTAAACTCGGCGTACCAGGACCTTCGTGTACCTTAATGTCAGTTATAGTATAATTCGTGAATGTTTTACAATAACTGTGGATATATTAAAGGAGACAGTAATTGATAAAAAATTTCTATAATTAAAGTACGTTTAAATTGTACTGATCATTTAGTTGTTTCCGATGGCTGGTCATCTTTTACTATGAAGAATTAATTACCATCTCTACAGATCCTGATCACCAACGGTCTGTAAAGGCTATCGTGGTCTGTATGTCATCGTGAGGTGTAAATGATTGCAACTGATTTAAATTTTTTATATGTAGTTTCGAAAGTATCTGAAATTCATGACTTATGTTAAATATGACCTTTTTCTGATATCATAAACAATCTTTTTCAGTGGTTTGGATTTTATCAGAATGGATCATCGACAAACATAACAGCATTACAGGACAGTATTCTGTATACTGAAGTAAGTAACTCATTAATATGTCCAAAATAACTTATTGTTTGTATATGATGATTGCTAACAATCAAAAATTTAAGCACACAAGTGATGACAGTAGAAAGATTCAAGTTGAAAAATAAGTTCTGGTAACTAAACACCAAAACCTTGAGTACGCATGTCTTTTTCCTAAGCTGAGGGTTACATCATGAGACTACACGTATGGAAAGAGTACATCTGAATAAACTAATAAAATTTTCTTCTTTTTGTGTTTGATCAAAATACATGAGATAATTAGATTAAATTAGTCTATCTGTTCGTTTTTAGTGATAGTAACACGATGTACATGGCTGACGGCTGTTAAACCATGTGTAAGTGGTTGATATAAATAACGAAATTTTAATCCGTTGTCAAAAATACAACATACAGAAACAGTAAATTGATATATTTGTAGTAAAGGAGAACGCAGGTGAGGACAACCGAATTGTATTTAGCATAAAATTACAGAGTTACTTGGTAAAATAGAAAAACCATATAGTAAATCGTTAATTTACAAAATATCAATCAATCATATCAAACCGGACTGTTGCCCTTGCAAACATCAATCGATTGTCTCACATTTGATTGTTCATTCAGTTTCTTGCAAATTCCATTGTGTTCTCTCTCTTCCTTTCTTGATCTTCCCCATCTTCTGCTGCCAGACATTACGTTCTTTAACTTGCGTTATATACTACTTATATCAATATAAGTAGCACGCACCACATACTGATTCATTGAATAACTTATTAAGGTGACATGATGCTTGTTTTGAATTAACAGGCTTGTGAGAAAACTAAGTGAAGTATAGTATAATAAAGGGATTTATTTTATGAAGTATAGTTAACATTTGATGATTCTCATGAAGATTAGACAAGGCGTATCACACTTATTTGACAATGCAATATCAATTCTAATAAAAGACTGATAAATGTTGAGCAAAACCAAAAATTCGCCAGGAGATTGTTGAATAAGTGGATGAACTATACATTTGTTTTGAATGTTTCACATAACTAGCAAAATAACCTCTTTATGAGATTTATCAAATCAAAAATGAATAGATAGTCTCAAGATGAACAATTTGATGTTATCTACATTGATCTTATCACTTCTGTATTCAAAATAAGATTTAATTAATTATATTTCAAAAACATTTGACAAGAATCTTTAATAGATTTAATAAATTCTCTTATTTCAGGATCGTCTAGGCCTCAGAGAACTTAATAAAAGGGGTGATTTACATTTTATTGAAAAAGATGGTGATCATTTACAGTTTGATGTGAATTGGTTTATTGAAAAGATTGTTATTGCTTTTCTGAAATAATTTCAATTAATAAAATATACACTACTTACTTCGTAAACTTTAGAGTAACAATAATATTATTTTTGACCAATCAATGAACACAATTCACTGAACACATAAATCATTCTTGATTTTAACATTTCATTCATATTAAATTTTCTGAAATAAAGTTTCTAGTACATCATACACTTCAATAAGTACTCATTAAACTAAGAGGTTATCTATTCCAAATGACAATTAAATTATTAAATAATGACTGAAATCAAACCAAAGCCTTCACTTAAAATATAATGATCACTCAAAAATTGTTTAAATTGTTTCAAATCAAGTTTCGATACTGATCTGCCAAAGACAAGAGTCACTCTAGTGTTTGGTTAATTAGGATAATAATCGACGAACTGAAACATTTAGTCAATTGCCTTATAAGCCATAAAACAAAAATTGACTTAAAAACACATAAATCGAATAAGTAATAAGCGATTGACTGCATTAATTCACTCTGAAAACTTATGATTAGGTAATAGAGAGCATATAAATAACAATATTACTTTTTTGCTTATTTTCAATAGAATATTCGATGTGATTGAAATATTTGTAGACAACATTTCTTGTCTATTTCCTTGAATACGAACAATACTACGCTCATTAAAGTGATGATATATTCAGTTAAACTACTAAGCTGATTTACTCTAATAACTAGTCACGACCACTATTCTTTGTGATCATTCTTCTGTCATGTTAGTGTAAAATAATCAACCATTACCGATTTCCTTCATATTGGTGGTTGCTTTTCAGTGTTCTCAGGGGTCATTGTCATTGGGATATTTTAAGGCATGTTGCCATTGCTAACATTAATAAGTTTGACTGTCATGTAAGCGGAATAGGTCAACTTTGGTTTGTTAGTGCTGAGCATAATTGATTCACGCGATCATTGATTGAAATAACTATACATGTGACGTGAATGTGTATATTAGTGGTGCGAATGGTCCACCAGGGTGCTTGGTACCTGTGTGGTTGCTCCACTGGATTGGGCTGTACTATTCAAAATGTAGCGTTAAATCATATACGGTGTTTGGTTCTCCTGTGAAGCGGGATTAAACTCTACTACTCAGGTCATAGAATTTAAGCATGAGCGGTGTATGGCTCTCCTGTTAAACGGGATTGAGCTGTACTGTTAGGGTTGTCATGAGAAAGTCCAGATGGTATCTGGTTCTCCCGGGAACCAAAGTAAAATAACTCTGGCCCACAAGGGTATATTATATAACTATAACTAACTGCCGTTACTGTATTAACGATCATCAGAAACCATCAAATGAACAATATTTCTGTATATATCCTGTATTTAGTTACAAATAAGCAGTAGTATGTTTTGTTAGAACTTTAAAATATTTTGTTCGATTCCATTCTTCCTTATTTTCAATTACAATAACGGTATGCAGTTATTACCTGAATAGTTTTTGATAACAATATGTTAAATCTCTAGTGGACAATTCTGTTGTAATTAGTTAATAATATTATTAGATGTACAGCATTTGATTACTATTCATTAAAAAAACAAATAGTAGCTACTTAAACAGGAAAGCTCAGTACTGAGATTTAATTTAACGATTCCTGAAAAACCTCTTACTTAGTTAAAATATGGAATACTTCGTAAATTGACTTGTTTGGACGATATCCACTTATAAACTCCAAGAAGGCTATTTTCCAAACGGGGATTTTTCACAAACGAACAATATCATTCATGCGTTAATTGCCCTTGACTTTAATGAAGATTGATGAGTGTTCGATATTCAGTGACCAACTGCTGTATGATTTGGCTAGAGACTAAAGACACTTAACTAGCTCTACATTTAGCATGTGTTTTTGATAAGACATTGTGTGTAATAGCAATTTACTGTACTTCTTTCGGTACATAGTGCCAAGAACATTTTTCCCGAAAACTCACGACTGCTTTCAAATAGTAAAATATACAAACTGTGGAGGTTGTTTTTATTTATTGTTTCGAAGTAATTTTCACCAAAATATATAGTAAAAAATAATGATACGGATATTTTTCCCGTTCATTACTTTACATTCATTATGATGGAATAGACTCTTAGATTAATAAAGATCAAAACTCTTTCGTCTCCCTGATTTCAGTTAATGCCATTTTGACATGACAATATCAAAACCTGGTTCTGCTACACAGGGAAGACAGAGCCACATGCACAATTCTTCGCAGTAATAAAGGCACTGCCGAGCGATTTCAACAGGCGCATCACA
This sequence comes from Schistosoma margrebowiei, assembly GCA_944470205.2. Taxonomy (NCBI): domain Eukaryota; kingdom Metazoa; phylum Platyhelminthes; class Trematoda; order Strigeidida; family Schistosomatidae; genus Schistosoma; species Schistosoma margrebowiei. The sequence continues at coordinate 6,426,021 of OX104024.1, forward strand.
CTTGGCATATTAGCTAGTGATGTTTTGGAACCTTACGAAACATTAAAAAATGCTTTTCTAAAGGGTGGAGATCTAACCAACCGACAACAAAATCGAACTTCAAATGGCTCAGAAACAGAAATGTTGTTGCAAATGAGAGAGCTCATTGGTCAGAAAACTTTTGACGAGGATCTGTTTCGACAATTCTTGTTGTCTAAGCTTCCAAAAAATACGCAAGAAGTCCTCGTCTCATTTCAATACAAACTGGCTGCATCTGCCGAACGGGTCCTAGAGATCACCAGATCTCCCATCGCTGAGGTTTATTCAGTCACAGAAAAGCCTCAAGCGACACGAAATGACGTGACCTCTGACATGCTTTAATACGTTAACTTATTATTCGTCATTACCGTAGACGCTTCTAAACTTGCTGAAGAAGTATTCCATGAAAATGACCTGTCTATAGACCACGAGCAACAGATAACCCTGATTGGTGTTGCTACTATAATAAATTTGGTGATTCTTCTCGCAGTCGCTGAAAACCTAACAGTTTCTCGAGCTTTATACCATCAGACACGAAAAGAGTTTCGGGAAACTTCTCAGCCGGCATGCAGTAACATAAACCATAGCCAACGAGAATAGCTGTCTGATGCGGCGACATACACTCTCGCAGAAGTTAGTGTTCATCCTGAAGTCTTCAAATTAAAGGTGGGAAATGGAAAACCGATTACCACATATGGTAAGCGATATATGTTTCTTAACGTGGTTTCACGCAAACCCATTCACCAGATCTTCGTTGTCGCAGATGATTCTATGTCAATTATTTGTATAGACATGCTACAACGCCATAATCTACTCATCGGTAAGCGCAAACCAATGTCAGTAGATAGAAATACAAAATTATGTGTTTATGTTACTTCTTTTTCCGGTTGTAGATGGTCCTTAGTAACCCATAGGCACACCATCAATCCATAATATAAACAAACACTCGATAAATATCACGAGGTATACCGAACGCGACCGAAATCACCATATGTAGCAAGCAATCATTCACATTTCTCGAAAGTGCACCGACTAGCTCTTGGAAAGTTGAGGTTGGCTATAAACGAATTCGACCACCTGATAGACCTGGGAATCATTCGGCCATCAATTAGCCCTTGCATATGGTCCCCAAAAGAGACAGCAACGTTTGGCGTCCATCTGATGACTTTCGTCGTTTAAATGGGGAAACCATCCCTGATCGCTACCCGTTACCACATATTCACGTGTTAATAGCAACCTTGAAAGCTACAATTGGTTTTTCATAAATCGACTAGGTCAAAGCATGTAACCGAATTTTCATGGCCGATGACGACATTCCTAAAACGAATTTTCGCGCATGGCTTTATGCCTAAGGAATGCCACACAAATTTTAAAGAGATCTGTCGATGACGTTTTCGTGGTCTCAAATTCGTTCATGTGTATTTTGAAGACTACTTGATTTCAAATCCGATCAAGGAATCTCGTCTTCAGCATCTGGACTTTGTCTTCGAACGACTGCAAGGACACGGCATTATTGTAGACATTCAGGTGTGTGATATCGGCATAGGCTTCCTAGATGTTCCCGGACTTACTACTGATGCTCAAGGCATCCGACCTCTGAAAAACAAAGTGACGGTTATCCTGGATTATCAAGAACTGACCACAATGAAGTAACAACGCGCATCATACGACCTAGTAAGTATTCATAGTCGAATAATACCGAAATAAGCGTCTTATATGAGACATTTGATCGACATCTTTCGTAGAAATCTGGACGATGTCGCGAAAAAAGCATTCTGCAGAGCAAGTAAGGAAACTTTACCATATGACAGATTAACAGACAGGAACCATCCAATCGTGCTGAAACATTATGGACGCAACATCTTCACCACGTTGCACAATCTTTCTCATCCAGGTCTTCGTGCAAACATCAAGCCCATAGCAGAACGTCTTGCTAGTCTGGTATTAATAAATACGTGAGGAAGTGGGAGATACCTATGTAGGCTGCCAGTATTTCAAGGTGATTGAATACAACAAATGTGCCATAGGCCCTTTCACATCACCTAGACGAGCAGGCTCACAAACGCAATGCGTTCAGTTAAACATATTTTCACTCGACCGCAATTAACTTGTGTTTTCGTTCAACATGTCCTACGATATAGTACACACGTCTTTGCACGTCGCGACTCATCTCGATAATCTCTTAAAAGAACATACGGAAGACCTTTCAAAGTCCTTCAGAATGAACCTAATTATTATATCATCGATGAGAACGGAACTAACGATAGTATCAGGTTCAATCGTATTTAGAAGAAAAAAGAATTATGTAGATTTTTATTACGTAAGACACGAGTTTCACAGTGAGGATACCTCATACGATAATAAACCATCACATTTCTACAGCATGTCAAATATATTGAAATTGATATATTTTCTTTGTATTTACTACTCCAAGGTCAGTGCATTTTTGCTATGTACATTGTGTTAACGTGGATTTTCTTTCTCTCTAATTATCCATGGATTTCATCGGAAAAATTGCCAGTCCTTATCTGGCACGGAATGAGTTTGTATCTGAATTTTTGTTTATTTTCTTAAAGGTGACCATGGGAAGTCTTTTGGTATGGATTTGATGTCTCAGTTGGTTAAACGAACAATACCTGGAATCTATGTAAAAACCATCTCAACGAATAATTTTAACATAGAGGTAAACAATCAACATTGTTTACGAATGCGTGCGCGTCTGTTTCTAAGCTGTAAAACCAAATAAGTTTTGATATTGTTCTCATGTAATTTTAATTACATTAACCGTTCTGATAAATATATAAATGCGGCTGGCCAGTTGCTGTGGAATACAAATCGTTGTTGTTGCCTTAAGAGTGTTTTTTAGGTCGTTTGTATGCTGTTTTAAACAGATCGAGATTTCAGCATGGTATTTGTGTATTGATGGTAGGAGGTCTGCCTGATATCATTTTTTTGTGTCCAGTCTGGTTTTGCATATGTCAGTTGAAGAATTGGACACTATTTCTTTGAGTACAGTGTTACAAAATTTGATTATTCGATGTGTTTGACACATGTTTGACACATACATTTTCTGTTTTCAGCTATTTGTGCTCATATGGTATGTCATCTATGTTCTAAGGTTCTGGTAAGAAAATGAAGTGATATGTGTCGTTTAAATTCAATTTCCAGTGTTCTATGCATTAAAATCAGACCACTGCTTAATATGCGATGGAACAGATTAAATACGTTGAACTTCTCATGCCAATATGTGTATCATGTACCTCGGATTTCATGAATTACACGAGTTGTTGCTCTTCGTGGTTTTTCCTAGATATTCACGCTGCTTTATAAACCGAAGCTTGCAGTCCGAATGCGGTTTTCAATTTTAAATGTCACTTAAGTTATGTTTAATGTAATGAGCATATTAAGGTCCAACTTAGTGAATTACCATCTTAAAGTTCATAAAGTTGTGAACCACTTAGCCGCAACCTCATGGTACTGCACCGTGGCTTCATGGCTGTAGCTCACTGCTGCCATACGATTATGATGAGACCTAAATGTGGGCAGCGACTCTTCCTCTACATTGTGCCCACTCAATTTCGTGTCTTCAGTGTAAATGTAAAAGTATTCTGTCGCGTTGATATGGATTGGTCACGTTTTAGATCAGAAAATCAGGACATTCAAGTTCTCCAGAAAAGCACATACATCATCTTCTAGAGACTCTGTCGATTTTGCTCCTGCGGTCAGGTGGTTTATTGTGAAATATAATCCATTTCTGAAACCGTGTTGTTCATTTTTTTAGCATGTTGTTGGTTTTCTTGCGTTTTATGATGACCCTTATGATTATTTCTCTTGTATTGTAATTATGACGCTGGTGAGAATGACAAATCTGTAGTTCGGTGGAACTTGTCCTGATCCTGTCTCGTGAATTGACGTGACCATTATATATTTCTAGCCCATACGTAACCCGATTTTATTCCATGACACACTTGATGTCTTAATGAGTGTAGAAGTAATGTTTTATGCAATTTGTCTCAAGATTTCAGAGTGTATTTAATTGTTTCATATCTAAAATGCTAAGAGCCTTTAGTACGTCGTCTTGATCGAAGTTCACAGTAAGCAGTTAATTTCGTCAATTTGAATTTTGGTCTAGTTCTTGGCTTAGGAAGAGGCTTTAGTGTAAAAAGTGTCCCGAAATAGTCCACCATAGCCTGTGATTTGTTTTGAACTTCAACTTTTAGTCTTTGGTAGAGACAACCTTTAACTTTTGTTCTTCTGTCAGTTACAGCGTTTGTTGGTAAAGTTGAGTCATATGATTCTTTCGCTGACTGGCCTAACAGTGGCTTTTATTCCAGTATGAGGATTACTGTGCATAGGTTTAAAAACGCTATGCCTTACTCTTTAATCAGCAATCGTTCTCAGCCCACTGAAAAATTACACGTTAGTTTGGAACTTTATCACGGCCGACATCTCTACACCTATGATCGACATCGATTTCTTAATGTTTCGTTAACTAATAGTGGACATAGAACGCTACAAGCTAATATGCATCAGTTGAAAAATCTACACTGGATAAGCGACATTCACAGAAACATCCGTGCATCAATTAATTAATAAACAACTCAACGGTGACATGTATATTAACCCGTTGAAATGGTTTATAAACCTGTTACAATCAGCTTCTAAACAAGAACATTCGAAACAGCGTTGTATATCACATTGTTATTAGTGGACGTCGAATCTTCACACATTCTAGATACCTTCATCCTGGAAGCCTAGATGTTGTTAACAACGAACTCAACCATTTAATAAATTTAAGCATCATACGCTCTTCTAACAGGTTTTAGTCATCATCATTGTACATAGTCCTGGAAGAGAACAGATACATCAGCGGAGAATTTCGAACTTTTAACTGACAAATGGTAACTGATCAATATTCGATACCACATGTCCACGATAATACTATGATATAGAAGATGTCACCATATTTTCAAAGATTGATCAGGTTATAATTTATAATCTCATTCCAGTAGCGCCAGAGAACACGCCTAAACAGCATTTATTACCTCATTTGGGTTGTGCAGATTCTCACACATGCTCTTAAAATTGACTAACATAACACACAAATCAAAACTGCCACAAAGTCATCTCATATATAATTTTTAATAACATGGCTCCTGCTATATATTTTTCTACATTTTATTACCTGTATAATATAATTTTACCATTTTTGTCACTCTTGAGGCTTTCGCGCACTAAAAGCATTGTTAACTGACTTTAAATCAAGGCCTTATAAGATGGTTACTGTTGATTCCTTATTATAAAGACAACTGGTTTTGAATAAAGAAACTTCACTAAAATTGGCTAGTATATCTCTTTACAAAGGAAGTTCCCTAATGTCACTATTTTGAGAGCACAAATATGGAACCTGGCCCTACAAAGTTCAAAAGTAACACTGACTTCTCAAAATTTATTTAAGATTTAGTGTGAGAAATAAGCATCACACTCTTAAACATAAGATTTTAGATTTCTACAGTATTTTATTCATTGTAAGGTTGTATTATGTTATGATAATATTCGGTAAGTAAAGATCAGTCTGTATTCCAACACATATGAGCATACCTATTTACTGATTCATTTATTAAGATATGAGAATTAATATATAGGACTCAAAATGGTTTGTTAAATGATATAGAAGGAACTTGAAGCATCAAAATCACTAGAGTTAGTTACTTTCTTGAAAAACGTATCGTATGTACATAGGCCGGTTTCCATATTATATAATCACTACATATTTTGAAGAACGAAGTTAAAAAATAAAAAGGCGGTTTAGCTGAAGTATAACTTCTCGGCGAATTTATTTTCATATATGTATTTTCTCACAGTGCTGCACTTTTATATGTTTTCTGGGTACAAAAAAGCTTTTTTAAGCAATATAGCAAATCGAAAAAGTAAACAAAAGCACTTGTTCTTCTTCCCAAATCTTTCCGAATAGAACGTAGAGCATGGTTGCAGTAACCTCTATGTCCTACTTTAGTCCTTCGTGTGGCACATTGTCAGATCCTGCTGCTTACCTGTTCTTGATTTGTCTGATGGCCATGTTGATTTCTTCCGTCACTCTGGTTTACCATATTTTTTGTCAGCTTCTTCGTCGTATCATATGGTTGTTTGATATTTCCTTCTTTTGCAGCTCGTTCCACTGTCGTTACTGGGTCTTCCACGTATTTCTGCTTGTCGGCCCTAATTTTCCTCTACATTTGATTGTTTCTTTTGTGTATTCAGCTTTTTCCTTGACTTTCTCTGCCCTTGTTTGGCTTTTGTTAATTGCTGTCTTCTTGTTCTTCCTTTCCTAAATCTTGTCTAGGTTTTTGATAGAGATACATTCCTTATGATGATATTTGTTGTGTCTCAGAACCTCTTAACACGTTGAATTCAGTGCTATTTTGATCCCTTTTTAGTTGTCCTTTGTATTTATTTCTTTTCCTTCCGGCAGATCCTGTACGGTTTAGAACCATTTGATGATAGTTAAATTGAATTGATTGAGTTTGTTAGCATCTCGAAAGAAGACTGTGTTGAACCGTTGTAATGCTGATAGTCCAGTTGACCAATACTTCTTTCGCTTCAGTTTCATGTTGGCAACCACCAGGTGGTGATATGACGTTATCTTAGTACCTCTCTTGATTCTGATGCCTTTCATTGTCCTTTTGAACTTTCTACTGATGCAAATATATTCGATCTGGTTCTCTGTGAGATCAATGTAATTTTGTACATACGTTTTTGAAGCAGTTTAGAGCCGCATGTGACCATTTTGTTGAATGCATATTAGTTTGAAATCTGCCACCATTGTCGTTTATTTGTCTGAATTCATGTTGTCCCATCATATCTTCATATCCGGTGTTGTTCATTTAGACTTTTCGCGTTTAGGTCTCCCATGAGTATGATAAAGCACTTTTCTGAGCACTTCACTATTATCGATTGCATTTTCTGGTAAAAATTATCTTTATCCTCGCCATTGCTTTATTGTTGAGTGAAGAATCTTGGACAATATTTGTTATGATGCCCTCCTTCTTTGTTATGTAGGATACTTTGGTGATTCTATGTTTATGTGGTTCCCATTCTATAAGTGTTTTTTATCCTCTTTTTGCTTAGTGAAACTTTCTGTATGTGCGGAGTATTATCTCTTTCGAATCCAATATTTTCTACTCAGTTTGGGTTCAATGTGTTTTAGTTTTTCTGTGCAACGTATATATATATATATATATATATATATATATATATATATATATATATATATATATATGAGGCTACCTTTTTCTATTTGGAAATCAAAGAACATTTTAAGACTTTATTTATACCAGAAATATCTTGTTAAAATCTGTAAACTTTTAGTGTAAAGTGGAGTTCTGCCGTAAGCTGATTTTGGTAGAACTCGTTATAATCTGTAACAAACATTGGTCCAGTATTTAAAATTTATTTATGAAAATATAACTTTTGAGTATTTTTTAAGAATACTATGGAATTCAGATGTTCTTTTCAATTTACATACTTGTTAACTTTGAATCACATCATTGTTGGCTTTTAACAACATAAAACAACTTTGCTCTTCATTATCCAATAAGCTGTCAATATTTTATCATATCTTTTTATTTTTATATAGGATGTTAGAGACACGTTTTTTCGTTCGATTAATGATCAACTGGATTATGTTTGTCGTGTGTTACATAAAGATAAAAAACTTTCCAATGGTTTTCACATGATTGGTATATCACAAGGTGGATTGCTTGTTAGAGCATTAGTTCAAAAATGCAATTTTTCAAAAGTCGGCACAGTTGTTTCTATTGGAGGACTTCAACAGGGTATATTTGGAATTCCAAGATGCATTAATACTGGCTTTATTCCCTATTGCTTATGGTTAAATAAGTTTTTATCTGATATAGTTTATACTGAATACATTCAAAATCGGTGAGATCCAGAGAAATTATTTTGAGGTGTCTTTGTGAATTTATTAATTTTAATAATTTATTGTATTATTCAATATCTGGTGAAATCTCCTCACATGGATTTCCTGTATCAAATATATGCGTACATCTTGACTTAAGTACACCTAGTCCAGTACCAGATTCAGAAACTACACTGTTTAATTGAGATCTTTTTGCATGGATTTTACAAATCTCACACTGTAATATAAGTAAGAACATTAAATCAGAATACTCTCATCTAAAAAAATTTTTATTTTAAGTAATATTATAAGTAATATAAAACATCATAGAAATTTCCTCAATATACTCTGCAAGTCTTTTCTAAAATCACTCTAAATCAAAATATTAAATTGCTACAATTATATATATACAGACATGTTATTAAACATCAATTCTTCTTTTTTTCGTTTTGTTTACTACATAACAAGTTTTGTTCCGGCACAATACTGGCATGATCCATTTAAAGAAAATGTTTATCGCAAATACTCTCGATTTTTAGCTGATATTAATCAGGAAAATGTAAGTATTGTTGGTCAGGAATGAATTTGTGTAACTTAAGTCTGAAAAATTTAAAGTTTTATAAACTTTCAATGTCAATAAATTTACATAAGCGAAGAGATTTCACTTACTTTTTGTATATAGATACTTGGAGACTCACAAATATTCTTGTTTGGCAACTAAACTGGTGGTAGTAGAAAGTTAAATCAAAAGCAAAAAATTAAAAATATCAGTAAAACTAATCTTTATTCCATAAAAATGACATATATCTACAGTGTTTAAAAAGCAATGTACGTAGTATTAGTCTGATAACGATCACTGTGAATCACTGACCGTTTCAAATATCAAATGACATCTGGGTCGTAATTATTCTGTAATGTAATGTTTTTATTATTCTTAATTACAACCAGATATAGTCAACTCATAGGTGCGAGTACCTTACAATCCACAAGGATATCACGGATTCTATTATTATTTAGCATATTAAAACTAATTAGTTCACAAATTGATATTATTCAGAGTTACGCAAGAATGAATTTAAAGCTAAATGAAATAAATATATTTAAAAATATTAGTGTATAATTAATCTGCTTGTGGATATTTAAACGTTTTCTAACTTTAGACTTCCACTTCATATTTAATATTCAGTTGCTACCGACTACATCTTTCCGTAAACGTCCATAGAATTTTCTTGAGAATTATTGACGAGTTGTCACTTTATCATTTCATGATCTCAGTAACTTCAGAAGAATTAGTTACGCAATTATCGTTTTTAACATAGACTTTAATGATTTTAACGTTCTTTTTCTTTTTATTTAAGCGAATAAACGAAACGTACCGTGAAAATATGAAGAAAATTCAGCGATTAGTATTGGTGAAGTTTACCAACGACACCACAGTACTTCCCAGCGAATCATCAGTATGTATACAAACTATATTATAAATAAATTTACACATATAGTCTATAAGTTACTTGTTGTTTCATCTTAGATATGAATATCCTAAATACCAGTTCATTAATACTATTTTAAGTCTCTGAGAAATGTTTGACATTTCGAGTTAACGACTTGTCAAATTCAGTTTTAAGGTATGACGTTGCTGTGAAATCACTCTGAAAGTGATCAATTAGTTACGCTTACATACAAGTTACTGCATGCTGAACAGTGTACTACTTCATAGTAAGGTTTGATCAAATATATCTTTATTAAGCATTATGATTAGAATTTAAAGAGTTAATATCCTAAAAACACTTACCAAGTATTCGTTAATTTCGCCATTCATTTAAATGTGGCTATCATATTTTACCTCCTATGTGATCAATTTCCAATGATGTCAGATTATCTATCGTCAAGATTAATATTGAATGAAATCCTTAGATAATTCGATTAGACTATAATACATGAATGACCGTTGACATGGGCTAATATGAAGAAATTCACTTACGTAGGTCAGTATGAGGCATTAAGATTAGGAGTGAGAATTGCAAGCTAAGGTTAAGAATTGGTGTTAAAGTCCTCATCATGAAGTGACACCAAGCATAATGTCAAAATTCTGTTTAACCATATGGATCAATGAGTTTCTTATTAAAAATCCAAGATTTGCTATCTTAAATCTCATTGGTTCGTCCATAAACTATAGTCTTGCTAACAATTCTACACTTACATATATTTATTAATCTAAGGTATATAAAGATGTACTAATCATATATCTTGATGTTTGTCAGTGAAAGCTAATAGATTTATCTGAAAAATATGATTTGATGTTCTACTAAAAGAAGCTCATTGGTTTTAAATAATACAATACTTATATGCATTCCCTGAGTTCAGTCAATGTATCTCATATATTTATATATAAAATTTTGATTCAGTGGTTCGGATTCTATCGACGTGGATCATCTTCAGATATAATAAAACTACGAGATAGTATTCTATACAATGAAGTAAGTAATCAATTCAAATATACTAACTAAACTTCTGTTTTATGAAACTTTCCTTCCTATTAGTCAAATCATAAAATTGAACAATAATGATAAAGAGTATTGGTGAAACTGATCGTAGTTTGAAAACATTTTTCTGATGGTTGATTCTCACAACAAATAAAGAAAGTCGAATTCTCTTAAACAACCAACACAGTTTGATGATGCTGATGTATTACAGTTGAAACAGTCAGTTAATCGGACATATGAGATCAATATGACATTTTTAAAGCGGCTATTTATTCCCTTTAAATTGTATCCTACGTTTAACGGACATGATCATTAGTTTACATAATTAAATTAGTGAGGCGATTAAACAAATATCACAGAGTTAAATGCGAAAGCTTGGTTCAGTGAAAATTTCTCTTTTAGGCGAGTTCATTTTCAAAGCTGTACAACCACAAATGTATATATATACTAATTTTTTTTCCCGATGACAATAGTTACAATAATAATGTCCACATGTCTAATAGAAGTTTATTATCATTATTATTGTAATTATTAACATCCGGTAAAAAATTATATATATATATATATATATATATATATATATATATATATATACTTGTGATTGTACAGCTTTGAAAATGAACTCGCCTAAAAGAGAACTCTTCACAGAATCAATCTTTCATATTTATTGTCTTAATGGTTGTATTTCGTTTACTAAAGTTCAATGTGTCAAGTGAATGCATTCGAGATATAAAAAAACCCAACTTAACTAAATAGTTTGAGGTTCAAAATGAACAAAACTTGTCAAATAAATAAATCAGACAAAGTTTCAGTTAATAGTTTAATGATAACAACTGATTTTTTTTTGTATTTATCCGTAAAGAAAAATTGGATCAAGTGTAATTATTACATAGAAATCAATTAACAGATTATTGTAACATAGTGCAAATCAAATTAACTATCATTATCATTTTCATTGTAAATAATATCGTGACGACGGACCACGGGTGAACTTGCGGAAGCTGTAAAAGGCTCAGAAGGAGCCGAATATGTTCCATCCAATCACCTTTCGGAAGAATATTCTAGAATTCCTGTGTAGCTTCCCGATTGGACAATGATAATAGCCCCCTGTATGCGGAATGTAGGACTGTAATGATGATTTCGTTCTTACTAAAAATAATATTCCTTTCATTAGTCTTCTGTCTTCTTATTGCGACTTGAAAGGGTTTTGGTGTTCTAGTGTTTTGTCATACATGGTATATCAAGAAATCAACAAGTAAGATATAAGAAAGATATTTTTTCAATAGGTATTATTTTCAAACAACTTCATTAAATCTACAATTGATTGATCATGGAATGATGATTAATGTCATGTATGTCAAGTTCTTTTTAGAGCAGATCGAATGTTATCGATCAAGTTGCAATTTGACTATTAGTTTTGTTAGGTTAGAAGCTTCACGAGTTCACTTAATCTGCGAACGAGAACAAGACTCAGTAACCAAAGACCAGTAGTCTAGCTATTGATGCGTTCCAGCCCCGCTATGTAGAAGAAGTCCAAGCTTTATATGGAAGATATATTCTGCAACCAGACAGAAAACGAGCGAGCCCACAAACACAATTTAAAACGTATATATACAAATTTAATAATCGATATTGTCATGGGAAATATTCAAACATTAATCAATGAGTTCATCAATTGACTATTATTTAAACATTTAATCGATAAGTTAATCGATATGATAAAATTACAAATATGAGTTTTGCGGAAATATCGTCCCCAACAAGTTTGAATCTTTTTATAATTTCTTATCAAAATTTTCTTTTCATAAATTTAATTTGTATTTTATAATAATTTTAATCATTTTAATATGCACATATATATATTGTTATATTTAAAACACAAATTTCAGCGAAGGGATCTCTTTTCAACGAATTTATTATCAAGCTGTACAATCGTATATATATGAAAAATTTTTTGATTTTGTAAAAGTACTAATTCCGTGAGGAAATGTGAACACAGTTAATAAAAAGGTTATAATCATCCTTGATTACGTAATATGAATAATAACAATAACAATAGATTTGATGAATATAATAAGATGATTAAAATGATTTTGTCATAATAATTGAAGGTGATCGAGGTGTAAAACATAAATACTCTCATTGTTTTATTCGGAAATACTCATCATATCACCCTATTCATTATTAACACCTCTATCACATTTAATTATTATGACAAAATCATTTGAATCATCTAATTATATTCACCAAATCTATTGTTATTGTTATTATTCATATTACGTAATAACCCTTTCATTAACTGTGTTCACATTTCCTCACGGAATTAGTACTTTTACAAAAACAAAATTTTCATATATATACGATTGTACAGCTTGATAATAAATTCGTTGAAAAGAGATCCCTTCGCTGAAATTCGTGTTTTAATTTTAATGTTTAAATGGGAATTATCTGTCAATATTCTTATATTTGTTTTTTAGGATCGTTTAGGACTTAAAGTACTTGACAAAAGAGGTGATTTACATCTTATAGAAAAAACTGGTGAACATTTAAATTTTACTAATCAATGGTTTATTGATAATATTTTAATTCGTTATATGAAATAATATTGACCAATAAAAATCAATGTTCATTTCAATATTTTTTTGTTTGTTTGTTTTTCTTCCGTAATATTTTTTTTGTTAAACAAATAAACCCCTTCTAATCAAATTGTTTTATAGTTTTTTCTTCCTTTCATAAACATATTACATAACTTATAAAAATACATTGTGAATATTTCCTTTTTATACACCTTAGTTACCTACTTCTTATTACATAAGAACTTTATTAAAATCTAAACTTAATTAACTCTACTGTTATATTATAAGAAGGGGGTTTTTTTGTTGTGAAGGTTTTTTTTTGTTGGAAATTTCAATCGTTGAAATCATGACGCAATTGAAGCTAGACTGCTGAAAAGTTCTATACTAGGACAAAATGATTGTCCAGTGTTTCAAAGTTTTCTACAATGATCTAGCTTCAATTAACTCATGATTTCAACGACTGAAATTTCTACTGTTATATGCTCATAAATGAAGTATCAGTGTGAATCAGATTTGATCATTTTAATCGAAATGTTGTGTAGTTAGTAAATTAGATAGTAAATTAGATAAACAAAAGTTAGTTGTTCATAGTTAGTACTTTTTTAAGGAAAGTATTTGAAAAAGCTGAAAATCCAAATCAGTATTTAATGCATGAATTATTATGTTAAATTATCTGTACTATTTAAAAACATTGAATAAGTAGGTTTTCATTGAAATCTAGTACCAACCAAAGTATATCACAATTATTTAATTATTAAAGATTCCCATTGTGAAAATTAGAACAACACATATAAGCGAACAATATTGTTTTCAATTAGATCGTCATCAGGCTTTACTCTAATATACATGAATATTTATACGAAAATGTTAAACCAATCAAGGCAATATGAGTCAATAATCACAATGAAATAAAATAAGTCTCTAGGTAAAAGTACAAGTTGATAGTAGGAAGACAGGTGAACTGATAATAGTGAGAATAATAAAATACAATAACAAAACTCTTATCAATAATTAAACGTTGGAAATAGAAGGTCAAATAAACATGGGTAAATAGATTAGGAATAGTAATCACAAAACATTAAAATCATTACGTAATAAGATGTGTGTAAATAGTTAGTTAGTGAAGAATACAAAGAGGCGGAAAATTACAAACAAATAATGGCTGTGGAAATAAGGTTAACGATAACACAAATAGAATAAAATAAATAATGATAATAATAAAATAAAATAAATAAATAAAAAGAATTGTTAGTTAAGTTATAACTGGCCATGGAAGGGATAGGGGGGTCACGTATTTCTTCTGTACACATAAATTGGGGTTATATGTACGAATTCCAATGGCTTCAGCTATATATAGGATACGGGAACGGACTCCGTCGGGAAATGATGGAGGTATACGATAGATAACTCGAAAAGATTTGGATTTATCTACTGCATGACCGCTATCAATAAGATGTGCCAATATAGAACTGCGAATAGATTTTCTCTGACCCTTTATGTACCAAGTTGGTAGATGTTCACTCATTCGTTGGTTAAGTTGCCTGGTAGTACGCCCTATATAGCTATCTCCACAGGAGCAGCTGAATTTGTAAATGCACATGGAAGAGGCCAACTCAGGTAACTTATCCTTCGTTTGAGTAGACATCGCTGGTCGACAAGAGAAGGTCAACGCCAGATTGGCTGCGTAGAATGTCCTGGTGATTACTTTGGTTAATCTATATTTCAGAGTGTCACTAGCCACATCCCCGTTGAATTATAGTTTCATATATAAAGGTTTCTTACGAACAGTCGAAATCTCCGACTTTTTTATTATATCATGCATGTACTTCCTAATGAACGCGCTGGGGTAGCCGATCTCGGTCAGTGAGTTGTTGATAAATTCAAGCTCCTGACTTAGAGTGTCTACTGTACAGATCTTTTTTGCTCTGCTAGTGAGACATCTGACCAAATTTCTCTTGTAACGGATGGGTGTGAAACTGCAGAAGTGAGTATATTGGCATGAAGAGATGTTTCTTCTATACACGCTTCTACTTAATGTGTCGTCACTTCGTCTGCTTAGTGTGACGTCAAGGAAGCTCAGCTTCTTATCATGCTCGCTTTCACCAGTGAAAGTGATCGCTGGGTGAACACTGTTGAATTGGTTTAAAAATTTCATATAAATATTCACGTATATTAGAGTAAAGCCTGATGACGATCTAATTGAAAACAATTGTTCGCTTATATGTGTTGTTCTAATTATTTAATTAACAAATCATTTGTATGGTAAAATTTTGAGTAAAACATGTGAAACTGTGAATAACCAATAATTTAAAGATATTACATGAGGCTCTACTTAAATACTAACGGTGGGGCTATAATTTATGGACGACGTTTGAGCGAAACTAGACCGAGCTTGAGAGTGTGTACCTAATAACTACGACTAAATGAGGGTTATAAACCAGTATGAAGAATTAGAACCTTTATCTACAGTTCATGTTTAGTGTTGGAAATTAGATTTAGGGTTTTCATTACGAAGTGACATCAATTAAAATGTCAAAACGCTATTTAGCTAATTAGATGAAGGAATTTTGCTTCAAAATCCAAAATATGTTATCTGGTTGATTCGTTTATGAATTTTAGTTACTTCACAAGTTGAAATCATGAGTCAGTTGAAGCTAGACCACCATTGAAAACCTGGAAGCACTGGACGGCCGTTTCGTCCTAGTATGGGACTCCTCAGCAGTGCGCATCCACGACCCCGCACCACCCGGGGCTCGAACCCAGGACCTACTGGCTTCGCGCGCGAGCACTTAACCATTAGACCACTGAGCCGGCATCCAACGGTGTTAATGTCTAACTTCAACCAATCCACGAAGTTGCGCTACCGTACACCATTGTCCTCAGTGAGTTCCTATCTCACAACAGACCTGGTTGAACTCCACTGGTAACGACTTCTCACTAGAACTCCAGAAGTGTCTCCTGAAGTCAGTCACTAGTGAGCAGGTGATTATTATTATCAGAATGGGTTTTTGTGGAGATTTTAGAAATTTCACAAGTTGAATCTCCACAAAAACCCATTCTGATAATTTTAGTTACACCGTGTAAACCGCACTCTGAAAAGATTCATACGATCGATCGATTCAACTACAATAAGGAATTTTCCTCAAACCATTAAAATCCAATGACTATCATTACTATATTTTTAACTTTGTAGAAATTTAAACGACATCATTAAAAGTACTAAATTGCTACTGAATATTTCAAAAGTTCAATGTTTTACAAAACCCTTGTTTAATCACTTTATTATCTTCATTGACAAGGTAACATTTATGTACTGAATCATTACAACTGTGCTTCAATGACATCTAACCTTAATCATTACAAAATAGAGCAAATGGATACGTGTTTTTCATAAAATAATGAATTCTAAAAGGTAGAGGTATGGTGTGGGTTACCTATATCCACACAAGTAGTATATAACGGTGGTAAAGCATAGAATGAATTTCAGTAGAAGCTCGATGAGGAAAGAACGGGAACGAAACGCAATTGATATGAAAACGCATAAACAATGGAATCTGAGACAGTGGATTGATGTTTGCAACAGGAACAGTCAAGTTTGAGATGATGGATTGATATTTTACAAATTAATGATTTACTATGTGATTCTCAGATTTTATTGAGATCCTCTGTAATTTCATGTCGAATACATTCGATTTTCTTCACCGGTATTCTTGTTCACTAGTGCGACATGTATTTAGTATAAACATGGTTTCCTGATAAAATTAAGTAATTGATTACTTAGTGATCTATAAATTTGATGGAAAAGGATGGAATGAGTGTTAGTTTCCATTTTTCCTCTTTAATTTCATCAACTCGATATATTTTCCTTCAGTATGTATAGATTGGTGATTGTGGATCGTAATTTCATTTTCTATATGAATATAAGCTTATATGAAATTCAATTGTTCGACATATATGGGAATTATCAATTACAGTTATAATTGACACTAATTCGTACAAAATGTCATACTTGTTAAAGAAAGGTACTACTACGACTGTGTAAGATATTGCTAAATTATAAATTCTCACACCATAAAATGCTTTACAGAGGCAAATAAACAAAACAATAATCAGTCACTAAATAAACAATACAAAAATAGAATATTTTTTAAAGAAAATGAAGAGTATAGATAAACATAAAAATCTTTAGTTAAAATTAGAAAAGGTAAATCTTCCAAGGCAATCACAAGAATAATCAAACTTTATTAGAGTTGCTAACATCAATTTAGGGACGATAACTACTAACACATCTTCTTTAATATATTTATCGCGAGCTTGAAGAAACCGATACATGTTTTTGCACTCACTTCTTGCTGGTTACGTGTATTCAGTAATGTCCAGTGTGTAGTAGTCAAGTTACTCAACTTCAATAATTCTAGTTAGTTTAATAATCATTTGTAGATTTGTATATTCAGCTATATGAACTTTGGATACTAGCAGCTATCACACTACCAGGTAGGAGGTTGGTTGATTACAGTGTGAAAAAGGGAAGGGATGATAAGGTTTCCAAGAGAATACAATCGTCTCAAGAATGAATAAACAATTTACCTAATAGGTATTGTGTAGGAAGACACAATAGAACGAATAAGAGGGGAACGGAGATGACAGTAAGAGGTATGAAAACAAGTTGTTGAGATGACATAATGATGACAGTATGTAAGTTGTGATACATTCACTAGGTGCAGCTGATCCGAGAGGGAAATGGCGATCTATGAGTGAGTACGTGTTTATCAAGTCTCCACCTAAACCTATCCACTGAGGGTGCTGTGCTCACTTCAGCTAGGAGAGCATTCCAAATGGTTGCAACTCTTAATAAGAAAAGTGAGAGCATAATTGAGTCTTCATTCTTTGACGTTCAGTCTTTCGAGTGATATCTTGAGCAGAGTGGTGGTGATTTTCTATTAATGTGCTGGTGTTGGTGTATCTCGGAGTACTTAATATTTTGTATGCCGATATCAATTTACTGCTTATTCTCCTACAGCTGGGTGAGGAAATTCTCAGTTGCTGGAGTCTGTCTTCATAAGATTTATGCTTTCATTCTATTACCCACTTGGTTGCCCAAACCTATACTTGGTGTAAGAGATTTACATCTATTTTGATGGGAAAGGACGCAGTGGTATTGTGAACATCAAGGTGGGGCATATCGTATGTTTTAGACAGTGTTGTGAACAACTGTGTGGTGAATGTGCGTAGTTATCTCCATATTTCGTGGAGAGTTGCATTTGGCTTGGCTTCATCCTCTGTGTCTAAAATCCTGAGATTAATTTTTGAATAGGCGACCGGGAGCGGATTCTATGGAGTGTGTGATTGTGTGGTGGCACTGTGTCAAATGATGAAGAATTTTCATGACATGGCATTTCGACAAGTTAAGTACCAACCTATTGTTTACTGCCCATTCTTCTATTATTACAAGGTCATTAGAAGCTCAAGTGAATCGTTTGTGCCCTTTACGAACCTGCAGGTCTTTGTGTCGTCTAGACAAATCAGTGCCGATGAGTTGGCTATAACAGAACGTTGGTTAGTAAATATGAAGGAGAGGAGTAGACCTAAGATTGTTCCTTGTGAAATGTCTAATGGTCAGACATTCCACCTCACATGCACTGTATTCAGTTTGCAGACTTTCTTCTGATCATTAACCTGAAAAAATATCTGCTATTAACCTGCATTTTGTCTGCTAGTTTGACGTGTAAATATCTCCTTTCACTGAGGACTTTGGAGTTGCAAATTTTTCT
Organism: Schistosoma margrebowiei; assembly: GCA_944470205.2. Taxonomy (NCBI): domain Eukaryota; kingdom Metazoa; phylum Platyhelminthes; class Trematoda; order Strigeidida; family Schistosomatidae; genus Schistosoma; species Schistosoma margrebowiei. The sequence continues at coordinate 6,444,787 of OX104024.1, forward strand.
GACTGAAACTCCCATGTTACTGTAACTGAAAATTCAACCTAAATAACTATTAAAGAAGCTTATACACTTTAACACACTATCAAATCTAAAAGAAGTACTCGATGATGAAAAAATCTCACTTTCGTTTTTTTTAAATAGTGCTCTTGATATGAATCTATGGATATAAATATTAAAAGTTATAACCTTACTTACTTACTTACTTACTTACTTACTTACTTACTTACTTACTTACTTACTTACTTACTTACTTACTTACTTACTTACTTACTTACTTACTTACTTACTTACTTACTTACTTACTTACTTACTTACTTACTTACTTACTTACTTACTTACTTACTTACTTACTTACTTACGCCTGTTACTCCCAATGGAGCATAGGCCGCCGACCAGCATTCTCCAACCCACTCTGTCATCCGCCTTCTTTTCTAGTCCCATCCAATTCTTGTTCATTTTTCTCAATTCTATTTCCATTTTCCGGCGTAATGTGTTCTTTGGTCTTCCTCTCCTCCTTTGGCCTTGAGGATTCCATGTGACGGCTTGTCTTGTGAGGCAGTTGAGTGCTTTCCTCAATTAGTGTCCTATCCACTTCCAGCGCTTCTTCCTCATTTCTTCCTCCGCTGGGATCTGGTTTGTTCTCTCCCACAGTACGTTGTTGCTAATAGTGTCCGGCCAACGGATCTGAAGTATTTTGCGTAGACAACTGTTAATAAACACCTGTATTTTCTGGATGATGGCTTTCGTACTTCTCCAGGTTCTTGTCCCATACAGTAGAACTGTCTTGACATTTGTATTGAAAATCCTGACCTTGGTGTTGGTTGACAGTTGTTTTAAGTTCCAAATGTCCCTCAGTTGTAAATATGCTGCTCTTGTTTTTCCGATCAGCGCCTTCACATCTGCATCAGATCCACCTTGTTCATCAATGATACTGCCCAGATATGTAAAGGTTTTTACATCTTCCAAATCTTCTCCGTCAATTGTGATTGGATTGGTGCATGCTGTATTGTATCGGAGAATCCTGCTTTTCCCTTTGTGTTTATTGAGACCTACTGCTGCCACACTGTTCGTCTTCTCCTGCATTTGTTGTTGCATTTGCGATAGAAGGGCAAGATCATCTGCGAAGTCTAGATCGTCCAACTGCATCCTAGATGTCCATTGTATCCCGTGCTTCCCTTCAGATGTTGACGTCTTCATGATCAAGTCGATCACCAGCAGAAAGAGAAAGGGTGAGAGTAAGCAACCTTGCCTAACACCGGTCTTCACTTCGAACGACTTTGTCAACTGTCCTCCATGCACGATTTTACAGTGTAATCCATCATATGAACTCTGTATGATATTGACTATCTTCTGAGATACACCGTAGTGTCGAAGAAGCTTCCATAGTGGTGTTCTGTCCACACTGTCAAATGCTTTTTCGTAGTCAATGAAGTTGATGTAGAGTGATGAATTCCATTCAATTGATTGTTCCACAATGATCCGTAGAGTTGCGATTTGGTCTGTACACGATCTATCCTTACGGAATCCTGCCTGTTGATCACGAAGTTGGGCGTCTACACAGTCCTTCATTCTGTTTAACAATACTCTGTTGAAGACTTTTCCCAGGATTGAGAGAAGAGTGATGCCCCTGTAGTTATCACACTTGCTGAGATCGCCTTTCTTCGGTATTTTGATCAGGAATCCTTTATTCCAGTCTTTTGGTACTTGTTCCTCATCCCAAATTTTACTGAAGAGAATGTGGAGTAATCTTGCAGTTGCCGCTACGTCTGCTTTTAGTGCCTCTTCTGGAGTGTTGTTTGGTCCTGCTGCTTTGCCACTCTTGATTTGTCTGATGGCCATGCTGATTTCTTCAAATGTTGGTGGGCCAACGCTAACCAGAAAAAATTATTCAAAAGTTATAACCACGAGGTCGTAAAGAACAATGAATGGAAGCTGTAAAATTTAATGAGGTGAGAATGATTTTCGAGAAAGGAATAGTGCTAAAGTGATCATACGAATAATGGGATCTCGTTAAAATTAGTAAAATCTTCTTCAGGAACGCTCATCACTCATACATTTTCTTCTAATCCGAATTCTCTCATAATCTTTGCCCTTCGATTGGTTACCATTATTTTCAGCTCGCTAAATTTCTGTATGCTTTAAGGTCGTATTTTGCTACTTTTGTAGAAATAGATAAACCAGTTCGTTTCGTGTTGCTTGTCCTACCTCGAATATCAATTTCCTTCTAATCCGTTTCCTTCTTATGTTAGTCGTCAGGAATCTGATGTGTTATGTGTGAATAGCCATTGTCGATTTCAAAGAGAACTGATCGCATTGGAGTAGCCTAATCGTTTTGTCCCTAGATCTGCAAACATCTTAGGTCAGTAATGAACCTCAATAACAAAATACAATAACATACAACCATCTAAAGCTGACTCATCATTCACAAGTGTGATCTCACGTAGAGAAACTTGAAGCTTCTGATTTTAATCTCAACGGGTTTTATGCATATCCAGAACTAAGAAGTCTCATATTATGACGAAATAGTTATGTAGCGTTTTCTAGAATTGACAGTCTATGATATTAGCTGTTATAATTCAATAATGTTCACAAATCATATATACTAATAAAACTAATAGTGAGAGAAATAACAGATTTCTGTAGAATTTACGAGCAACAAACAAATTTATTTGTATCATTGTAAACACTGTCGTTTAAAAGCCATTAATATTTGGGTTTTTGTTGTTATTTGCGTTCTCAATTATAACTGAATCGTACATTACTACATTTTCTGTATTGTGTATGTCTTGATTTTAACGTTTACTTAAACAGGTAAATGTTCTGAAAACATGACTTTATTTTCAGAATTTTAATGTAATAATTTCTATTGAATTGTTTAGTTTTGTGGAGGTTAGATTCCCTGAGCTCATTTGATAAATGCCTTATCTTTGTAATTCTATTTCAAAATATTTAAATTCCTTGCTTTCGCACCAAAAGCATCAATTGTCAACTTCATGTTGTATTTCCCACTTGGGAGGAATTTAAACACTATTGGTTCTTATCTCTTATAATATGCTATTTTGTAACGTTTTCCAATGACATTTTTATGCTATATATATACGCTTGAGTTGTGATTAGATAGTGGTTGGATGTAGTCACCAGAAAATCTTAGCCCCGTGTTTCGTGCTACTTGGCACTCGTCAACAAGGTATGCCTGTAATCTTGAGAGAACTGGTGCTCCCTGACGGACTCGATTCCGCGTCACCCAGCTCCACAGTCAGAGACGTTGCCACTGAGCGACCCACCTCATGTAGAACTGAGATGTAACCATAATTGATTGATCACTGGATGGTGATCAATATCATGTGTGTCAATTCCTTCTTAGTGCAGACCGAAAGCTATCGACTAGGGAGTACCAGTTCCCTCAAGATTACAGGTACACCTTGCCGACGAGTGCCAAGTAGTACGAAACCCAGGTTCAGGGTTTATTGTTGACTACCTCCAACCACTATCTAATCTCATCACAGTGCACACAATGTCGAGTCACCTAGACTAGTGGCCACATTGCAACTTGGTCGATAGCATTTGATCTGCACTAAGAAGGACTTGACACACTTGACACTGATCATCACCCAGTAATCTATCAATTGTGACTACTCTTGAGTTGTGTTTATTGTCGTTGTTGGTGATTCTGGCTGCTTGCTGAATATATTTTCTTGTTCACTCTCTAGTTTGCGGAGCTAGGATACATCAGAATAGCTAGCTTATTGGTCATTGTATCACTGAGACTTTGTTCCTTTCGTAGACTAGGTAAACTCGTAATCTCTCCGAACATGGCATCTAGTAAAATACCTATTATCTAACGAATATTTGCTTTATAAAAATTAGTAAATATTTATTCTGTTACGTAATATTCTCAAAATAAATCATTCACAAATATTATTCTTTGCGTATTCTCTTTCTTACATAATAATTTACTTGATGAATAAACTATGTATATGAATTACTCTAACTATCTATGAATATCCTTGTGTATGTATGCATAATTTACAAAATAAAGTTGCATAACTTTTTCCAAAGTACTTTCGATTTATTTACATATACATTATATCGAACAAACGTATTTTGTATAACCCAGCTTCGTAATCCAAACTCTTTAAAACATTATTTGTTTAGTACATGTAGTTTTAACCGTTTTATTTTTAACAAACTGCCTACAATAAAAATTAATGGTGAAGAGTTGTTTTAACTTTTTGTTGTGAGATAGTAACTCACTGAAAACAATGAAAGACGGTGACGCAATTTCGTGGATCGGTTGGAGTTAGACATTAACAACATTGGATGCCGGCTAAATGATATAGAGGTTAAGTGTTCACACGCGAGACCTACAGGTCCTGGGTTCGGATCTCGTCGGTGGGATAGTAAATGAGCATTTCTGAGGATTTTCATGCTTGCACGGAACGGCCGTCCAAGGCTTTCAGGCCTTCTATGGTTGTTTAGCTTCAAATGACTCATGAATTCTACAATTAAATGACTAAAATTTTCACAAAACCCACCTCTCTTTTAGAATAATTAATTGTAAAGATGCCAAGGTCAGAGAATGGGATTTAACAAGCTTTTGTCGTTATGGATACTCCATGGTACAAACTGAAATCATATAAATGAGCTAAACGATATAGTTTATTTATCAGCTCTTATATTTACATCTGACGTTAGAAACAACAGAAATGACGAGCAAATTATCCAGTATTATGTAGATTTATTGGGTCACCATTCAAAAATGAAAACTGATCATAACTATTTGGAAGATTTATAGTTTAATATGAATAAATTTATTGATACAGGGGTGATCATTAGCTACGACATTGTACGTGAAAATAAGTTCAGGGTATACATTTTGAATGTTGATTGATCTCGCGATTTCCTGATAGAACCTATCAAGCGCATTTTGTGGATTCTTGTTAAATTTTCTACCTAACATGTGACATAATTTATAAGCAAATATGGATGGTGACTAGCAGTGGAATCCAAGACGCACGTTTCGTCCTATTTAGATCTCGTCAGCTATATGTGCCTGTACTCGAGTCGATGATCACTTCGGGACTCGGACCCAGTACAGTTCACTGCAAACGCCATAGCATTATCCACTTAGCTAATGATTTCTGATAGCCACTTACTTGTGCAATTGCAGCCCTAAACATCAATGAGAAGATTCAAGTAATCAACACCAAGTGAATTATGACATAATTTGTTTGTCACTAATCTCTTCAGGGTTATATACAAGGATCAGAGTGTAACTTATAGTAATAGAAACGTAGACTTCACGTTCACACTACATATTTACATATTATTGACAGTCTAATGTCAAGATTAAATAGATTTTTGAGATACCTGATATGACTCTGTGTAATAGCCACTTTTAAAAAGCGAAAAATAGAAAAACAATTACTCTGACCTTTTTATATCCAAAATTATCTTCTTTAGAAACAATCGAATACCTTGATGGCTGGAGAGTATGCATAAGTTTGCATAAGTTGAGAAACAATGAGATAGTCAATGTTTACAAGTACTTATGCATTGATTCACTAATAAGTATCTAAATAAGGGACTTGAAAACTATGTCGTATCTCTTGACTAACTGCTTACATTCCTATGAAACTTCAAAGGATAACTTGTTATACTTCCACATGAACAAAGTTCCATATTGAACTTTATTCGATTTAAACACAGAAAAACTTATTAACTACCGATTAAAATGTACTTGTCGTTTTACAACGTATGTACTGCACAATATAACTATATTTGCATTGCAATTCCTTAAGTTGCAACAAGAGTTTTTTAACTAGTTTGAAAGCTCGCAAAGTTAGTTTATGTTATCCCGTAATAAAGTTAAGCCATGACGAAAATGGTCATTGTCTACAATGTTTCCACCTGATAACTGAAAAAGCTGAATCAATGTAAATGATAAGATAATATTTCTGTGAAGTATATGGTGGAATTAATATCTCTAAAAGACCTAAATTATTTACAGATTGAAATCATGAGTCAGTTGAAGCTAGACCACCATTGAAAACCTTGAAGCACTGGACGACCGTCTCGTCCTAGTATGGGACTCCTCAGCAGTGCGCATCCACGATCCCGCATCACATATAATTAAAAATGAAGTATATACCTTAAGGCACTAAATAGCCACTTAGTTTTAATTTCTAATTCAATTACAATGAATTCTGTAGTCCTGTACGGGATTATATTAAACTGAAATACCAATAAGGAAAATACGAGTGAACTACAATGGAAAACAGTACAAATAGGCCTAATACCTGTTAGTTTGTATAATTTGGTAGATAAGTAGTACTGAAATCACTGTTTATCATAGAAAAGCTTCAAGCGTTTAAAAACGACTGTAAAAGCTCTGATTATAGAATAAACAATACATTTCGAATAATTGATAGAATTTCGAAAAGAGCAAAAACAAACATTCTAGTAAAATAGCATGAATTCATTTTTATTTCGTTGGTTCTCGTCAGATGCTTACAACCTGTGATATTTAAAAATCCTAATTACATAATGGGTTTAAATTACTAACATGAAAGGGTTTGATTGGAAGTTAATATTGAAGACATATTCCTATAATAAAACAAGGGTGTAAATAAATTTAATAGACTGAATATTATAAATATATACCTTATGTAATGAAAGAACATTGTGACAACAGTTCAAACGGCTAGAAACAAGTAAACATTGATAGGAATAAAATGAGTAGAGTTCAGTTGATAAAATAAGATTAATAATTTGGAAGATAGTTGAAATAAAATTTAATGATGTGATAAGGGCTAGAAAGAGTTTAAAGAAAAAGAAAACAAATATTAAAGGCATATCTTAGATTTTTTGAACGTGTTCCTCAGAACAAGAGAAAGAAAGACTCTAAATAGTGCAATCACCAAACATCTCTTTGATATAGAACATCAGGTCGATACCCTACAATCATTTAAGGTGATTAGTAAGCAGCCGAACTCCAGTTTCTGAAGTTTGCTGAAGCAGTTGCTATCAGGTGCCAAGAGCCTGATTTATGTATTCAAAAGGAGATGGTTATTATACTTTCCTTGCCTTGGTGATTAATATTCCTTCGTTATATCTTAATATTTTTTTCTTTTTTTTAAACTCTTTCTAGCCCTTATCACATCATTGAATTTTATTTCAACTATCTTCCAAATTATTAATCTTATTTTATCAACTGAACTCTACTCATTTTATTCCTATCAATGTTTACTTGTTTCTAGCCGTTTGAACTGTTGTCACAATGTTCTTTCATTACATAAGGTATATATTTACAATATTCAGTCTATTAAATTTATTTACACTCTTGTTTTATTATAGGAATATGTCTTCAATATAACTCCCAATCAAACTCTTTCATGTAAGTAATTTAAACCCATTATGTAATTAGGATTTTAAATATCACAGGTTGTAAGCAGCCGACGAGAACCAACGAAATAAAAATGAATTCATGCTATTTTACTAGGATGTTTGTTCTTGCTCTTTTCGAAAGGATAATGGGAACTATGTGTATGATAGAATTTCATTATTAATAAGACTATTTCCGAGAATCTCAGAATAGACGGGAATGCCAAATATTGTTGCTTTTCTACATGAAATCGTGTTTGGTATATCGATCGAATTAATTTATTTATCATACTAAAACCCTCAACTTTACTGGTATTGTGTATCTTCAAAATTGTCTCCAACATTTGATATTTTATATATTATTTATACTACCTAATATTAAATAGTAGTTATAATCTATCCACTAATTTTTACACTTATCATACCGTTGCAAATGATACTTCTTTATTGCAATGACTTTCTCATCCTTCCGTTCACGCCCTTACATCCGTACAGTGATTAATTTTTCTATTTAGAGTCCCATTTCCTCTTCACATCATTATTCACTTTCTATTTCGAGATTTACACATTAAAACTTTATTTCCTTTGAATAATTTGTCTATTTTAAATATAAAATGTATAATGTAACTGTAAAATTATGATCATTTTGAGATGGTAGAGAATATTTGTAGCTCAGGTGGATGATGTTGGTGGAGTTTTGTTCAAAGTATTTGTACCTTATTTAATAATAGTACCAAATCTTCAGAAATAAAACATATTAGCCTACTTGTTACTCATTAATTAGGTCAGATTTCTAGCGGCACATTAGAAAACTAATTAATTCTAAATTTCTATCTAGTAAGGTGAGGTATTTAAGATTTATGATACTTAGGCCTAGTATCTACCTACGATGATCTCATATTATAGGGTCAATCGAGGATATTTAAAAGTATATCATCTATCAATAACGCCATCAATAGGTGCACTAATCTGTTCTATAATTCTCAAACTACTCAGTCGGGACTCGTGAGATAAGATCAATTTATTTTTAAAGAAATCTGCTAAAATCATTCAAGATCTATTGCACTGGCTTAAAATTTCCCATATTTGAATTCGTGTAAGATGTGTCAGTTTTAGCTTAAACAAAATTTTGCCAGTTCCTGCCCTGTTTATCGCCGACTAATAATACACCTTAACTCTTAATGAAATGATTTGGTAAACAAGTAAGCTCGAAACTCTTATCAATCCCTTCATTTAGTTAAAGCCGTTTCGAATGCGTTTCTCAGATATGGTTACACATAGCATAACGCACTGTACATTATATTATTGACCTACTTATTTCAATTACCACACCCCGAACGAGATAAATAAATACTATCCAACAATTGACATTTTAGCCTTGTGTACTAATAAGTAACAAACTAGTTAAGTCTTCGCTCAGTTAAATATACAAGTTAAATATTGATAAAATATTATGAATATTACAAAGCAATCACGTGTTCTCGAATAACTTCACAAATACGTTCCATCACAAATTGTGGTGTGTCCTTCTTATACAGACAGATATACGTAGTATGTTTCAGAAATTGACAGAAGAATATTTACCAGCAGAAGAGTGAAATAAAGAAAGAAGGAGTGAAAAAAAAGACAGCTGAAGGAAGATATGCAAATGGTGTATTTAACATATAATTTTCATATTTTACAAAGCTACTGTTTAATTGTGTTCAAGATAACAAGTTGATTTACCTTGTCTGAGTTTGTGTTTACTAAAATATTGTACGTGTGGGACCGCAATTAAAATTAGGGACGATAAATTACTATTTAGTTAGGTATATAATTAATACAGTATTATAAATTGTCTATTCTAATATTTGTTTTTAATTGAGATCATGAACCGATTGATGTTAGACCACCATTAAAAACCTGGAAGTACTGGACGGTCATTTCGTCCTATCGTAGGACTCCTCAGCAGTGTGCACCCACAATCCCACTCGCGAGATTCGAACCCGTGGCCTTCAGTCCCACACGCAAACACTTAACCTATTGGACCGGTGAACCGGCATACAAAGGTGTTATTATTTGTATTCATTTCTTACAACCAAAACATATAAACAATACTATTTATTGAAAATGTTTAAGATTAATTCATTCTACACTCGAGTTTAGTGAACTTCTTTATGGTATGTTTGACAAATAATAAACTGAACGGACTTCATGTTTTCACTAATTCTGAGTTCATTTTATTTAATGTAATTGTTTTGTCTGCATAAACAACATCGTTTTATTGAATGAGTTCTTTATTGATTTTTTTCAATATCGTTTTCATTTGTATCCTCTATCATAGATTCCACCAGCGGAGTACAGGCAAATAATATGGAAGCAATGTGGTCGAAGCTAAAAGAATTCTTGCGACCTTATCACGGCTCCAGAGGTCGACTATTATGGAGTCATATGGACGAGTTCCTGTATCGTATACATTACGATTTCAGAACTGCAGAGCCTCTTTCTAACTTTCGAAAGTTTTCAAACCATGTTAAAGGAGTATATCCATTCTAATTGTTTGGTTTTGTATAATATGCTTACTTTGTGCGGACTTATTTTGATTGGCTAAAAAATTTCAAGGTCGTTTGAGATTCGTTGAAAGGTCAACCATAAATCATAATCTCGCTAAGCTCGTTTATAATGAAAAACTAAACAACCGGAATAAATTGCATTTCACCAACGATTTATTTGATTCGGATTTTTTTAAAGCATTATTTTTACATGAACAAAAAACTGAATAAAGTAGGCTTAAAACTAATATTTTCTTAAAGACTTATAACACTATAATCGCTTAGTAAACCGAATTGATTGAAGTCAGACATATACTCTACTAGATCCTGGTTCAGTGTTTAAGAGATTAAGAGTTCGCTTGCGAAGCAGAAAATTATGGGTCTGATTTCCTGTAGTAGAGTAATGTGCGCCTAGTGATAAAGAGAATAAGATTAGGGTAATACATCTCTCCACTGCTTTCTAATCTTTACTTGGTGTCTAACTTAGATCGGCTTCTATTATTAGCTAATCAGAAATGTTGTCTAGATCATTTAAAATTGTTATATGTAACTTCGATCACTTAAATTCTAATCACTGAGAAACAACCTATATAAAATACCTCTTTATTTTATTTAATATTGAAAGTCATTGAATTATTCTGGTCAGAAAGTGGGTTATGTTTATTACTTAAAAAAAAAGCTTAATCTGAACAAAATAGAATTTTGTTTACGAATAAAAATTAAAGCGAAATGTTGACAAGCTAGCGAGCAAAATTTACTTTTCAAAATGGTTGTTTATACTCTATCAATAGTAATATAATGGACTAAATGGTGAAATGACAGCACTAACATCGGGATCGTTTCTTGGTGAATAACAACTGAAATCTACCTTTTTGGATATTTATTGTTCTTAAAGTCTCACACCAGGCTAAGTTTGAACAGTATCACGTCCGATAACTAAGTTTATTACCAATTTGCCATATGGGATACGACTTCACTGTTGATCCAAACCTTAGAGTAATATCGGGATTGACGGATGATACAGAATCATAGGTGACACATAACCTTAAAAAAAGAGATATTTAAGCGAGCCAAACTTTCAACAAAATAAATTATGCGGCACCTGGGCAGTAATTTTTGGGTACAATACCAGCCTATCACGTAAGGTAATTCAATACACCAGTGACTGGTTTCTAAAGTGAAGCACTGCGAATATACCCCCTAACTATAGAAGGATTTCATCTTACACTTACATCATGAAATACGAGAAGGCAAGAGATAAGCTTTTAAAAACATTTACACTCATCAACATTATAGGTCTATCTTTCTGTATTGTTCTAAATATAAAAAAGCAGTGGACATTAAGTGAATAGTTTATTATATATAATCTTTATCACAGTGTGTAAAGTCGTTAAACGTCATCATAAGTTATGATTGCAATATAACTGACTATTGTTCTGCAAAGAAGGCAATAGTTTGAATCGAGAATTCGGAATTTCCGGTCTGGATACAACTCTGATATATAAGCATGTGAATATCTAGTTAAATAATATTTCCAGTAGGAGTAAATTATAAAAAGATGTCGTTTGTGAGGTTAATAGTTACTCAACCAGTCAGAAATAGGGCATATTAAAAGAAAATAGCGTTCCTATCCATCTGTAATATAGCTATTATTTTCTTAAGGACTTCAGTGGTGTATGGAACATCCTGCTACTATTCACAGGAATACATCACATGTCTAGTTAAACCAAAAGGCGTTCTGGCAGACATGTAAATTCCACTCAGTAACTGACTAACTAGTAATTTGAAATTTTTCAGTCACTACAGCAATCACTTGTAGAAACATTGTACGTGCATTTAAAAAGGACATATAAATACTTCCAACATTCAATAAGGTTTCACTCACTTCACTGGTGAATGCAATGCATGTATGTCATCTACATTCGTGAGATCCCTGCTTCACTTGTTGAAAATAATTAAAGCCACATTCAAAATTCTGTGCAAAAACTAAAGAATGTTTGATCGAGCAATCAAAGTAAAAAAAATAACGTCCAGATCAACAGAAACCGTACTGAAGCTAGTTGATGCGATAGTACTGCTATTATCCATAGGTATGAAACACCATTTTGATTTAGTTACAGAAATTTAGGTACAAATTATAATTGAAGTGGTTCATCAAAAAGAATGTTTTAAAAACTATACAGCAGTTACAAATGAATGTACAGTAGAAAATCAAGGCAGAACAAGATCTAGAGCACTATTTTGTGCCACTCCAACACGAAATACCCTCTACCACTTCAGCGAGGTAATTTTAAACAAGAAGTGACTTTTCAAGTGTTATATAACGTTCTTATGCATCTCATTTTTACTCAATTTAAATGTATCTATAACACAGTGATAACATCTTTTTCCATGTCAGTCATGCATACCATTTATTAATTTAACTTACATAACATAGATTGTTCATTTATATACAATAACAATAGTATAGTGTTTAATCAATACCTTAGTTGTTGACAGTAAACAATAGAACATGTTTGTCTGTTTTTTTTTAAGAGGTAATAATTGTAGAGATACTAAAGTTCATAGTATTCTCACCAAATAGAGTAAGTAACATGACAACAAAATTCTAATAAACAATACATCATTAAAACTATTTATTTCAGTCAATACTATTATTATTCAATCAATTACAAATATTCAGTGTACTTCAAAGTTAACATTGTTTGTTTTCTGTAACCAATTCTATTACATGAAAGAAAATGAGCGTTTTAATTGATTAGTTCCTTTATGAAACTATATTTATAGATGTTAACGGGATATAGATTGAATTAAAGGATGTCCCGTGCACGATTCTGTTGATGTACGCTGTCTGATTCTTATCCAATCAGCGCTAGTTGTTACTTGGAGAAGACTCTAGAATCTTCTCATGTAAAATCTATAAATATACTAGTGTTTCTCTTAATGTGCTTTCTACTTTCATCAACTGGCGTTGTTGGGAATATAATGTCTTTCCTGTTCAACCGTGTTCCGATTTGGGACTTGTCGCGTAAACTGGTGTCCAAGAATAATAAGCAATAGGAATAGCCGAGTTGTAATAAAAGAAATTATAACAATGAGAAATTCTCAACATTATTATTAAATTCATGACTTCATTACCATATAATAAAACATTATTGACGATTCGGCATAGGAATTCTACAAAAACTTTGAAACAATTTGTACTGGGTGTACTGTTCCTGCCATCCAGATATTTCAACAAGTCATCTGTGTTTTGTTTGTTTCAACAGCTCATTATATCAATTAATTGCACAAGCTATTCAGGTGCTTTTTTTAAAGTTCACGACCTTTCGCTATACAAGTTAGGAAAGAAGACTATCAGATACATTGTGGATGCTGGCATTGTGAAGAGAGAAGAATGTACATTATTCAGATGTCGATCCCTAAACTGCTAACATCTGATTGGCGATCACTCAATATCTATCGTCAGGATCTATCAAGAAATAAGAAATGGTAAACTTGTTGAAGTACTTTGCGCTGAGAATTCTATTTTGTTTCAAAAATATAATATTGAATAAACCTGATAATAATACTGGACATATAATGAATATTCGATATGAATATAAAACAATACCCCTTCAATACCAGTGATAAGTATGCTCTGACTTGTGACTGGCTTCAAGATGTAACTCTCAAAGTTCTAATGAGAGGGGTTCACGAGCGAGGCTGGAGATCCTGGATCGACTCCCTAATGTTTGGATGTGAAAGACCACTTCAAAAATTCTCATACCGGGATGCAACGGTCATCCAGTGCATTCATTTTTTCATTGATGGTCTAGCTAAAATCAATTCGTGACTTGAACTGTGAAAAGTTTATCATCTCTAAAGTTTCCCCATACCTAAATGTATAATTATTGTGGAGAAACTCAAGTGAATAATATAATAAAACTACTCTTAATAAATTAACTTCACATAGAAATTCAACTGAAACTGTGGTGTGGGTTACTTATATCCACACTAGTGGTATATAACGGTGGTCTGGCATAGAACATATTTCAGTAGAACCTCGATGAGGAAAGAATGGGAACGAAACGCAATTGATATGAAAACGCATGAACCATGGAATTTGAGACAACAGATTGATGTTTGCAACAGGAACAGCCAAGTTTGAGATGATGGGTTGATGTTTTACAAATTAACGATTTACTATATGATTCTCAGATTTCATTGAGATCCTCTGTAATTTCGTGTTAAATACATTCGATTATCCCCAACCATGTTCTGTTCGCTACAATACATTGCAATTAACATGATCTCTCGTTCGACAGATCAGTTTTTAAAATGACTATAAACATGTCTATTAATTTACAAGATTATCAAGATTTCAGTAACCATCATTGACTTCAATATTATTGTGTATTTATGGACTGCTAGTTATCACGTGATTTATCTGCCAATCAAAATACAACACATGCAGTCTTCGCACTGTGCCAAATCAATGACGCTCGACCGGTATGAGCAGCCTAGCGTCCTCTTTTTGACCCGTCCACTTGAGTCCAGAACACCAACACTAGCTTCTACTATGCGAATCATTTATTTCAAACATACTTGGTTTATATACCAGTCAAACAGACCGCAATACACCATAAAATAAGAAATAACATTTATACAGGATCCAGCCAATAAGTGGCTGTGAACGTGAAAGATTGTAATCAATAAACTGAATATAGCTTAAGAACCATGGATTTCACCGGATCACACCACGCAAAACCAAATCGACCAACAAAACGTTCAGGAGGACTATAGAGGACGTAAGAACTAAGAGAGGAGCTGATATAGCATCAGATCATCACTTGCTGGTCGCCAAGGCGAAATTGAAACTCAAGAAGCACTGGACGATGAGGCGGACAATATCACAAAAGTTCAATACGGCCTTTCTTCAGGATACTAACAAACTCAACAAATTCAAGATAGTCCTCAGCAACAAGTTCCAGGCCTTTCATGATCTATTCAATGGAGAAGGAACTACTGTGGAGAGCAACTGGAAGGGGATCAAAGAGGCAATCACTTCAACATGTTATGAGGTCCTAGGTCACAAGACGAACCATCACAAGGAATGGATCACTGTTGATACACTGGATAAGATTCAAGAAAGGAGGAACAAGAAAGCAGCGATCAATATCAGACGAACAAGAGTGGAAAAAGACAAGGCACAAGCTGAATACGCAGAAATAAACAAACAAGTGAAGAGGAGTATCAGAACCGACAAACGTAAATATGTGGAAGATCTAGCAAAGACGTCGGGAAAGGCTGCCAGAGAAGGAAACATGAGACAACTGTATGACATTACAAAGAAAATCTCTGGAAATCGCTGCAAACCAGAATGACCAGTGAAATGCAAGGAAGGCGAGATAATCACCAACACTGAAGGGCAACAAAACAGGTGGGTAGAACACTTCAAAGAACTCTTGAATCGACAAGCTCCACTGAACCCTACCAACGTCGAAGCAGCACCCACGGACCTCCCAGTCAATGTTGGCCCACCAACAATCGAAAAAATCAGCATGGCCATCAGACAAATCAAGAGTGGCAAAGCAGCAGGACCAGACAACATTCCAGCAGAGGCACTAAAATCAGACGTAGCGGCAACTGCAAGATTACTCCACATTCTCTTCAATAAAATTTGGGATGAGGAACAAGTACCGGAAGACTGAAAAGAAGGACTCCTGATCAAAATACTCATGATTTAATCTTCGCTAGGATATAACAAATATGCTTGAACGATATGGATGCAAATGAAATATATAACCTATTTAACTCTGTAAATCATCTGTTGACAAATCACGTTAATACGAGATATAAGTCAAAGTCGATTACAAAGGGCATTTAGAATATGTCTATTTCGGTCAGTCTTGTGAGCAAGTGAACTGAATGAGTGAATATGAAAATCGAATAAATGAATACAGGAGTAGCTAACTGTAATCAATCAGATTAAATATGACAGATATACATATTAAGAGAATAACTAAAGTATATATTCAAAGTTATCAATAAATTATCAACATAAGCACATACCTGATAATAAGTTAGACACTGTAAGCGAATGGACATAGATAAGCATGGATAAAATCTAATCAATGAAGTTATAATAAAACATGCAAGGATCTAAAGTTGCCACTAAACGGTTTGTCTTTCATAATAATTCATGTTATCATCGTATATATGACTAAGTGTTTATAACTAAAGTGAATAACCATCATTAAAAGATATCACTTTCATTACCAATGTCCTTATCACATTTTATTTGTAAATCGTACACTTACAACAAGTGATACTGATTATATTACTGTGATATGTAACCATATGATAGGAATGTTCAAAGAAAAAACCTTTAACAATGAATTTATAAACTCTTTCTTAACACTTGATTTCACATAAATAAACCATTTATGAAGAATTCACCATATTATCAGCCTACGTTGTGAGTAAACCTATTCTATGATTAAACATTGAAAATGTACTCAAAAGAGCAACGATTAAAAATGTATTCGTTGTGAGAAACTGTCTACTGATTCATGAGTTTTGGGATTCTATGTTAATTTTATCCTAAAAACTAAACAACTTTACACGTATGATGATTTCCTACGTCATTACATCTTTACAAATAAACATATAAGCCAACTATAGGACGAAACGGTCATTCAGTGATTTCAGATTTTCAATAGTGATCTAGCTTATATCGACTTATAAATTCAACTATTAAAATCGTTACAATCTCCACAAATCTCCATTCTTCTAGTAAATGTGTTTAATAATAACGACTATTATTATTTAAGTAATGCTGCGTTAGATAACAATGTTACAAATTCATATGTGTTTATGATAACAATTATGAATGACTGGAGAGGTGAAATATAAAAGTGAATAGATCAACTCTGATATCTAAAGATATTTGTTAACAAATAATAGAATTGAAATATGTAGTTATGGAAGTGACAGATTACATAATAGGTGAATTGATAAGAAATCTCATATTGATGACAATCACATAGGAATGAAATGAGAATTTCACATCTGTACGGTAAAAAAAAAGGCAAAAAAAGATTTTCAAAAAATTTGATAAAACAGATAGTAATGAGGCATTTTTCATAAATACTAAGTTAAATGTTTTTAAAATTAATCCAGTAGGCTTCAAATTTATGCTTAGACATGTTCAAACCATGATGAAAATTTGGTAGAATCTGTTGGATGATTTAAAATGTATTTCTTATGCCCACGTAGTGCTCTATATCAATTAAGTGAATTAATGCGTAGCTCTTAATGAAATTTTTTTTGTCCTATCGTGGTGTATGCTACTTATGTCAATAGACATAAGTTGTAAGTAATACCAATTCGAAGTTGAAAATCTGAGAGCAGAAGGCTACGAAAATCAAGTTGGAGAGAATATAAGAGAAAATAGAAAGCAATTGTGGGTTTGAAGAATCCTGCAGAATGTGGAGGGTAAATAATGCAAATTCGCAAGTGAAGTATTTAGTGAATTGTTCTAATATTTTACCAACATACACTGTAATTTTATATCAACATACGTAAGACGTCCCAACCTGAGATCCCGTTCGGGATATTATACTTAGACAGAAAGGATATTGTCTGATAATCCGGTGTTGGAATTGCTCAATTGTGTGTTTAACAGGAACAGTTATAATAGTAAATACATATGAGTGAAACATAATTAGGAAGTCAATTTTTATCCCCTGATCTCGAAACAGGGTGTTTGTAGAATACGGGTTATTGCATGGCTGCAGTCAGTGTTTCTAACGGAGATTTCATTACCCATTGAGTCATTAAATTACTGAAATTATCATTCAACAACACAAACTTCATAAGCAGTTTCGTTATCTTTATCTTTGTTTAAACCCTGATCATTTGCATATTGATACATTGCGTTTAATACGTCTTGAATGCAGTTGTCGGGCGACATGTTAAGCTGTTCGCTAGCTTCCTTTCGTGAACAAGCGATAAAGAACTGTAAAAGTGAATGCATTGACAAACAGATATCGATTTTCTATACATATTTTCTTTTAATATTTAATTTTATTTCTTAATTGATATAACATCTAAATATGAGACATTCTTCATCTGAAGTGAACTTGATAGATGAATGAATGCTGTGAAATCTGCCAAGTATACACCTCTTTTCATTTTATTAATAAGTACTATGAAAGTGTAGTCTATGTAATGACAATAAAATCCCAACTGTTTACCAATTTAACCATTCCTTACTTTATTAGAAAAATTTTCAGGGAATAGAATAAGTGGTAACCCTATAACAACACTATATCATTGGTTGTAACATTCATCGACGATAAGTTGTGTCACTGATACGCTTAAACTTTCCTCCTATCTGGTTTCTATAACCCAATTACTTTTAGACGTCAACTGAAACACTAGAGCAAAACAACAAATTGCGAGTAAACGATTTACTCTGATGTTAATCCACGTACAAGAAAAACGAGGGTATTTATAGAATTATACACGGTTTAAGGTTTCTGGAAACCTCTGAAATCACACCAAATAGGTTGATATCCTGTCAAAACTGTGACATGTGATTCTGTATTTTATTGGTGTTTCTGCAAAATCACTATTCAACGCTGATCGGATGAAACGTTTCCTGGAGTATCTAGGCCTCTAAAAATATTGATGACGAATATTTCGGGACCTACCCAAAAGTTCGATAATGTACACTCATTTTATACCTGATGAATAACTGTTTCAATATGAAAACAAGAATTCTAATTTCTATTATCTTTCGGTTATTTCATATTTTAGAAAATTCACTATTTCCAACAAGGCGATATATTATAAATAAAGGTGATACGTTTAAAAATACTGTGAACTGAGTTTTATGTATCAGATTTAAATTACGTCAGTGATCATTGTAATTCGGAATCTAAAATTCGAATCATTTCTGCTTAAAAATGCTTATGATTTATTAAGACTGTGGAGGCGATTTGCACAGGACGTATATATATCAATGTTATATCCGAGCGAAGATTAGATTACAGATAACTCCCGAAGACTATTAGTGGACTAATATTCTATAAATATTCTTATTGTAAAACTATTGAATAATTAGATTATGTAAATTTATATCCCTCTTATTATAAGCTTTATTTTGATCTATAATTTATTATTGTACGGTTTACGGTTCTTAAATTATGTTCAGTCTATTAATTATTATCTCCCTCGTTCACAGCCACTTTTTGGCTCATTTGTGTACACATGTTATTTTCTAATTTATGGTGTGTTGTGGTCTGTCTGTTTGATATATAAACCGAGTATGTTTGAAATAAACAATCTGCTCTGATTCGAAGTTGGTATTGTGTTCTGGACTCAAGTGGAAGGGCTCGAAGAACATAGGACCAATAAGGACGCTAGACTGCCCACACCGGTTGAACGTCATTGGTTGGCCTAGTGTGAAGATTCGTATAAGTCGTATTCGAATTGGTCGTTAGGTCGCGTGATAGCAAACCCAGACATTCAAGGTCATAATAATCAAGAGACATTAATCAATTACAGACCTAAACATAAATGGGAAGATTAAAACAACCAATGCTTCCAGGTTTTCAATGGTGGTCTAGCTTCAACTGACTCATGATTTCAATCTGTGACAATATATATGACTAAAATAAGGAAAATGTGGAAGTGAATTATGTACATAAAATTACAACTAGACATATACTGAATATTATATAAATCTTTTATGGCCTTGTGCCCTATTAATATATAACGTAGTGATACCACCGATTAGAAAGCAGTAATTTATCGACCGGATCAATGACGCATAAAACCCGTACTAGTAGTCTAGAGTACTTATCGTCCTGTTTCCTGCCTAGCCTCGCCTGTTAAGTCCAGTACATCAATTTCAGCCTCTGCGGTATGAATCATATGTTTCAAAAGTACTGGGCTTATATATCAATCAAACAGAACACATCGTGCCGTAAAATAGAAAGTAACATTTGTACGAGATTCTTTCAAAAGTGGCTGTGAATGTGGGAGATAGTAAGTGATAGACTGGGCATAACTCGAGAATGGTAACTCGTTGTTCATAGTCCAAAATAGTTTATAATAAAAGGAACACGAATATGAACAGTTTAACTATTTAACAACTATACAATAACAATATATGTACAGTATTGTAGTGAACACGAACACGAGTGGGTATAATAGAATGAATTTAAACACTAAATTACAGAACCATACAGTAAATAGCTAATTTGCAAAATATCAGTCAATTATCTCGAACTTGATTGTTCCTTTTGCAATCGTCTCAGATTTAAATGTTCGTGCATTTTCATACCAATTTCTGCCCGTTTCCATTCTTTCCTTCTCGATCTTCTACTGAAATACATTCTATTCCTGCGATCATCCTATACTACTTATGTAGATATAAATAGCTCACATCACAGTATTAATCCAGAAATAGATTCCGACAGTTACCATTCATTATTTTCATAAGGCTATAACAAAAACAAAATTCACATCGAAGCAAAATGAATATTGAACAAGCAGCGTTTTGAATTAAAACAAATGTTATGTTAAACAAAAATTATACTAAATTTAAAAAAACAAAGAAAAGAAGTATTTCTGAACAAAAGTCACAATGAGATAAAACGTGTTCTCATATTCTTATCACCATTCCATTTAATATATAAAACCATTCAAACTTATATAAATTAATTATAGGCTAGGAATTATACTTTAAGTTTACATTAGTACTTCTTAAGTTTCCTTTAACTTTTCACAAATCATTGTAAAATCAATCTAATGAATTTTTGAAGTCATGCATATTTTTTTTAATAATTTACCTTTGAAGCTTCATATCATATTATGGTTTCTCATCAAAGTCCATATAAACAACAAAATGAGATTGTTATTTTGAAAACCAAAGATCAACAGTTTTGTTTTTGAATGATCAACTTTCGAAAACTCGATCAGAATGCTAAGCTTAACGAAATATGGTATATTTAACTTGGACCTTAAAAATAAGTATGTATATGTATATGTATATTTTCACAGCTGAAATCTTTAACTGAGCTAGATCACTAATAAAAATCTAAAAGCACTGGATGGACCGTTTCATTATATTATGAGGCTCTTCAATAGTTAGCACTCGGGAACTCGTATCCGGTAATCGAATCCATGACTTCAAGTCTCTTGTGTGAACGCTTAACGTCTAGACTACTGAGTTTGATATTCAACAGTTTTAGTGTCCAACTTCAATCAGTCAATGATTTTGTATATGTGTATCACGATAACTAGTTTGTAAGAATTAATGATGTTTAGTAATCTCAAACTATTTGGTTTATCCAACACGATTAACACTATCAAATATAGGAAGATAAAACTCGCATTATATGACAAATATTGTAGTTTCACAACTGCAATGTGTTTTTCAGTCTTTCTCACTTCCTCTTCTCTTCATGATTGCAAGGTATGTTTTGCCTCCTGATACATTTTAATGATTTACATGATGTATCCTATCCATCTCCAATGCTCCTTTGGCTGGAATCTTATTTGTTCTCTGTCACAGTATATATCCAGCCAACAAATCTATAGTATCCTGAGTAGATGACTATTTATAAAAACCTGTATCTTTTTCAATGATAGATGTATTAATTCTGTAAATGTCAGATCTGTACAATATTATTTAAAGACAATTATTTCATGTTACTTTTTCAAAATGACGTACCGCATTATTTAGTTGTAGCCCAAAAAACTTCTATGGAGAATTGAATAGTCATGTCGAATTGTTACATATAAAGAACTAACGTGAATTAAAACGCTCGATTAAATCAAATAACTAGTCTATTATTCACCTAATGAAAAATAGAGAAAAGACTAAACATATTCAGTAGACAATCATAAATGAAAAAATACTGCTTAAAACAAAAATAAGTCTAAACGTTTGCAATTTTTCAACGTGTAACAACAATGATACTGCTCACTTTGTTCAATATTACATGTTCAACGCCGTGCGGAATTCTCAACATATAATATTTCGTAAAGTCTCTTTAAACCTTCCTGTACATCACAATATATATATAGTTCCTAAGGAAACTCTCTTTATGGTCATTGAGTTCAAGGGAGATACTGCAAAAGAAATTCCAAAGAATCGTTCAGTAAAATATTTGAGGACAACTTTTATACCGCCAAACTTCTCATAGTCTTTTCCAGTCACTCTATCAATCATGCATATATCAACAACAAACTCTCACATTTAGCCACATTAATGTATAGTTCTAAGTACACTTGCGCTTGTGCAGTAAAATATATATAAGCGAAACCAAGTGAGAGTTTTTCAAACGCATCTCTGAACAATATCTCGTGTGGCTTTCGAAGAGTGAATATAAATTTGGGAGCACGACCGTACCAGGGCATTTGTGGGCAAGGACGACGACACGACCGGGGATTGAACCTCGGCCTTCCATGCGACAGGCAGAGATACTCACACCTCCAAATGCCTTGGTACGGTCGAGAGTGACGAGAGTCCGTTCTTCCTCTCCAAATGCTCTCATATGGCCACGCGTATATAGCCTCTGCAGAAGAAGTCCTACTCACTTCCTTCTCTCATCAAGGGTATTGTTTACGAAATTGAGAGGACGAAAAGCGAATGCCCGGTGCTTTAATTGGGTTGGTGGATACGGAGAGTTCACATTGGGGAGTTCGAAAACCCTAATTCTAAACCACTGGTGCTCATTGGCTCCACGATCCTGAGAGAACAAATGGCGTTATGAACCGATCGTTGGTCATTGACTGCCATGGGACTGTATCTCCTTACGGTGCTCCACTGCCTTGTGGGTTAAACCTTTATGTCGAAGGCTTCGGGTGTGGCCCAATAAGAAAACCACCTGCTTCGGTCTGGGCAACCGGTCTGTATCACAGCCCTCACACATATCAAATGATATTTGTGTGGCGCATATGTATCTAGTGCCCCCCCTTGTACTAATATCTATGTGTTCAAGTAAATAATAATAAATAAGAATATAAATTAATTAATAGTCCAATACTATAATATATTGTGAAGATTGGTCCCACCTGATAAGTCCTTTAAATCTTATCCAACTATAAATACTACTGTACACCTCGAGTAAATAATACTGTGAAACAGATATGAGTGTATACTGATTATTTCTAAAAAAAAAGCTATTTACAAATGAATCATTCTACATGTTTACTAACCATGAAAATCGATTATACATTTGTATTAACGCCCAACTCATAACTGTTAAGAAATAATTCATATTCATCAAATGTCTTATCCGTTGCACTTATTCTAATATCAAAGTAGAATTGATATGAACAGTATTAGTACATTAAGCTTCTATATTTTACAATAATCCACCATTTTAAATAAGTATTTACTTACTTACTTACTTACTTACGCCTGTTACTCCTCGTGAAGGAGCATAGGCCGCTCACCAGCATTCTCCATCCAACCCTGTCCTGGGCAATCCTTTCTAGCTCCGTCCAGTTGTAATTCATCCTTTCCATATATGCTTCTATTATCCGACGCAATTTGTTCTTTGGCCTTCCTCTTTATCGCTTCCCTCCAGGATTCCAAGTTAGGGCTTGCCTCGTGATGCAGTTTGATGATTTGCGTAATATATGTCCTATCCATTTCCATCGTCTTTTCCTAATTTCCTCTTCAGCTGGAAGTTGGTTTGTTCTCTCCCACAGAAGGCTATTGCTGATGGTATCTGGCCAATGGATGTTGAATATCTTGCGTAGACAGCTATTTATAAATACTTGTATTTTCTTGATTGTGGTTGTTGTAGTTCTCCAAGTTTCAGCTCCATACAGTACTACTGCCTTGACGTTCGTACTGAAGATTCTGATTTTGATAATAATTGAAAGTTGTTTTGAGTTCCACATGTTCTTCAATTTTAAATATGCGGCCCTTGCCAATCCTCACCTTTACATCAGCATCTGATCCTCCTTGTTCATCGATGATGCTTCTCAGGCATGTGAAGGATTCTACATCTTCCAGAGTTTTGCCATTAAGTGTGATTGGGTTGGTGTTCTCCGTGTTGTAACTGAGGACCTTCGTTTTCCCCTAGTCTATTTTGAGGCCTACTGATGCAGAGACTACTACTACACTGGTTGTCTTCACATAAATACTCTTAGTATATTGGCATTTAAAGCTACATTTATTCTAGTAGGTGATTTTCTATACTCTTACATTTTACTTACTAATTGGCAATGAAAAAAGACTTGATGAATAATTTAGTGATAATTTTAAATTAAACATGAAAGTGGAGTAAAAACTAAAGAGATGATCCTAGTTTGGATTTTAAAGTCTTTAGTATTTTAAGTTTCAACTTATTTATAGTGGCTCTTCATCTGTTATTCATGATTTTTTTTCATAAGGTTCAGTGTAGAGATGTTCATTGACTTTTCTTTCATCATTAGAATTATTCATAATAACAGTTATGTTTCCTTTGTCTGCTCTCATAACAATATTTTTTTCTATCTTTACGTAGTTGCTTTAAAGCATACATTTATTTTTTTAGATAGATTAGATGCATTCATTTTTTGATTCAACAATGTAGCTGAAATTTTAAACCTCATTGAATTCTGAAAAGAGCAAGAACGAACATTCTAGCAGAATAGCATGAATTCATTTTTATTTCGTTGGTTCTTGTCTGTTATCACAATGTTCTTTCAACACATAAGGTATATATTTACAATATTCAGTCTATTAGATTTATTTACACCCTTGTTATACTATAGGAATATGTCTTTAATATAACTTCCAATCAAACTCTTTTATGTAAGTAATTTAAACCCATTAATTCTGATTTTAAATATCACAGGTTGTAAGCAGCTGACGAGAACCAACGAAATAAAAATGAATTCATGCTATTTTACTAGAATGTTTGTTCTTGCTCATTGTATTCGCTTGATCATTCGGATTATTGTTTAAGGCATGCTCGATCAATGGAATAATATCCATATGACCAAAACGTCATGAGGACTTATGAGATCATAAAACACTGTTAAGTTGGATTTGAAGTGATGAATAAAATACAGTCATTTATAAATGATCCAATATATAAGTAAATAATGTATGATTTACAAAATCTCAACGAATTTCCAATGTTGTTACTTTGATTTATTTAAACAACCATATTTAAGTATTTAAATGGGGTTACTAGATCACTGAAGTCTGGTTAGTTCATGCTAATATTGATTATTTTACAGTATATAATCAGTCATACAGTTCAACTGTTAGATTAAAATGATTCTGATTAGAATAGGGTTTGTGGAGATTGTAGTAATTTTAACAGTTGAATTCATTCCAGGTTTTCAATGGTGGTCTAGCTTATATCGTCCCATGAATTCAACTATTAATAATGATTCTAACGGAAAAAATCGTAAAGTGTATGATGTTGAACGGATTAGTAATAAGAATATGAAACATTTTCGTTCTACTAACAAGATCCGACTATAGAATGATAACCAACACTATATCCACTGAGTTAATAAAATTCTAATTATTATATTTGCAATGTAACAACTAGACTGACTTGATGTCATGGTGATCCAAATCTCTTAACAATAACGTTTCTGATTGAGATCATGAACCAATTGAAGTTAGACCACCGTTGGGAACGTGGAAGCACTGGACAGCCGTTTCATCCTATTGCGAGACTTCTCAGCAGTGTGCACCCACAATCCCGCCAGCGGGATTCGAACCCAGGATCTTCAGTCCCGCACGCAAACGCCTAACTTATTGAACCACTGAGCCGAAATCCAACGATGTTTATTTCTAACATCAACCGATCCACGAAATTGCGCGACAATCTTCCATTGTGCTGAGGTAGATACCTGTCTCTACCCGACACAGATTAGCTCCACTGGTCACGGCTTTTCACTAGAACTCCGAGAATTCCCTCACGAAGCTGGTCACTAATGAGCACATGTTAATTATCAGTATAGGGGTTGTGAAGACTATTAAGTTTTTGAATGAGATCATCAACCAGTTGATGTTAGACAACCGTTGGAAACCTGGACGGCCGTTTCGTCCTATTGCGGGACTCCTCAGCAGTGCGCATCCATGATCCCACTCGCGAGATTCTGACTGTAGAATAAAATCTTTAATACAGCATCATTTCCCTAAAGATTGTAGAGTGTTATACAGCATAAAAACTAGATCTTTAGATTTTGTGTTAGATCTCTTCAACCATCTAACAGGTTGATACAATTTCTATATCTTTATCAGTCTACAAATAATTTAAATTTTAGCTTCATATGCTAGTAAATGATTTTGCACTTATTAGGCCTAATGAACTTACAGTGTAAAATGTAGTTTGATCGATTTCATTCCAATGTGACCTAGAACGTTATTATTAGAAAATTGTCTATTAATGTTCAATTGATAACATTATTCAAGGTTCTATTTATAAAGTTCATTTTCTATACTATCGAAATACCATTATATGAAGTGTTGTTTAATTCAATTATAAATCATTATTAGGATTTTAAGTAGTCAATAAATAGTCGGAGCTTGTTCAGAAGAGATTTTCAATAGAATGTTGGATTATATGTGATATCCTCCACCTTCAGGATTGACACAAGTTTTCTATCCTCTTCCAACTAAGATTAGTACTATCAATCAAGTACTTAACTGAATGTATTACTAGATATTTATTTCTCAAACTTTGAAAAAAGCGCTTGTTAGTAATAGGTTAGGAAAATTTTAGAAGGATTGAGTTTGGTTATTTATTGGTCATCCCGAATGACTTTATGTTGTTATATCCTAGCGAAGAATAAATTACGAGAACTGTTAATGGGCTAATATTATATGCATATTCCTATCGTATAACTGTTCAGTAACTAGATTGTATATATCTATATTACTCTCATTATAAGCTTTAGTTTGACCTATAAATTATTATGATACGATTTACTGGTCGTAAGCTATACTCAGTTTATTGACTACAGTCTCCTACGTTCATAGCCACTTATTGGCTGGATCCTGTATAAATGTTATTTCCTATTTTATGGTGTATTGCAGTCTGTTCGACTGGTATATAAACCAAGTATGTTTGAAATAAATGATTCGCATAGTGGAAGCTGGTATTGGTGTTCTGGACTAAAGTGGACGGGCTAGGGGAACAATGGATCAATAAGGACGCTAGGCTGCTCATACCGGTCGAACGTCATTGGTTTTGCACAGTGCGAATATTGTATAAGTCATATTTCGATTGGCGGATAAACCACGTGATAACCAGCCGGGCTTAAAGTCACAACAGTATCTACTTGGTATTTTTTGTCCAAGAGATGTTAAGCAACTTATAGTTCTGTTAGTTATATTTATTATATTGGAGATCATCAATGTCATGTTGTCGGTAAACTGAACGACTGAATGAGATTTAAAACTAGTAATACCATAATTAAAATTCACTAAGTATAATTATCCATTAGCATATCATACATAGTAGATAATCTGCAAGAATAAAAACTAGCAAATTATTGGTATTTATGTACAGAAAATAAAATAATACGTGTTATTTCTCGTTTGTAATTTAATGTTCGCAAAAATCATTACCATGAAATAAAGGCAGCATGACTTGTGAAAAGTAGTGAGTAAATATACGAAATTCAAGGTAATTAGCTGATTTGTTTAAATCAAACTAACAACAGATTAATTACTTGACTAATATTTTTGAAAAACTATGATTTAAATGACTGACCATGAATAATTTTGTTTTAATCATCATATATAACTAATTGTTTAGTTAATAACTTACGCCTGTTATACACCTAGTGTAGGAACATAGGTCGCTCACCAGCAGTCACCACCGAACTCGGTCCTGGGCAATCCATTCTAGTTGCTATTCATTCTTTGCATGTCTGCCTCCCATTTCCTACGCAGTGTATTCCTTCATATTCCTCTTCTAAGTTAGCAGTTTGATGATTTCCGTAATGTGTCCTATTCACTCCCAGCGTCTTTTTATAATTTCCTCTTCAACTTGAAGCTGATTTGTTATGTCTAACAGTAAATTTTTGCTGATGGTATACACCCAACGGACAATCTAGTATAGACAATTTCTTATAAATATTTGTACCTTCTTGATGATGGTTATAGCAGTTCTCCACGTTTCAGCTACGTAAAGTAAAACCGTCGTGATATTCGCAATAAAGATTCTAACTTTGATATTGGTTGACAATTGCTTTGAGTTCCATATGTTCCTTAACTATAAGAGTGCTGTCCTTGCTTTGCCAATCCTTGCTTTTACATCTGCATCAGATCCTCCATGTTCATCGATGACGCTGTCCAGATACATGAACTCTCTCACGTCTTTCAGGGTTTCTGCATCAAGTGTGATTGGGTTGGTGTTTTCTGTGTTTTATTTGAGGATCTTGGTTTTCCCTTATGTGTGTTTTGAGCCCTACTGATACAGGCTACTGCTACACTGGTTGTCTTCACCTGCATTCTGCTCGTCTGTATGGGGTAGAAGAGCGAGGTCATCTGCTAAGTCCAAATCGTCTGGTTGCATTCAAGCTATCCATAGTATTTCGTGCTTCCCGTCAGATGTGGTCTTCATAATCCAGTCAACCACCAGAGGAAGAAAGGTTGAGACTAAGTAGCCTTGTCTGGGACTGGTCCTCACTTGAAATGAGTCTGTCAGCTGTCCTCCATGAACGAATTTGCACTGTAATCCGTCGTATGAATTCTGGATGTTGTCGACGATTTTCTCAGGTACTTCATAGTGTCAAATAACCTTCCATAATATCCTAACATCCACGTTATCAAACGCCTTCTCATAGTCAAGGAAGTTAATGTATAGTGACGTGTTCCATCCAATGCTATGCTTCACTTGCTTGTTTGCTTCCGTGTATTTAGCTTGTGCCTTCAATTTCTCTGCTTTTGATCGGGTGTTGCTAATGGCTTTCTTCATGTTCTTCCTTTCTTGAATCTTATTTAGGGTCTCCATAGAGACACATTCCATATAATGATGCTTCTTGCCGAACAGAACCTCCTGACACGTTCAAGTTAATGCTACTTTAATCCCTTTTCAGTTGTCCTCCATAGTAGCTTCTTCTTTCAGTAGATCTTGTGAGGTTTGGAACTTGTTGTTGAGAGTTATCTTGAATTCATTGAGCTTGTTAGTATCTCGGAAGAAGGCTGTGTTGAACAGTTGTAATGCTGATTGTACATTTGTTCAATGTTTCATTAGCTTCAGTTTCATGTTGGCAGCCACCGGGTGGTGGTCTGATGTTATGTTAGCACCTCACCTTCTTCTTACGTCTTCCACGGTACTTTTGAAATTTTCGGTGATACAAATATAATCGATCTGGTTCTGTGATCCTGTGAGACCCATGTAATTTCGTGTATGCGTTCGTTGGGGAATACTGTGCTGCCAATAACCAAGTTGGTGAGTGCACATAGGTTTGCAAGTCTCCCACTACTCTCGTTTCATTCTTCCAGCCCATATCGTCCCATGATATCTTCATACCCGGTGTTGAACATTTCGACTTTGGCGTTTAGGTCTCCCACGACGACGGTCAGGTACTTTTCTGCGCACTTCACTATGATCGATTGCAGCCTTTCGCAAAAATGATCCTTGTCATCGTCGTTGCTGTCATTGTTGGATGCATAACATTGGATAATATTCATCGTGATTCCATTCTTCTTGGTTTTGAATGAGGCTCTGATGGTCCTGGATCCATGAGATTCCCATCTTATAAGTGCATTACGTGCTTCGTTGGACAACATCGGAGCAAATTCCTAGGCGTGTAGAGCATTTTCGTCTTTAGGACCGGAGCAGAGCAGCACCTCTTCCGTATATAGCCTTTGCTGTCCGGCTTGGGTCCAATGGGTTTCGCTGATTCCGAGAACCCCCAAGTTGTATATCCTCATTCGCGTTGCTATTTGATTGGTGCTCCCGGTCCTCCACATTGTGCGGACGTTCCATGTACCTATAAAAATTGTTGCTCTGGTTGTTAGGAGGAGAATCGACCTCGTGACTTTTAAAGAATCTCAGGCTTCATTGTAAGGCGTCATAATTCTTCCTTGAACTCGGAAGGCAGATTTTAGATGGTTTAGTTTGTTTATCCTGGTTATTTTTTTTCCAAGGTTGTTTTCTGCAGGATGGGATTGAAGAACCCTACTCACTGCCTTCTCTCATCAAGGGTGTTGTTTACGAAATTGAGAGGACGAAAAGCGAATGCCCGGAGCTTTAATTGGGTTGGTGGATACGGAGAGTTCACCTTGGGGAGTTCGAAAACCCTAATTCTAAACCACTGGTGCTCATCGGCTCCACGATCCTGAGAGAACAAATGGCATTATGAACCAATCGTTAGTCATTGACTACCATGGGACTGCATCTCCATACGATGTTCCACTGCCTTGTGGATTAGACCTTTATGTCGAAGGCTCCGGATTTGGCCCCCTAAGGAAATCACCTACTTCGGTCTAGGCAGCATTATAGCCCTCACATATATCAAATGAAATATGTGTGCCGCATATATTTGGTGCCTCCTTGTACCAATATCTATGTCTTACAATAAATGGTTTGTAACTAACGGTGAGAAGAAGGCGCACATAACTCGTCAGATGCACGTATTTACCCCTTCATATGTACACGTACTCGGATCCAGTTCCTTACGATCTTAAATTCAATGTATCACCTATGAAGTTGCTTGGTACAGATAACTATTAACTTGTTCAGAGGAGATGAAAATATTAGTGACAATTCGCACTTTTGTTATTAATGCTTAGGACTGTGATTAAAGTATCTGATGCGTATCGTGAATGAATGCCTCGACTTTGTCTTTTAGTTACACGTTTTTGGTATATTCGAATGACTAATTTCAGAAGAGTGACGAGTGTCGCTAAGTAAACTTGAAAAAGAACAGAAAAAGTAGTAAAATAAGTTGTTTATATTTAAAGAAGTTGTTGCTACCAGTGTAATTGGAATAACAATAATAGTAATAAACACAAAAAACATAGTCGGATAAATATAGCTCGTATGTACATACTCATTAAGTCTGTGAACAACACAGAGGAAAAAAGTTACTGAAAATTGTGAACAGTGTTCCCATCGGTTTAGTTATTATCATACTGTACAGTTTTAGTGGGAGGAAAAAAGAGGAAGTAAAATAACATCAATATTCTTTTCATATAAATACGAGCAGTATAAAATGTTACAGGTTACAAATATATATATATGTATATATTATTAACATAGCAATAGTTTTTACTGACAGCAGTCTGAAATAGTCTAACAGTGAACAGAAATACATGACAGTTGTTACTAGAGTGATTATTATGACTGAGTATAGAAATGAATTGCGAAATCTTTTCAACGACCCCAGCGTTGTTTGACCATCCCAAAACGACATACAATTTGATGGAAGTCAGACAACCGAAGGCCTCGGACGGAAGGACATTGTCTACCAACAAATTATCAACATAGATAACAAAAAGAGAACGTTTCAAAATTAGCCCGACAAATTGGAGTTGAATAAATAACATAACAACATAAATAACAACAAAAATTGATTTTTCAACAAGTCGAGTGTATATAGAAAACTTACTGACCAGTCAAGGCTTAAGAGGCTCTAATGCTCTCAGCTTCATTGTAAATGAAATTAGAGCGAGTCTAAGCATGAAAGCAGATACTGAGGTGAAATGAATATTGATGCACAAACATGCTGAAACAACAGGGACAATGCATGAAACTGGTTTTGGAACGTTTTAGGAAATCACTGTTTACAACAATACAACAACCTTTACCATACTTAGTTTGTCTAAAGCACTCCAACATCTTAAAATCTCGATGTCAACTCAAAAAGCCGGTGTTTCTGACTATTCTTTCAAGGATTCAGTCTATCATACGCAACGTGGAGCAGGACATGAATGTTCGTTGCTACATATAAATTAACACAGCGAAAAAATGAAAGCAGCACGACAAGAAGCAGAGGAATTGCTACAATGATACCCAAAAAGTTTGAAAGCTATACATATAATGAAACAAAAAACATTTACATTATATGTGAAAATTATATTTGAAACAATCCCAGCGGTTGGAATTCAAAAAATTCCAGCTGGTTTGATGGATGAAACGTTGGAATTATTTGGATTTCAATCTCTGAAATTATTTCAAATATAATTTTCGCATATAATGGCTTCTCTATACTCGGCGCCCAATTTTCGACGAACTATTCTAATATTGACGAATACACACACAGAAACATTTACAGTTAGCTTATTTATACTTTCCGAACTTCACGAATCAGCAGGTTTCTATTCATTTTAAATGTATTAGCCTCTTAATGAGAACCAAACGACCTAGACTTAGTCAAGCGCGAGGTCCTAGATCTGCACTGTAATAACGAACGACAGGAAATCAATTATAAATGAGTTAGTGAAGAAAAAGCTGAAAATCGAATAGGTCCCTTGCTTGACCTGGACTGCTTAGTTGAAACGCTTCGATCGTTTTTTTGGACAACAACGCACACTGTATGTCGAAGAATGACTTAAAAACAAGGATTTCACGATTAGTTTATGATTATATCCCGAAATCTAGGAAAGATTAAATGCCCAGATATTTGAGCAATACTGATGATTTCATTAGTATTTCGTTGGGCTAAAATTCAACACTAACATGGATATTGTCAGTATGCAATACATGTTTCAATTATCCTAGTTCAATAATTAACAGCTTAACAAATTAATGAATAGTTACTAAACCGACACCAAACTTCGAAATAGTGTCTTCTGACTTTCACTATAGGAGTGCAATGCTCCCTTAATAGCAATTGACTATATTTGACTGATTCATGAAGACTGGGATTAAAAAAATGACTAATGACGAGTAAATCTGTTGTCTAAACTAATCGTCAGAACAATATGCAAAAGTCGAAGAAATGGAGATTAATCAGTAGAAAATGTGAGACGGTGGACAAAGAATCTGAGCCACAATTACTAATTTGAAGCCCTATCATACAAAATCATCAACTAAAGATTTTAGCTACTGAGCTTACAAATATTATGTAGTCTGAATTCATCGACATCACAGATTAACGACACATTTAACTGAAACGTGGTCTTAATTATGACTCAACTGTGCTTTAAAATATACAGTGTACGTATAAAGAGTGATCGAGTAGAACAAAAGGTCTGAACTACTTTAGGCGAATATTCATGACCTCTTACTGAACGCTTAAAGTTAATAAGTAAGAAATATGAAATCTAAGACCACTAGTACATACATAAACTCCGAAAACCGACTTTGCCATGGCAAAAGACCAGAGAAACTTGAAGACAATCCACAGTGAATGGTGAGGTCAACATCTGGAACTTTAGTTAATTCTAAAAATAAGGTTAAACATTTAGTGAACAGACCAGCAATAGTTTGGTTGACCTTTTCATCCGTAAGAGTACTGGCAGATGTGCTTAAATAACGTGCAGACTGACATATCTGATCAAATCCATCATCACAACCAAGATAGTTCACAGTGATTTTTGACAGTACTGTAGATGGTGTAAAAATATCAATTCGGAGTGATTACCATGACTCAAAGGAATGTATATGACAGAAGATTTGGTTTCCTTGTTCTTCTTTATAGAATAGTTTTTTTCTTTGATAAACTGTTCAACACTATCTCTTAGATGCAAAATATTGCCTTCAAACATTAGTTCAGTATTTCAGCTCACCCTTCATATCAGACAGTGAAAGGTACGAAACACCGATCGCTGAGCACCATATTACCAAATTTGCAATATCTTGTGCAGAGAATATTTCCTCAAAAATCACAAATGATATATGTTGTGGTATTTTCGGTAACTTCGTATGATTTTTTTCAAGATCAGACCAGGAAGACTGAAAATAGGCACTCAGGGAAGACTTTAATAGAAGCAACTGGAGGATTTTAAGGACGAATATTTTTAGCTTATACACAAAAGTGATAAGTGCAAAAATCATGACTGCAGATTCTCACGAACGTTACGCAATTATTTGAATATCCCCCTAATTGCCAGGCCTCTATACCCAACATCCAATATCTCCGTGAACCTTTTGAAAACCATTTTTTGTTTAGGCTTGCTCCTCGTTGTTTCAGTGCAGCTTAAGATCTTTGTGATGTCCAATAGGTGATAGTCTTGCTACTCGACTGAACAAGTTCGAGTCACTTTGATGGTTATTTGTGAGTCTGTCATAATGCAATAAGGATTCTGAAAGCCCATATTTTCCCATTACAAACTATAAAGTTGAGCATCTAAAATGTGCGAAGTGAAGAAAATACATGGAGAAAATGTGATACGATTATCTGAAGAATACATGTTGAGCTTATCCACGACTCTCGCTGTTCTAGAACATATGTTTTCACCCAGTAAAAGGGTGAGAGCATCCACACTTAACAATGTCAATGGCCCAGAGTTTCACCTCGACACCGATAATTGAGGGCAAATAAGTAAGTTGGTGTGCATAAGCTCATCACAAAGATGTATAAAGAGTGCACAAATGACACAGGTTAGTGGTACACGTGAGGAAGCTTGTCGATAAATTAAATCCAGACGTGTGTTAGTGACTGTAGTTTTAGCATACTGTATCCTATATTGTCTTGCTGACGACTTGTTCTTGAAGTGAGGCTGCTTGTCATTACATTGTCAGAGATTTCAATGCGCTACAGATCAACAGGATAGAGCTGATAGCTTCACGTCGATGTGTTTGATGGGGTCCTGCTTAAGACCATTATTCAGTGTGCACTTGTACGAATTTACGCAAAACCGATCCTTATTGACTTAGGACGTCAACTACCATTGCTGAACCTCGCCATTGCACACCATTGTAATGATGTCATAAAAACCCAGGACCAGTTCTCACTAGCGACCAGTGCTCACTTTTTGCTGCACGTTAGGTTTCAGACACCTCGTCTAAATGTCTGACGGGTCAAAATTTTAGTAATCAAACACTGTCCTGTCTTAGAAAATAGGTTAGTCAATGTACATTTATTGACTGATGATCAATCGAACATTTTTAAAGTCACGCTCCAATCCGTAACATTAACGTCCATTTTATGGTCAACACGTAAGACAGCACATTGCTTGCCATGGGTTGATAATAAAAATCAAAGTCTTCCAAAGGGTAGAAAACACTTATGAGACTTGTTCTTCGTAAAAATCCATCAATTATTTGGGTTTGATGTGACACCGTCATTATAGTTGCATTAAACTTCATATGAACTAGCTTAATCAGATATGGCCAGCAACGTCCACCTTAAGGTAATTGTTAACATCGATCCTCATAACTAGCTGTAGGGAACATGCACGTGACTATAGGAGATTTTCTTCAACTGCTTAGTAACTTCAGGACTTACGAATTGCCGGGTCTTGGTGTTTTGCATTAACAAACCCTGTCATCCCTCGCAGACACTACTTCACAACCACTTACGGTACTGTTCAACATATCGCTTTTCCGAACTCAACATCCTAGGGATTTGAAGGATGCCATAGTTAATACTATATTAAACATGAAAAGAGACAGATGATGTCAGCATAGTGGCTAATTACTTGAAAATAACTGGCTAATTTACTAAGCAAGTTAGAAACATACACTCTGTTAACTCCTGAGTAACACTCGTCCATTCTTTGTTCAGTATACTGACGCACTCAGGAATTTCCAGCGTCAAGGAATGAAGTTATTGAAAGGCCTTTCTGAACTCTGTTACGATGAGCGCTTATTACGCCTGAACCTTTTTCTCTAACTGTGTCGTAGAAGGTGAACTGACATTATATTTCACAGATTGAACTCATGAGTCAGTTGAAGCTAGACCCCCATTGAAAACCTGGAAGCACTGGACGCCCGTTTCATCCAGGTATGGGACTCCTCAGCAGTGTGCATCCACTATCCCGCACCACGCGGGGCTCAAACTCGGAACCTACTGGCTTCGCGCGCGAGCACTTAACCACTATACTACTGAGCCGATGTGGCGGCCCGTGATCTGACTCCAATTCAGATTGTATGAGTGTTTGCTATCGCCTATTCTCGTATATCATTGTCGACTTAGATCGCGTTATCCAATAGCGGAATTAAATAAGTCGAATAATGAGAATTGACTTGACAATACATATATTTCGTACATGGAGCGAATGAAACAGAGCCAAACAAAATGACGCACAGGGAAGATGGCTGGGAAGCCAACTCCCTTTCAAGCTAGGCATTACTTAATATTTATAGGCGGACAAAATAAACGACAGACATGTGATAAGTCACGGGACATGAAATGTACACACATACGCTCATATGAAAACAGTCAAGACTAATAAGCGAATAATTAACAAGGTCAAAATATGACTCAAATAAAATGAATTAAATAGGATGTCCACAAGTTAGAATAAGGTAGATGGGCTTGCCATAATAACTGACGCTACACCGGCATCCAACGGTGTTAATGTCTAACTTCAACCAATCCACGAAGTTGCGCCACCGTACACCATTGTCTTCAGTGAGTTCCTATCTCACAACAGACCTGGTTGAACTCCACTGGTAACGGCTTCTCACTAGAAGTCAGTCACTAGTGAGCAGTTGATTATTATCAGAATGGGTTTTTTGGAGATTTCACAGATTGAACTCATGAGTCGGTTGAAGCCGTTACCAGTGGAGTTCAACCAGTCTGTTGTGAGATAACAACTCACTGAAGACAATGGTGTACGGTGGCGCAACTTCGTGGATAGGTTGAGGTTAGACATTAACACCGCTGGATACCGTCTCAGTGGTCTAGTGTTTAAGTGCTCGCGCGCGAAGCCAGTAGGTCCTGGGTTCGAGCCCCCTGTGGTGCGGGATCGTGGATGCGCACTGCTGAGGAGTCCCATACCTGGATGAAACGGGCGTCCAGTGCTTCCAGGTTTTCAATGGGGGTCTAGCTTCAACTGACTCATGAGTTCAATCTGTGAAATTTCTAAAATCTCCACAAAACTCATTCTGACATTATATTGACATCCTACATCTGTAATACTTATTGGTGTATTATTATGTCCTGTTTTTCAACTCACTACAGAACCAATCACCTCCGAGGCTATGGCAAGAAGGATCGAAAGTTTCGATCTTATAAACTTAGAGTGCGCTTCAATTTGTCTCATCGGGTTATCAATAACTGGGTCGTCTTACCTTAATAAATGGTATGAACACAATCAGTGAACACGTTCAAAGAGAAACTGAACTTCAAATGGAGAAAAGCTACCATGATTAGCACAGGACATACGACATACCATCCTTACTACTGATTACTGCAAACTGAAATAGGGTATTGGACGTTGTCTACACTTTCAACATATCCGGTACATTTAGTTTTTTCAAGATGAATCAATTCCAAATCGTAGTTGCTGCATAATGCAATCTTCGTGATTATAGAGCACAACATATGAATCAGAACTCTTCGGAATCGTTGTTACAAAGTGCAAATGAAAAACTTACCATCGGTATGCATCTTGGTTCTCTTCTAAGTTTTTATTGGAATTATTTTGTTTCGCACACTATACATGATATTCACATCATTGGAATTTTTTGTTTAGAGAAAAAAACATTCAATGTGCATCAATGTACTGGATATTACCATCATCAATATTTTCATTTCATTCATGCCTCATTACGTAGACTTTCCATAATATGTTGATGTCTGCCATTTTAGTCTGGTGGATGTCCCGTATCTTTAATTGCATATGTGTGATGATTAGGAGTACGAACTAGGAATTCCAGAAGTAACGTAATCGGATCAATAAGTACTAGATAAGCACGAACGAATGTACTGTATTTGGAATTCGAAATTGAGCATTCAACAAGTACAAAGGAATCATTAGTTCATCCACACACCAGAATATGCCTGGAGCTTATATACGATATGACCGTCTACCAGAAACCACAGACACTATGCTTGATCATATTTGATCTAAAGTGTAAAATACTGGTCGAGTGTTTTTAGTGGCTTATAGGTTTGAGTGATGAATCAACCCAGTTAGGAAAGTCGAAAGATGTCATGAACATTTAAACTCGTAGATCAGGTGATAAGAACCTTTGGTATATCTTATGCATTTAGACCTAATTTTCATGTATATTCTACGATGTCTAGTCTTATTTCGCCAATGTAAACTTGCTCGATATTTCTTTCCACTCATTTTGAAGGTGGTAGATAATCTACCTGTATTCATTTACCAGTTACAGATGTACTGGACTTTGTTTCGTACATCCTTTGCCTCATTTAAATGAAATACCTAGTCCGAAAATTCTCAATATGGTAACGAAATCCCTATTCTGTAGTTGTCCTTGCACTCTTGATTCTATACATAACTTATGCTTCTAAATCAAAAACCTCTCTCAGACAGTAGTTAATACTATCTTAGGATCAATTTTCCAATATGTAGACATATGTATTTACGTTTTCCTCTTAAAACATCAGTCTAGAGATATTTTTTACGAATTTTAGTATTGATTCATCTATTTTAGGTTGTCCTTAATGTTAGTAAATAGTTGTGAACTAATCCACAAAACCCCTTTTGACATTAATAAGAAACATTCAATTTTCCTTGGGTTTTGTTTATCCAGAGTACCATTGTGATTGTTTTGTTTCATCAACAGAATTAAGTTTTCTTAATTTTATGATTCCTTTGCTATTTGGAACATTACATAGATAAGGGTAATAAGTTTAAGCTTCCATATAGCCATATATAAGACTTCACTTGATTCTAGTAGTTTATTTTATTCCTTTCCTCTTATGATATTAAAACGACTAATGAGTCCAGAATATGTCATGGATCTATAATCTTTCAGGTTTCTTTGTCTTAAGTAGGGTCGAAGAAAGTAGAGCCTTTTGATTTACAGCCTCTTTATTGTACGAGTAACCGAATCTTTGCTACTTGATTACAATTCTGGTGTTCTGTGGTACATCTTCATTGTAAACATACATCAATACCTTAGTTTTTTTATTTAGCAAAATCCATAATTTTAGCCTCGTAATCAGAAAAGGCTTTTGTGTATAGTTTCCACCGGTTATCAGTTGAACAAGTAGTTAAAGAAAGCCACTACGCGAGTCGTAAACTTCTGTTAACTCGTATGACGTTGTGCTTAAATTTTTAAAGTCGTATTTCTGATAAAGTTATCTTGAAAAGTATCGTCTAAACTTCCCTGACCCACTTTTTAACATATGAACTTGGATTTCAGCCTTCATGTCATTAGAATAAATTTATTCACATTCAAGCAATAAGTTATTTAGTTATATGTTTTGTGAGTATGAGGTAGTAGGCTATTCAATGTTCTAAATAGTTTGATAGTGGTTTCTGAATAAAAGGTTATAAATCGTTGCCATTCATTAGTAGATTTAGTGTTCAGTGGTATGTTTTTGTACTACATTCATATACCGAGTTCTAGTCATGAGCATGCTTTGAACCGCCACTGATGTTTCTCTGCGAATGTATTTGTATATGAGTAAACAGCACAGTTTCGAAGCTTAGTTGACTGGTCCTTAAGATCGTTTAAGTATTAACTCGTATTTTGGGGAAATATCTGATATGATCTGAAAACATTTTTATGTCGTTTCTTCACATCAACCTAAGATACTTATTTTAAATGAAACATTATTTTATGTTACATATTTGATTACATTTTCAACTTTCACATTTAGACAATCAAGTTTCAGACCATGGCAACATGAATTCGATTCCTTCCGTTTATAGAAAGAATTTATCTGTTTCATCTTATCCACAAGAAACACTAAACAAAGAGACCGTTCACATCAATTTAGATCCTAATACAGCGCCTGCTCGATACCGTGGCATTCGTGATTTAGATTTAAATTCGTGGGATGACGAAGCAGCGGGGAAATTACGTGTATCATTTCTTCCTTCTGGAGATTTATACGACTTTTTATCTCCGTGTAGACGTTCTCTTGGCCTTCGTGCTGTTACTCGCTGTGTAAATTCGCGGCCTCTTAAACGAACACTAGGTGTTATCTGGTTTGTTAACGATTGTTGTGG
The DNA here is from genome assembly GCA_944470205.2 of Schistosoma margrebowiei. Lineage (NCBI taxonomy): Eukaryota > Metazoa > Platyhelminthes > Trematoda > Strigeidida > Schistosomatidae > Schistosoma > Schistosoma margrebowiei. The sequence continues at coordinate 6,484,714 of OX104024.1, forward strand.
GATTACTTGTATTTTCATCACTTGGCTGCTTATTCTGTATGCAGAGTTTGTAATCGACTTCATAATACTAAATCATTCTCCATCACATACCTTTTACTGGACTAGTGGAACGATTTATCATTTGTTTGCCATCCTGGCAGTAGTTTCTCATTTCAAAGCATTCAGCACAGACCCAGTAAGTTATTAACCACTATTTTATTGTCTACAGTGCACTGTAATCGTTTTTTGTTGAAATCTACTAATGAGCTAATTGTTACATAATCTGGGACTATAATGTTCTTTAAGATCAGCACTATTAAGCTATTGGTTGATACAGACTCGATTTTTTCCGGTATGAGTGCATGCTGGTTCACCTGGTGCTTAAGAGTAGGAATTTGAATGATCAACCTTATCTACTGCATTTATTTTCATAAGGATTAGTTTTCGTACTGGTGTTTTAACCTCTAATTGTATGGTTCAGATATCCATCTGAGCTTTATCATTTGTGTTTAACCTAGTGATATTCTCTCCTGAACTGTACTTCTACAAAAAAAATCATTAGCGTTATAGGTCTGTGATATGAAGTGACAATGGATATTTGATTACAAGTCCGAGTGAATCCTATTAAGTCCTGAAATGATTAAATAAAACAGTCGGTTGAGATTTTGACATCTGGTGACATTTTAGCGCATGTCAAAATAAGAAACTAGATTAAGAAAGTGTCAGTATAACCAGCTGATTTTGTAATGTTATTGTCTTGTAACTCAAATTTAAGTTATTATTAATTTACTGATTGCGATTGAAGAGATATACAAAGGCTATGATTGAATATGTTTATTAACATACTCCGAAGTTGATATCTGTTGTTTTGTTGGACCCGACTTCCAATTTATTGTAATTGGTGATCATTCTGTTAATTTCTCCGCTTGCTTCATTCGTGTGTGGTGTAACAATTTGAAATGATATCCATTCCTGTTATCTCGTACGTATGATCGACCGATGATCATTTTCCCATCTTGTGTTTGCCGATTTTCTCTCACTTTTGATAAATTAACTTAACGCAACATTGTGCTTAATTTTAATACCTAAAATAGAAACATTCTTATACAAATATCATTAGCATTCCCGACAATAAGGATGAAATAACTAAAAGCTTAGTAGAACAACTAATATTTTTACTACTTATTTAGCAGTCAATTAAAAGATTGAAATCAGCTGCATATCAAGTGATATATAAAGAGGTGGTCGAAAGATTCGACATCAAACTTTTGTGGAACGGTAAATTGACTACATTGCACTTCGGTACCACTAAAAGGTACAATCTATATAGAATCCTAACCGAGTTGTATTTGTTAGAAGAGTTATACAACAATGTAATGTGTCGAAGTTCGTTTATGGAAATTTAAGTTTTCGATTAAGTGAACGCATATTCCATAAATAGTGCAAAAATGTATTCTATCTTCTGTTAACTTGTAGTTATAACCATTATACACTGAAGAAGTAAAAACTCTAATAATAGTTGTTCTTCCCTTCATGCAATCTACGAAGTTAATCAAAATCTAGCCTCTTTGTTCTGGTTGGATGTTTAGTATGAGCTTGTCAGCAGTGGATTTGATCTTTGAGACAAATTAGTTAAAGTGCCTTCAAACTTTGATTCTTTTCCAACTACATAAAGTAATGTAGTGTAATGAATCATTTCTATATATATATATATATATATATATATATATATATATATATATATATATATATATATATATATATATATATATATATATATATATATATATATATATATATATATATAGAAATGATTCATTACACTACATTACTTTATGTAGTTGGAAAAGAATCAAAGTTTGAAGGCACTTTAACTAATTTGTCTCAAAGATCAAATATATATATATATATATATATATATATATATATATATAAACCTATATGATAAATAATTATTAACTGGCCGGTTTTCAATATAGTAAAGTGTTTTCGGTGACCATACATTTCATGTTTTAGCGTTGTTTCTGTTATTTACCGAACAAATAAAATAAATTCACTTCACCACTACCAGATATGCAGTCTTTTATGTCAAGCCATTTAAGCACAGTGATTTCATGCAGAGTGTAATGAAGAATCAGTTGTAGGTCAACTGAACCATGACTAATGTTGCCATATTTTATTGAAATGAACGTAACTACCTTCTGATTACTATTATATATATATATGTTCTCTTTAGGTTTGCTATCAATATTAATAATCATATTCTCTGGAAACGCTTCACAACATTGAACGCCACCAATTACTTGGGTTGCTTAGTGATAAAATACCCTGTTATCTGAAGATAGTGAATACCATTTACAAAATGTATAAACCTTGCACTGTATACAGCTACCCGTGATTCGACGCGGACCGTGACCACTTATCTGTAATTATTCTGATTGGGTACCAATGCCATGTTTTTTAGTCCTTAGTGGTGATCGAACTCTATAGATTGGGTTGCTATGTGACCACCAGTCCAAGTCACTCAACGTCGTATGCAGTATGCTTTAATGTTTGTCGATTGAACGTACTCGGTTGGAATCTATGGGTCTAATTCCCATTCTGATTCCCACTTGTCAGCAAAGCGTACTCGGAGTCATGAGGAAACTTCTCTCTCTGGGATTCGAATTCAAGTCACTAAGCTCTACAGTCTGAGATATTACTATCAGAAATATTTTTAGTCATTTAATCTTTTTCTCCTTTCCATTTTAAATTGTTTATAAGGGTAGCATCCCAATCGGTGCAGCAAATCAAGCATTTGCAAAATGTTTACAACAGTATTCTTCTTATTTATCTGCCCCTCCTATACGTTGCACAAAGTGCCTTACTATTAAACCTATTCGTGCCCATCATTGTCGGTAAGTATACGTTATTTGTAATATTTTAATTGATTGAAACATTCTGATTGCATTTGTTATTTTTTTACGGCTACAATAAGTTGTATCTCAAAGATACACTGTCAACTGGGTCACAAAAGGCTGATAGTTTAGCAAAGAATAAGATGAGGATTTATGTAAACTAAGCTGTACGTGGATTATTTTACATAAAGCTTATTTTTACTATCCAGCTGATCTGTTCCAAATTCGAAATTCATAGCGTTGCGTAAAGCATTAAACTGTTAAAATAAATAAATATATTACTGATCAACAGTTAGCGCACAATAATACAATACGGCTGAGTAGTAGCTGCCCACGAGACCAGAATCTCGGTGAAAACTACTTAGTGATTTTTTTCTCATTCGTAAAATTACTTTTTTTTCTACAAACTATTAAACACAGAAACAGACGGTATTAAAAGTCAATTTCAATGAACCATGATATCGCATCAAATGTTAACAAAAATATGAGATATAACTCACAGTGTTAATACAAAAAAGAATTGGATAGTTATCATATAGAGGAGTAAATACTTCACTGCACCTCAACATGTCCACAATAAGGCGGGATATCTTGAAATTCCATTAAATTTTATCATTTCATAAAATATGAAACTCACCTTTTTTGTTACAGATATTGTATTTTGGCAGCCTCATTCATTTTTTAGAAGTAATAATTAATAATACTGTCGGTTATCTTACCCGTTTGAAAGTATATTTTAGACTTTTAAACCAGCTAGTCTAATGTGAGTAAACTCAATAATTTACTGATTTTATCATCTGTTCAGGTTTTAAAATCAGGTATTATTATTGACAAAAATTTAACACCTAGTTCCTGATACAATAACCCATATTTTACCGATGAATTACATGTATTTCGTGTCATATAGCTTTCTGGATCGAAATGTAACGTAAACAAATGTAGATCAGTTTTATTTTACAAGTATTTCTTAATAGTTTTTAGTTGTATTAAGCAATGGCAAACATCAAGCTTCTCATTCTTCAATAGTATTCACTCTTGTATTAATGCTATTTAGCTAAACATTAACAATTAAACGGATCCAATACACTAACCAAGTTTAGGTTTATTTACTTCGAGATTCAATTTTTTGATATTGTAGTATTACTTGATTACCCAAACTTAAACTCATAAGGTAGGATTCGAGCTGACAAACTATTAGTTGAAAAGAAAATAATATATTCTGAAAATAATGATTACAGAATTTACGTCTATCTACAGGCATGATCAATTTGATATAAATAGTAATATTAGATGTAGAGAAAAAACATGTGATATAAGATTGTTTTAAGTTTACTAGTTCAGTAATTGTTTAGGTAGTACATCTATGACATATATTACAGCAATCCAATGCATCATCCGGGAAGCTTCATAATCAAATAACTATAGTTATACTGAATTTACAGTTCGTATATCTGTTGTATCATGCGATCCAGTGTATCAATACCGTTATGTAATTCGTAGTCATTAAACCTGACACTTGAAATGTCAGATATAGTGTTTTGAAAATAGATAAATAAAATGTAGTGTAATTTGGATCTTAGTAGCACATATTTCAATAATAACCATTAAATTGCCCCCCTCGTCTATCATTGTAGTACTTGTTTCTCAGTTGGTTGATCTTTCTATACGCCTATTAAATGTTGGTTAGTTTTATCTTGACATTTTCATTTTTCTCATTTTATGTTTAAGGAACTATTTTAAGTCACCTTATGTTGTTAAAAAAGACCAGGAACCATATTATCAGTGTTAATGTTATTCAAGCTATCCTTTTTCTTTGCCAAACTAAATCCGATCTGTGTATTTTAATCTTTTGTTGCAGTTGTTCATGTCTGGATAAATAATTATAAAAATAATAGTTGAGGATTCATTACTAAGATCATCTCATTAAGATCACAAGCCAACACATAATTTAGACAACTTATTAAAAACATGGAAACACTGGACGACCGTTTCGTCTTAGTATGTAAGTCTTACAAAGAGCCCATCTATGACCGCACTTCAGGAGATTAAATCTAAGACCTTCGGTTACGCGCGTGAACACTTAACCTCTAGACCACTGAGCCTGTATCCAATGGTGTACATGTCTACCTTCGATCAATTCATCAAATCATTTTAATACGGTTTATAGTTTGAGCATACTATTATATTTGTATATTCTTTAAATCATTCGAAACATTCCTGTGTGCCTATTTTCGAATTTTCTTGCTGTGACTCAGTTGCAAATGACACTTTGAACCGATACATAATAATCTTGCAGTTCTAGATTATTTCATTGTTCATTAGTGGGGTTGGTTCAGGGATTAATTCACAGGTTCAAACTCTCAATTACTTCAGTCTGAGAAGTTGCTTAGCATCACTTGATCTTACATTTAAAGTCTGCTTGAAATCAAATACATGAATATGTACCTGGTAAATGAGCTGTTTTCCTTGTTCATTAATCTCTATATCATATAGTCCTACCAGAGTAAATAGTAACTTGTCATCAAAATAAGAGTACTCAAGTTACATTATGTCAAAATAGTATTTGTATTCTTTTCAATCATAACTTGATTGATTTCAGTCACTCACCAATAATTGTTGTCTTTAAGCTAGGCAATGAGTATGTCTTAGTTTTCAGATGTGTGTGTGTATTTACATCTGAATGAAAGATACAACCGGTGTATTTATATATTGAAGTTGGTAAACAAATGACAGAGTATCTTATTACATTTTGTAACTACCTTTTAACCAATATTTTCGTGAACTATATGGAAAAATAGTCTTAAATGGCTCATAAAAAACCGAACATAACCATGCCTATATATAAGCGCTGAAGATTTTGTCCCAAATGGCGATTAAGGCTCAAATTAAATCACCGAGTTAATAAACACAAAATCAAAGGCATCCACCTGAACTGAAAATTCTTTCTACCATTTTAAGCAAATTTATGCGCATATATGTATTGTCTTGTCTACTCAACTTTCATCTTATCTGTGATTTTAAAATAAGATATAACAGCTTAATATTAAACTAATTAATCGACGGTTATCATTCTAAAGAGCGAGGATTGGAAGGAGAAATACGGTTTTTAAGGTTGTTTGTCTGCTTGCATCTACAATAAATCAAATACGTTGTTTTCTAAGCGTCTAATGAGAAGTCTACATTCAATAGATACTGTAATTTTTCGAGTTTGATAACAATTTGTTATTCTGATTACCTCAATTATGCTATATCATACGTCTATTTCAAATAGCTAGGAGATAATGCATTTAGGGAGATTTTTTTTAAATGCACCTTTTTTAAAGTTAGAAAATCGTACTCAGTATTCTTTATTATATGTATTCCCAAAAACATTGTACTTTGTGCTATTCCAGAAAAAAAAACTTAATGAACCTTGATTCTGTAGATTGTTGACATCCATGATAATGAGTCAAATGACTAAGTTTTCTTTAATATTAATTAGATGAACAGGTGAAACTTATTAGGTATATCTAATGTGTTTATTATTATTATTATTATTATCATTACTAATTAGCAAATAATTATAAATTATTTATATAAGTCAGGTTATCAATTATTTCAATCAAAACCATAATTAAATTTACATTTGACAAGTAGAAATGTTTAAACAGTTTCACAAACTAGTTATATTAAATAACAAATTCAACTACATTATAATAATATCTTTAAAAAAATAATTTTGTTTCAGAGGTGATAGTAATTCAACAGTTCATATTAGAGTTATACATACAAAAGTATCAAGTGTAATGTTGTCATGATATTATATCTCTAACATCTAATATTTTATACACAGTACATTAATTATTAATACTTTCTTTTAATGTTTTTAATTACTTGTTATTATCACTCTCATGTTTTGTTTTTGTTTTAAGAATTTGTTCTTCATTTTGTTCATACTCGTTAAGTAGACAATTATTCTTCTTCTTCTTCACATATTTGCTTTTATCTTATTATTATTCTTTGATTTTTCGATCATTTACGCAACGTTATTTTGAATCTTTAAATTATATATACGAATATTCATCAAGATTAGAACTAATAGTTTGACAAAAATTGGGCGCCGAGTATAGAACAGTCATTATATGTAAAAATTATGTTTGAACTAATTTCAACGTTTCGTCCAGCTAACTTGTTTGAACTTCTTCAGGGTAATAATCAAAATCATCAAACAAATATGTAGCGTTTTAACAATCAAATCTATGCTGTATTATTCCAATCATATTTGAATGTAGATTTCTAGTAAATAGGATAGGATATTATACATTATTCTTTACATGTTTTTTCTCTCTTGAAAGACTACTTTATTTTTCAAATTACTAGTAATAAGACTGGATGGCTTGTGGAAGTATCATCATTGAAAAGGTTTTTCTTGCTGAATTTACTTTACTTGTTTTTCAGTAAGAATTATTTTTACAATCTTTTGCTTGGAAATTGAATATGACAAATTATTTCTCTTTTAAAAAACTAATCTATCGATACTACAATTATCAAAACTGCTTTGTTATTGGGGTGTAATTAAACATTGGGATTGAGCCTAGTAAATCTTTCTTAAAATTTCATTTATTAGAGAAAGAACCTTTCCATTGTTTTCAGTACCATGATATTCTAAGTGTGGGAAGTCAACATCTAGTTCATCGAATAAGAAGACTGCAAGCCTTAGTCACATTTGAAATTCAAACCCTAGCCCCTCACATTGATAACTCTTTAGGTTAAAAGTTTGTATTAGTAATACAATAAAATAATCCTATTAATGTATTTACTAAGTATAATCATTTAGAAGGAAGCATCTGAAAGGGACGTTATCAACTTAATATAGATTCAAATGTTATATGCATTTTAAAATTTTTATCACATAGTTTAGCATGTCTAGATATGTAAATTCAAATTTTATGCTATCCCACGTAAGTAATCTAGTGTCATTCTGCTTCTGTAGTCTTCTGCGACCAGTTTGTTACATCTACTTCCTTATAATTTTGTTTTAAGTGTTATCATCGGGTTCGCTTATATCCTTGTTATTGTGAACTATTAATTGATGATCATTACTGTCATTTCATTTTACTTCAAATCATATTTATTTAGCTGTCGTGTAGTAAATCTGTGTTTGTGTAATTTAAACATTCACACTTATCTTTCACAGTTATTGAGTTATAAATTGGAATATTAATATATTCATTATTTTTCAAATAGACAACTTACTTGTATTAAGATAAATTGAATTAAAGTCTGTCACCTCATTAGTTGGTAGATTAAAGAGTGTTATTCTTATTTTTTCCTGTGTACATCAACATGAAGTTGGTGTTTTTTGCTATTAATTTTGTTGAAAAACATATTTCACATTAATTATTTACTTAATGTGAACCGTAGTAATAGTTTCTGTTATAATTTTCATTGAAACATACGCTAAAAGCAATGACATGATAGATTTATTCATGTGGTATTTACTATTTGCAATGAATCAATAATCATCAACTAAGATTTTCATCAAAATAAACTTGTTTAGTAATGTCCTGAAATGGCTAATTAATGAATACTTAATTGAAGTAGCCAAGAAGTACTGAGCTTTAAAACCCTCGATTAACTAGACTGTAGAAGGTGAAATTGTAGTAATTCATGTAGAAACTAATTAATCGAGTTATGAGTATTAGTTATTCACTAGTTAACATAATTTAGGTGATTAAATACTCAGTAAATCTCTCAGTCTAGTCCCTGTTAGCTTTCATTAATAAAGTTTCATGAATCTTGGTAACATTAACTAGATATACTTCGATCAATAATATTAAATTAATCACCATTTAGTAAGTAGTTGGTATATATGTTCAGCTATTGTAAACAATTAATCGTTTCTTAATCATTAAATAAAAAAGTAACTTAATCATAAATAACATAGAATCGTGGATAAATTTGTAAGGGTTCATAATGACATACTTTACATCAGCACAGCGACGGGGAATTAATAATGTAAATGGTAAATTAGTTGAAATACTATTAGTATTAGTGATAGGAAAATAACTATACGTAGAGAATTTAGTTTAAAAAGTATGGGGGAAATTAAGAAATCAGTTATGACAAAAGATAAGGGGTTAATTCTTTATTATTATTATTATTATTATCATTATTATTATTATTATTATTATATTAGCAATAAATAATGAAATGACAGTGAAAAAGGAGAACTTTGTTTTGCTTTTCACTCATTTTAAAACACTAATTTCTAATATTAGTAAATATCATTTAATCAATGCATAGACTTTTCAAACCATCAAATTTGAACGTTTATACATAGATGAAACGTTACGTCATTTATATCACTGTAAATTGTTTACACAGCCATATCACATAAAGTTTCTGACCATAGATTATTATTTTCGCTTGAAATTCAAACAATAAGTGTTCACTTCCCGATATGGTTTGGTGCAACAATCAATAACATTGATGCAATGTTTGAGTGTAAATTCTCCCTAGCCTTTTTCCAACATTCTCTATACTAACGAAACAGTAGTGTCTTTGATTATCAATGTTGGATGAAATATTTCTGAATTTTATGATTGCACTTAAGTTATCTGTTAACCGATATTGTAGTACTAGCTGGAGACGTCGAGTGTCTGAGCACCGAAGAGAGTTGTTTAGGTGACCGATGGGGACTTGTTGATCGCAGATCAGATAATGGGTACTGTCTACTACAACTGTGCACAGACCACAACCTGTTTCTGGCTAGCACTAACTACCGGCACAGTCATCGCCGATGTGCCACCTGTTGCCCTCCCTCTGCATCTCAAGCCTGGACTCAGGTTGATCACATCAGGATCAGCTACCACTGGTGTGGTTGTGTACAAGACTGCTCTGGTTTGCGCTAATCTTACCTTACTTTTCAGTGGCCAACAAATTCATCGTCCTAAACGGATCGATGTCAGTAAATTGGTTGCGGCTTCTGTTACAACTTAATATCAAACCGAGCTAGGTTCAAGGTTAGCTAACATCCCACCGAAAAGTATAGATGAGCATTAGTTGCAGTCGCACGACGTCATGAAAATGGTGAGTAAAGTCGCTTGCGGCTTCGCGAAATGTCCCGTTTATAAGCACTGAGTTTCTTCAGGCTCCATACAACCCATTGAAGCCCGTCGATCTACTCCAGGTGACCGTGAGGTTGACCACAAATTACAACTTTTACGTAGTGAAATTGAACAAAGCTTGCCTAAGGACTAAGAAGCGTGGTGGTCGGAGCGTGCCAAGGAGTTGGAATCAGCAGCTGCATCTGGTAACTGCCGGAAGCTCTTTCAACTTATCCGAGGCACTGGTAGCAAGAAGTCTGATGTGAGCGAAGCAATCTGTGAAGATGGCATGATGCCAATCACTAACATCTATTTACGTTTTGGACAATGGGCAAGGTTCTTCTAGGAGCATTTCAGCTGTTCTGCTGCCCAGGCGACATCGACCAGACTGTTCCACCCTCCATGGTCGGTGACGACTGATCCACCAAACTAGGCGGAAGTTCCCAAGGAACTCCAACTCTTGAAACTCTACAAATCAACAGGCCCAGATATCTCACCTCCGGCTCTTTTTAAAGATGCTGTTGACCCGTGAGAAGCAGGCTGGTTTTCGTTCTGGTCGAGGATGTATTGGTCATATGTTTACTCCACGCCAAATTTTAGAATACGTTATGCTTAAAACAGGCCAATAGTCGTAGTGTTTCTTGATATTAGAGCCGCCTTTCGTTCGTTGGCTAGGACTGTCTTCTGGGACTGTCCATTGAAGAAGACTGTGCCTGAGAAGTTTATTAACATCTTTAAAGCCCTATATACAAGCACCTCACAATCAGTTACGCAGAGTAAGGGCATGCAACCACCTCTCTCCATTGTTCTATTCAAGCTATCTATGACGTTCTGGAAACAGCTCTGATAGATGTAGGTGGTGGTGTGGATCTGTTGCCTGGAGAAAGACTTCTCAACGTTGAGTATACGAACGATACTGTCTTACTATGTGATGATACACAAGCCATGCAATCTGCACTTAATCAGTTGGCAATTAGTGTCCATAGGTATGGCATATGCTTTGCACCTTTCAAGTGCAAAGTACTTTTACAAGACTGACAGGACTCTGATCCTTTTTCTCATACGCACTTTACATTCTCTTTCTCTCTTCACATTCCCATTGTTATTGTGTGCGCATATGTATTTGCTGTCCCTTTGTACCAATATTTTTGTGTTCATATAAAAATGTCTCATATATTGTACATATGTCCTGAGATGGAGTAGCATTGTTACTACCATCATATTGATTGATTTGTTTGAGAATTTCATACACTTTCTGACTTTTGGCATACTTTTATGATCTATTTTTGTTACCATACAGGTATTTAATATGCGACAGATAATCTCTGGTGTTATTGATTTATCATTGGCATACATTGCATAGTTTGTCAAGATTTAACACAGTAGTGTTTGACTGGATTTCAGTACATACGTTTCTGTGGTGTTTTTGGTTGTCCACCCACTGATTTTGTGCATAAATTATTATCAATAATAAAATCTGCTGGGTATATTGATCATCAGTTAGCGCTAAAAAGTATGGTTTTTTTCCATTTATTTATGAGTTATTAATTAGCCTGTAACTGTGTATCTGTCATTACTACAACTCATGTCAAACTACATTCGTTATACTTAACTATTTTATAGAAAATAAACTAAGAAAGTTCTAGGTATTGTTGATATTATTAGAACATTGTTTGTAAGTATAGCAACTCTTAAACATGCACTTTTAAGTTAGATGCTATACACTGTTCATAGAGCTCACGAGGCTGTTTCTAGTTAAATACAGCTATTCTAAGTCACTGCATACACTGAATTATGGTGTTTACTATATCAGTAAGAGGTTAGCCTAGGATGAAAGATGTACTGTGGTTTGGTAAAGTAACTAGCCATTAATTCAAGTTATTTATTGAATTAAATTTTGTATGCAGTTTATATTTTGTTAACCAATTATTTATGACCTTACGTGGTGGTATCATTCACAACTGATTGTATTGATTCGAATATTTCATTTTCATTTTGAGAAGAATTAGGGTTTTCTCATATACACCAAGTTAGTTCGTAACTTGTTTTTCAGTTATCCGTTGTTTTAACTACTTTGTAAGTGGACTCTACCTTTTAAAAAGAATCCAGTTTATCGATCACCTACAATTCTCTTTATTTAACATCAGAACTGTAGATGCCTACTATCTGTTTACCTGTATCAATTCCAATAAACTAGGGTGTTCAGTCAATCATATGTCAAGTTTAAGGTGTCTTGTCGCAAGCTCGAACCCCGTCATACTTATGTTTTTTTTCTCATCTGGATAACACCACGATCTCTCATATTTCAAGTATGACTTGATACCAAATGAACTAATATGTATCTGGCAATGAGTTACTGATAGTTGACCAGTTATACGCAACGTAGTATCTGACACATGTACACCGGTTCAGTTTGTGAAATGAAATTATCAGAGCAAATTCCAGAGTAGCAGAGGCGTACTAACAGTATTATTAGTAGTAGGGATCATTATGTATAGGAGATAGGACAATATAAAAAATATGATTATTTAAATTATGAAATCATAATTAGTGATTGTATTCCAATAGGTGTAGTCAAAAAAACTAAAGGTTTTTCCAAAAATACACACGTTCTGTCGTATAATTATTTTTTAATGTTTATTTCACTGGTGCCGTAAATTATCAACAAAGCATATAGTGTTTGAATGACAGCAAATCAGTAGGTTAGTTTGTTTTAAAAGTGTTCACTTCTATTGATCAAATAATAATTTTTCTTGTAAAATAATACAAATAAGCAGACAAAATTTGACCTATATATATATATATATATATATATATATATATATATATATATATATATATATATATATATGATTATCTATTGTGTGTTGGCATGCTTCTGTCAATGTGACCCGTATTTCTGTTATCAATAGATACAATTATTTTATTCATTACAAAACGTAGAAAATACAACTTTGATTTTAGAACAACGTAATATGTTTCAATATGTATAATGGTTAGAGAAGGCGGTATTTTCGGTATCCTAAGCTTTTTGTTATCGCTTGCAATTTTAAACTAACGGTTGTGGAAAGCAAGTCTATTAAGGTCCCATCCAATTCTTAAAATTATATTTCAGCCTGTCTAATTAGTGATTACAATCTGCCATACTTGAAAGCTTATACAGTTAGACCATATTTGTTGTTGTACCAAGTCACCAGTCGAAATCCTATTTCTAATTTGTTATGTTTCGCGCCTACCATTTGATCTGTAGCTTGGTATCTCTAACTCGGTCAATTACACCTCTTGGTTCTTTATTTCGATTCTTCTCTCTATGCCGTCTTTTGGGTCCAAAAATCAGCGATCAGCTTCTACCACACTTATATTTCAAACAGACGTGGTTTATACACACATACCGATAAAATGAAGAACAAGAACTATACATAAAGAAGTTAAAAGCAGCTGTGATTAGGAAAGACTGTGAGCAATAGATTGGCAACAAATTAAGAACAATTAGTCGCATGACAGTTTATGGGTTAACTGAAAGGTTATGATAATAGGAATACATAGAGATGGTAATCTAGTTAATAATGAGGATATGTATGTGAAGATGGCCCATGGGTGAACTCGAGGAAGCTCTAAGCAGCTTAGAAACGGCCGAAGACATTTCATCCAATCATCTTTTGGAAGAACATTCCAGAACCTCGATGTGCAGCTTCCCTATCGGACAAACTACTGGTTGTGGATTGCATGACTATAGTAATGATTTCGCTTTTACTAAAAACTATAAATACCTGAGAGCTTCGTAACATATTTGAAACTGTTTGGAATAGCATTCCTTCTCACTCATCTGTCTTCTCATTTGCGACTTGGAGGGTTCTAACGTTCGAGTGCTCAAATTGTATCCGGTATATCAAGAATCTAAGCTCTAGATGTAACAATATATAATGACAATCTATCAATCAGTTCTGGGAGTTACCATTCCTCCATAACAATATTCATTCCATTTGTATATACTCTACTTTCGAGCCCAATACTAGAATATGAAAATTGTGTGTAAAAACGTCAAATAACCACAGTGAATAAATGTCTAATGACGTCAAGAGAATAATCCTTTATATCCAAATGTTAGAAACATGTCATCTGTCATAAAGTTCTGTACTTTCGGTTATTGAAACTATGTTCACTGTAACAAAGGACCAAAATATTGAAAACACTAACATATTTTACTGTCCCATATATCAAGAGACAATATTTCATAATACTGAAGTGTCAGTATTTGTTATTAGATACGAAAAAGTTATCTGATATCTAGGAGACAAGAAAGTACAAGGGATAGTGAAAAGAATAAACTGAAGCGCTGTCGAAATTGTTCGGGCTATTGGCAATCCTCGTAGACCTTAGTTAGGGGCAGTTATTTCATTATCAATAACCTGACAGGTGGCTAGTTTAGTATCAATAATCTGTTTGAATTTAGGATGTGATATGTACGATCTTTTTGTAGATAATCTTTTTCATTTCCCGCGTATCGTTTCCCTAGTTTTTGAGTTCAGTCACATGCACAGAAGGTTCTTCGGTCAGGACAGTAAGTGCTATTTCTAGGATAACTTTTCCTTCGCTTTGTTTAAAGATAACATACCTTAAAATGCTAATTATTCATAGAAAAAACCCCACTGATGGTATACACCGGCACATTGAGCATTATAACATACCGTATTTGGATTTCTTACTACTGTTTAGCCAACTTTTGGATTATTGTAGGAATTCGATGAGCAAGTGTTCGAGTTTGTCAGATGGATCTTTATCACAGATAAGTCCAGTCATGATAACATTTCCCTCTTCTAATTCTATTAAACTAAAGATGTGAGTTCACATACACTTATCATTTTCACATAAAAATATCTTAACAAGTATATGTGTGATCAGATTGTTCGTAATGTGTTGCGCAAAAATATCACATATTTCTGATAACCATCTTCTCATTGCATTATCGAAATTTATCATAGGGACTAATTGTTTTGAATTTGTATTTGAAGATGATATATTTAAGTTATTTTAGTCAATCACGAGGAATAGTTTCTGAAATACGATTATTTAATATAAAAAGAAAGATTTTTCTTCAGATGGGTTTCATAGTAATTATTATGTAAATATCTCACAATTTTTTAATTACTGAACTTCTCAACTCATGTAAATGCAACCGATATTATACCAACTAATAAACTTGTCGTGTAGAAGTCTAAACTTAGCGGCTATTTGATATACACTCATTTTTGGCTTTTTTTCTTTGTAACTGCACAAATAGATAATAACCTTTTTTTCAGTAACTATAATTCATTTAACGTAAAATTCATAGGTTCTCTCTTTTAAAGTTCAGTCAGAGTTATCATTTGTAAATTGACTCCCTAAACTTCTCAATCATTTAAACTCAGTCTATTACTTGATAAATACTAATCGCTTGAGTTTAAATGGATATGATGAAGTTAAAATTTGAGATTCAGCCAAATATTTTTAATTTACTCAATGTTCGTTAATTGGTTATTAACTGAAATATCTCAGGAACTGTTAGGCTTTATTTATTTCCATCCTTTATTTTTTGTTACATTTAACTAGCTACTTTTATATTGCTCAGTAATAAAAGTGGATTTAGTGACAATGTATTTATGGTGATTCCTTATAATTCCAATGCCACTCTTTTGTGGATATGACTGATTAAATATGTTATAATCATATAAATATTACTATTTTGCGCTGTACTTTTTTGTTTTAATTCCATAGCTAGCGTCCCAAAAATATTTTCCCTATCAAAATTTTCGGCATTTTACTACGACAATAACAAGGAATTAATCTTTTCTTATTATTTGTTTGTCTTGATATTTTAAATAGGTTGCACTTTCGAAATCTTTCCCATTAGCTTCACATGTTGACGCACTTTTATTATGTCTAATTTTCAAAGCGCGCGGTTTATTATTAGTAAATAATAGGTTCAAACCCCAACTCCCTATCACTTCGTCCATAGAAAAACATGTAAAATCACTAGTCTTCATATAGTCTGTTTAGAGGGGTGTTTCTGGATCAATAATTTATAAAGGAGTTGTTTCCTTCCTTTGTATAAAAAGTGATTTAATTTGAGTCGACATTATGGAAAAGAACAAACTTTGATAATAATAAAAATAATACTGATTATTATTGATTTGATAAGTTACATGATCGCACGAAATGGTATACTACTAATTGCTAGTTCATAACTTCATGTCCAGTAATAGATTATTTACACAAAACCGAGATCATTCTCCCGCTATTGAATTACAGACTACATAAATGAAACAGGGTATTAGACAATGACTTAAACTCTGCATATAACAGATACAATTCACTTTTAGAAAATCACACACACGCAAAAATACATCTGACTCGGAATTCAATCCACTAGATAACACCAGTTCCCTAAACACTATGGGTACACCTTACTGATAAGTTGTAAATAGCACGAAATGTAGATTCAAGGTTTTTTATCGGCTACCTATAATCACCTATTACTATCAGAATATATTTATTTCCCGTATTATTTAATATTTTATGAATAGCTTAGACTTCTCGCTTAAATATAGTTATTATTATGCAAATTAGTACGTTCGTCGATATTTTAATTTACGGAGCATCATAACGAACGACCCGAATTTCATTCATTTTTCCACAAGTCGTTAAGGAAAAATCAAATTCTGGCTCGAAATCAGAACTAACTTAATCACCCTAAAACTTGCTATCATCATCGTCAATAAAGCTCATCAATCCAACTAATGAAATAGCGAAAAAACATAATTCAAGGGAAAAATACTGCAAGCTATTTACGTAAGCATCACTATCAAACACCAATCCTCACTATGATGAAAAGCTAAACAAGAATACAACGGATGCGCATCCTCTAACCTGTGTCATGCAGTACCCCCATTCTTCGAAAGGAAACCAACCCAGAAACACATGAGCTCAGCCATAAGCATTATGACCGAAAACATCACTAATAGTAACGGAAAATGCCTACTCATCTATGTCCGAAACGTAAACTCCAAACAGAGTATCAGTCATCCAAGAAGTGCGTACGAGGCTAACTGTCAACCCAAGCAACCCATTATATCTAGCACTTTTGTATACTCAAACACGGCAGTCAGATTAAAAATGAACAGCAAGATCGACGCTTCAGCTTTCGCTTACAGAGTAAATATTAAAGATAATTTAAATAACCCATAGTGTCATTGAATAAGAAAAAGAGAATTCAGCGAAGAAAATTTTCTTTTCGACGAAATCATTTACTTAAGCTGTACATTCGTATATATAGTTATGCGGAAAATGTATGTTTATAGAAGGATGGAATGGATTGTATCACAAAAATGAATTTGATAATAAATAACAAATGAGGTTAACGTACTAATCAAGGGGTAAGGAAGAACAAAATTTAAGGGTCAGATAATAGTCCAATTGACAGATATGAAGAAAAACATCAAAATAACAAAGGTCATAATAATAAACTGAAAGATAATCAAGAAAACTTGCAAAAGGTAATAATAATAAATGTTTAGAGTTTAAAGTGCAAAATAGTAATTTAAAAATATGGATAATAATAAAAGTGCATTAAAAACACACACCTAGAAACATACCCATTAAGGCCAGGGAAGGATAAGAGGTTGGATAAATCGTTTCTGCACACAAAGTTCAGGCTTTAGTTTGTGGATTGCCAATGCCTCTGCGGTGCATAAAATATTGACTCGAACCCCCTTCGATCCAGTTCCTTTGACTATGTAAACTATTTTAAACGAAGTCTTTGGGAGCGATATGTCCACAGTTGATTAAGTGCTCCTGTATAGAACTCGTGATTGTTTTTCGCTCCCCCTATTATCTGACCCTTAAATTTTGTTCTTCCTTACCCCTTGATTAGTACGTTAACCTCATTTGTTATTTATTGTCGAATCCATTTTTGTGATACAATCCATTCTATCCTTCTATAGGCATACATTTTCCATATAACTATATATACGAATGTACAGCTTAGGTAAATGATTTCGTCGAAAAGAAAATTTTCTTCGCTGATTTCTCTTTTTATTACAGATAATTTTAATTTTCTGTTGCTATCTATGTAACCCATCAACTCAACTCTCCAGAGCACCAAACCAACTTAACTAAATCAACACTGATAGTTCGCTTAATTAAGTGTATCTGTTATGAAAGGCCATAAATAAACCAAGTCAACAAATAAAATCTCAATTCAGCTATTAAGTGACTTACAACGACTTTATGCTACAAACTAAAACTAAACGTAACAGAAATAAGCCAAACTACATAAGCAATTAGGTTATCACCCAATACTTCAAAAAATATACGATACAAAAAACAACAGGAAACCACACTCCCCAATATGACAAGTCAGGAACACCACACCACTAGAACAAGTTACCATATGCCTCTAAGCGTAAAACCATCTACGACCATTCACTCAAAACATCAATCTACTAATCAGGAGCCCTACAACAACACGAAAGAAGCCTAACCGACTCCTGTGGATGGAAACTTCAACAAAACTGATGTCTCTCAACATAATAATTTCTTGCTGTAGGCAGAAACTTTATACACATCCCATAGACGGGGGTTACTAACTTACTCCTGTTACCTCTCGTGTGGGAGCATAGACCGCCCACCTGCACTTCTCATTCAACCCTGTCTTGAGCAATCCTTTTCATATCTGTTTTCGATTCTCTGCGCTGTGTTCTTCGACCTTCCTCTTTTCCATTTCTCTTCATGGTTATAAACGGGAATATTGTAAACCTAATCATAAATTTAGCCCCTTCTAAAAAACCGATCAGAATGCCATAAGCATACAAGCATTAAAAACTGGGATATCCTTAAGACAAAAATATGACTTAGTGCTACATCAACCTTAGCTATCTCTTTCTTATAAGAGAAACATGGAATTAATAATAAACCACTCTAGCTATAATCGAAGTATTTGCTTATCACCAGATCTAAAATAGTTCCCAGTGATAACTAGATAACTACCTTTTTCATCAACTCTTCTTATACTAGCTTATTTATTATTTATTTCTACCTCCTTAATATACCACCAAGTATATTCAATAGTTTCAGTAATTCAAACGACACTCGTTGTTTTAAAGAATAAAACTAATGAACACAGAAAAAATCTCGTGAACTATAAATCAAGGCAACGAATACTTCGTAAGTGCAAAGCACAAACAAAAAAACCAAAGTGGCTTCAAACGAAGCACAAGTCACCTATAATGGCTCTTCTGTAAATCCTCACTGAAATTTTTATAAATGGATATTTCAACATTACTACAGGACGGATAAGATAACTAACCAACTCAGTATGTTGAATAATGGAAAGAACTCAAAATGGACTTCCTAACGGAACTAAACCAGCTGAAAACATAATTAAATCATCTAAACGAGTGGAGAATAATGATATAAATGGGTTAACTAACACGCAAAGAAATATAGCGAAATCAATTTATCAGTAAAAATACGGGCAACGGGTTATAAATAACCCAACTAAGAATATCAACAAAGAAAAAACATACAACACTTCTTTCAACATGACATCTAGAAACTCTCTTCATTACACCATCGACCCATAACTCAGCTAACGACTTGAAACTTATTGAACCTATTCTAGTGCACTTTTTTTACATTTACGTACCTCCAGATTTTCAGGTTAGCACTCTGTAAGCTAAAAATTAAGACGCTCTATGAATGCCTAATTAAATAATATATTATACCGAGGGAAATATTTTATCTTACTATTCACTTTATCGGAGTGACCTGCTAAGCTTCCCTCTCTGCCAAAATGTTTTGCTATTTGTTATAGTATTAGCAGTAATTCATTACAAGAATACATCCTACTTCATTTTAAGGTTAACAGCCTCACAATTTTTATAACCTACGTAAACGAAATTTCTGGCACTAAGACTCTCAAAAAGTCACTTGGAGAGCAAGGTGTATCAATAAAGACACAAAATTTTAAGTTCGAAGTAAAATACTTAACATCACATAATCCTCCAACAAAATTGGTGAATAATGCTATCCATAATTAGATTCTAACTCGGACCCATAATCTATTGGCACCCTTTATCTTTCATTAACTTTAGTAACCCTTCTTAAATTTCACCTAGAAAAAATCCATCTGTAAATTTACAATTTATTGTAATACTGACTTATACTAAACCGATTATAAATCTAACGAGAATATTCAACTACAGACCCCACAATAAATTTTACAATTACCAACCCCATCATTAACATTGTAAACACAAAAATAGATACACAAGCATTCCAACTATATTACATAGATAAAACTTAGTTTCTACCATAATTTCAGTCACATCTGCTCATCTAAGAACCCTGAATAAAAATATTAAAAAAACACTAAACTAAACCACAAAAAGTTTTGAACTTACTCTAAGTAAACCAGAATCAGGAACCGCGACCCTAACATGTACTAGCATGATATGCACGACTCCAATGTAAACCAATGCAAATAATAAAAAATATCACTTAAATCCAATCTTTAAAAATAAACTTCAACTAGGAAACAATGAACTAAATGCTATAATTGATACCCGAATTACTCATTTAAACTTAAACGTAGGACTGAATAACATATTGAAAATAAGCCTTTCAAAAATAAAGTTAGCATCTAAGCACATAACCATAAACCGTACAATTTTGAAATTTTCTTACCAACAACTTCGATAACTACTGGTATATATTTATGGCCAACGCCGATAAATTTATACAATAACTACTAAGCAAGTCCAGAAGATATATTATCACTTGAGAACATTTTATACAGCCTGGGACCGCATCCATCATTACATCAAGATCGGAAACCGAAAACTAAGGAATGACATCAGCTGATGTCACGAGTAAAACATAGAGAACTTTACAAAACAAACATAAAAGCTTTTTCACACATTTAACCAAATCCGAAATAAAAGAATCATACTTAAACCCGTCAAAAAAGTCATATGACTAACACAGCTGAAGACCAAATATCTTAACATGATCCCTAGATCTAAATACATCATAACAAACCAGATAATCTAAATGCAAAAATCATAGCACTTATGAATAGGGTTGAGAGTAAGGTGCAAATAAACTCCGGTGACAGCTTCTCTCTTTGAAGCATTATTCTTCAGTTCATCGATCTATACGTCTAATAACACAACAATCGATATGCAACTAATGTTCATCCATCGCATTTGTACACAGCAATCGTCATTTTTCTACTATTTCAGCGGCAATCTAAACCGAACTTCAGCCGTTTTTTGTTTAATCAATGATCCTTACTTTAGTGTCCATAAGAAAATCAGATATTCGGCACCACATTACTAGCCGATTAGTAACGATTAGGTTCATTTTATCTATTAGTTCACATGTATAACTGTATGGTGCATCATCCATTACTTTTTTCTACATGAGTATGACACCTGCTTATGTAAAAAGTACATAGATATCGTAAGGACACGAACAAAATTGTAATGTTAGCATGAGATTATGACCAAATTAATAAACGTACAAAAAATTAACATGCATTTTTGTTGTGACTGTTTAAACGATAAAGTGACACGTTCGTATGAGCGATTCAAAATACTGTGAAAACAGTAATAAGTCGTTTTTGTGTATGACAGCGGAATAAATCGTGAAAATAAGTAAGGTAGAGTATAACAGGGACTGGTTTGTGGTTCCGACTTAATATGAGAATAAAAGACCGTGAAATATGAAGGTGTTCTAATAATCCGCAGTAGAGTACGTAGCTCTGATTAGCGATTAATGTATTTGAATTCACATACATTGAGTTTATGTGGGATAAAAATAATCCAGCTTTAAAATGATAACTGCATTGATGGGTGATATTCGTTACTGTATTGCAACTGATAATATGAATAAAACGAGAAGTCAGTGTACTATGTTATTTTAATCATAAACAGATGCATCGAGTTGTCGTTGAGTATGTATTGGTAGGATGACCAGAGGAGAAGAATAGTGACTGCGGGGACGAGCTATGCGTCGTATTTCTTTTTGGTCGTGAAGCCTAGCACGGATTATGTCGTTAGAGGGATATACTCCCGAACTCGTTTGTGAACTAACAGATAAGATGAACTTAATCGTTACTAATCGGCTAGCAATGTGGTGCCGAATATCTGATTTTCTTATAGACACTAAAGTAAGGATCATCGATTAAACAAAAAACGGCTGAAGTTCGGTTTAGATTGCCGCTGAAATAGTAGAAAAATGACGATTGCTGTGTACAAATGCGATGGATGAACATTAGTTGCATATCGAGGACCTCAGTTCCTACTATCTGAAGTATGACTCTAAACTTATGTCTGTGATAGAGTTGCTAAGCGTTACCAGCGCTGGGCTACTTGCGACCATGCCGTTATCAGCATGCAGGAGGTTCGCTCGACTGCTTAGACTGACGATTCGTGTACATGCGCATGTCGCTAGACCTCCAATTTACTTAGCAGGTTGCAGGTTGTTCGGTGTACGAGCAGCTAGTAAATATGTCGGAAATATGTGACATGTGATAGTTATATACCCACAAAATTGAACGATAATAATTAAGCCATTGATGTCATAAATTATCCAGAACAACATAATTTAGTAATGAGACTATGGTAATCATTTGAATCATAATGGAACGATCCGCCAGATGGATCAACGAGAAGATGTGACACGAGGACAAACTGCCGATAAGATAATGAGATTCGAGCATGTCCATATCGCTGATGTACCGGCTCCGATTAATGAGTTGGACTAGATATTGAGTAGCTCGTCGATTATAGCAGACACTTCGTTCACGTATTGGACGCGTGGAGTTCGATATGTTTACCTTCTGCTTAGATTTGCATGGTGCGTTTAGTTCGAAGTCGGGTTTACCAGTTTAGAGGTGCCATGATCTCTCTCTGATTTGATCACACGGTCGAAAACTGCGTTGTTTGTCGATTGAGCTATGTAGGTTTAGAATAGCACATGACATTACACCGTTCCCCACTCAGTAAATTGAATCCGTCTGGGGGAAGGTGCACGTTAAACGGATCATGCGCTGATTACTTTACTATAATAACCAAAGTTAGTATATATCCATTTATAGATTCATGTTTACAAATATTAAGTGGGTAAACATTTGGTAATTTAAGATACGTCTATATGCCGCAAATATCAAAGTTTGTTGTGCGTTACATGGATAAAGTGGGCTGTTGGTAAATATATTAATTTAGGAAGCATACTCACGTCCCCTCATACTAACCTTTTAGGCTCCAAAGTCAAAAATAACTCAACCAATAACAAAGTATGTCTAATTTTATACTACATTTTACGCATATGGAATATACAGTTTTATTAGTTTAATATCTACCATCATTCCATAAACGAAACCACCCACTCTCAACAACCTGAAAGAAACCTAGACACACCATAATAATAAAACACTAAAACCAATTGCATCCTTATAAACATTCCCCTAAACCAAACTAAAAATTGTAAACAAACACCGAATAAACATAGTATATAAAAAATATAATAATAAACCATAACCCTGACACTAAAAACCACGAAACAGATATAACAAACTTAACTGCCACAAATAAAAAATCAGTGGGCTCTCAATACACCCAAGTAACCTACTGATATAACAAGTCAACTTCACTCACCATTTCTATCAAAACCTTTAATTGAGTAAATATGCATTGCATCCCACTTAAAAATGCACTTCACAATAGTGGTCAATACAACTCGACCCATTATAAAATGATGAAAATAACTTTCTACTGTTGCTTTCACTGCACGTGAATAAATATATCTAAATAATACAATTACCATAATCCTCTTATAGTCTACCACACGAATATAAATTTTACATTCATTATATATATCCATTTCTGGCAACTAAAACAATTTTAAGTCCAAATATTTGGATAGCCTTCCTCTACATCTTATAACTCCGCCCTATCTAATATTTTAACCACCATATATGACTTTCTCTATTTTCAAAATTTTTATAACCTAAAAATAACGTCGTGATATAAACTATAACCATATTTACCCTAATTGAACGCTTAATTTTTAAAAAAACACATCAGTTTTCACAATTTTGTAATGGGGGACGCTTACAACTTAACCGTACTCTCCACCTGCTTGAATACTGACTAACAGCTGACTTAACCCTTACTGAATATGCCATCAAAATAACCTAAAATGCATAAACCTTACAATAAAGGTAAACCTTTGAACAAACTAATAAAACAAGCCTATAATCTTAAACCAGTAGCTAAATGGATAACGTGATAGAGTTTGAAGCGAATGGTACTGTGTTCGGATCCCGAAGTGAACATCAACTCTGGGATGCATGTGCACCCAATATGAATAAGACAAAATGTGCGTCCTAGATTCCACTGCTAGACATCATCCATGTTTGTAACTTAAGACAATCCTCACAGGATGCACATATACTAATAAGAGACTGATCAATTGCATTCCTTAACATCAATGGGATGATTCAGCACGAACAATACGAAACAAATCCAACCAATTTAAGTTTTCCCTATCAATAACCGGAAAAGGTATAAATCATTAAATGTAGGTATTTCTTAACCTTTTTACTGTTTACCTAACTGATCAGATAATGTACATAACCATTATCCTTTTTTATTTATTATCTTCGGATTTTTTTTCTTCTATTAATTATCGATAGTTTTAGAACTAAGTCGTATGTTTGTGTAATATATTTTAAATATTTCAATTAAAAGCATAGTAATTTAATGTTTTACATGTGCTACAATATTATAATTCATAATGTTTCATTATATATCATATTTGTTTTGATATTTATTACTTATATATGTATTTATCTGTTAGCATTTGTCAACGATGTATACGTAAAATGGATCACCATTGTCCATGGGTAAATAATTGTGTCGGTGAAGGTAATCAAAAATACTCTGTTTTATTCGCTGTAAGTAATGATACTGATTGTTTGTATTTCTTTAATGATTAAAAATTAATTGTTCAATTGATTACTATAACTACTCTATGATCTTATATTTTTATTGAGAATTAATTATAATCAGAAGGGGTTTGTGGAGATTTTAGAAATTTTCACAGATTGAAATCATGAGTCAGTTAAAGCTAGACCACCATGAAAAACCTGGAAGCACTGGATGTGCACTGCTGAAAAGTCCAATACTAGGACGAAACGGCCGTCCAGTGCTTCCAGGTTTTCCATGGTGGTCTAGCTTCAACTGACTCATGATTTCAACTTGTGAAAATTAATTATAAGTTGAACAAAACATTTCTTATTAAAAAATTTTTTCTTAACTTGGTTCTTTGCTACATAATAGGGTTATTAAGCCTATTCCCCATAATCCTTATTTATTTGGGCTTGAAACAGGTAGTAAACGTAGAAGGGCTCGAGGCAGAGTTTAGATAGAATATACACAATGTTTCTTCCTCAAAATTCTACTCATTATTTTTTTCTCATAAAAAACGGACTAAAACATTCTCTCTTAGATATATTAATGTGAATTTAAAAACTCTTTTAACTAATAATTATCATTGAATTATATAATCCGATACTACTCTCCTAGTATGTCATTGAACCATTGTGTTAGATTAGATTATAACTGGATGAATATTAGAAAAGTTGGACTTTTGGAATTGTCCTAAATGAAGTTATTGTTCCTTTATTTTCGTTTTTTAATTACTGAATACTAAAATTATTTTATTATTGCATTCTCCTGCTTGTAGATTTTGTCGTGTTGTTTAAATTGTTATTATTGTATTTTGTATCATTTTTAAAGTTACTGTTAATTTATTACCAACCTATTATTCAGTTCTCTTCCAATTATAACGTAACGATGTCTTCATTGTAGTTTCTTAATCATGTTAATATGTAGTCAGAATTTTATTTTTAAATTGTTATGAGTTTGCGTCATAATTGAATTAAGCACAATAAGGAGTTGATCTGTTTCTACCTTCGTCTTCTGTTTGACCATTGAGTCAAACGTACCTCAAAGGACCAATAAGTGTCAATATCCTGCTTGTGCTGAAAATTCTATTTTGTACCAAAATATAATATTGAATAAAGCCATTAATAATAATAATAATTGTCGTTCTTTGGTCAATATGTTAATTGGTAGATGGAAGGTCACCGGTTCCATTGGCAAGAGAGATGTTATGCACCTGCCTACCTGTCATTACGAGGCGACTACATAAAACCCAAGTAAACAACCTACTGTTTTACTTCCGATATAACTAATTCATTAAATGTAAATATCTAAAAATTGTGCGTGGAACTTCAAGAATCAGAATGACAAATATAATCACTAATTTTATATATATATATATATATATATATATATATATATATATATATATATATATATATATATATATATATATATATATATATATAATGTATAACTTCTCAATGATATCCCAAAGTTGTTAAGTGATCCAATGTATCTAACATTTTGAACATTTCCACAGTTGAATTCACGAGTCAATATAAGCTAGACCGCCATTGAGAACCTGGAGGCACAGGATGGCCGTTCTGTTCTACTACTGGATTCCTCAGAGTGCACATCCACAATCTCTCATGTAGGACTCAAACCTAGGACCTTCAGTCTCGTGTGTGAACGCTTAGCGTTTAGACTACTGAACCGGCATCTAACGGTGTTAATGTCTAACTTCAACCAATCCATGATCTTTCGTAACCCTTTAAATTGACTCATGAATTTAACTGTGAAAATATAACAATCTCTACATGTCTTTATACTTCAAATATTGTTAAAGAATTTTATCTATTTGTTACGATAAAATATAAAAGTAATTAAATTCTCAATTCTCTTTTTTGTTTCCTGAATGACCTCATATCTGGTTTAATTAAGTGATAATAACAAAATAAGATCGTCATTAATTAATTAATTATCAGTTGTTATTCAGTTCTTTTCTGTTTTCTTACTTTTCAGTTTTATATTTGTCTAATGTCATTTACTGCTATTGGAATGTGTATTTATTTTCTTTTGCATTGTTTGGGTTCCGATTGGGAGGGTAAGTTGTAGTAGTAGTAGTAGCAGCAGTAGTGGCAATATTAACAACTTCACATATCAGTTTACTTTACCTTGTAATATTTTCATTTCTGTATTTTTGGTTTTTTTGGTGAGACTATAATTTATGGACGACCTTTGAGCGACGCTAAAAAAACTTTAACAGTGTCCACCTACATACTACAGTTGAATGAGATTTATAAACCAGTGTGAAGAATTAGGATTATGATTTATTATTATTATTATTAGCTTTATTCAATATTATATTTTTGGTACAATATAGAATTCTCAGCGGAAAGTAATTCAACGAGTTTCCGTTTCTTTTTTCCTGGTCGGTCCTGGCGATAAATATTGAGTGATTGCCAATTAGATGTTAGCAGTTCAGTAAATGAACATCTGAATAATGTGCATTGTTTTCGTTGTATATTGCCAGCAACCACATTGTCTCTTATTGAGTTTTTTGTAACTTTGACAACGAAAGGTTGTGCACTTTTCAGAAACGCAGCAGAACAGGTTATGCGATTAATAAACATAATGATATATTAAAACAAACAAAAATAGATAACTTGTTGGAATATCTAGATGGCAGGAACAGGTAGCCCAGATGCTCAAGCAGGCCGCTCTTTATGATAGTTAGGTTTAGGAATTAGATTTAGGGTTTTCATCACTAACTGACATAAGCTAAAATGCCATTTGGCCTAACAGATGATTGAATTTCACACCAAAATCCAAGACCTGTCATTCTAAATCTGATTGGTTTGTTCATAAATTAAAATGACAATTATTATTATTAGTTAAATTTATATAAGTGAATTATTGATAGGGATTTGTTATCCAGTCAGATACTAAGTAAACTACTTACTCAAAGTCCCCCATTTGCAATTATATTTACCAGATGACTTATAAAAATAATAGAACATGTCCTTGGTAATTCCTTTATAGTGGCTAAAAGCGCTAAATCAGCTCCCAATGAAAATCTCCTAAGAACATCTGAAGAAATGAAGAATCATGTGTCATACTTGTACTGAAAAATTATCTATCTTGTTATTAAGTTTGATATATTCTCAAAACTTTCTATAAAGTCAGAGTCATCCAAAAATTTTCTGTATAGAAAATACCCTTGAAAATGAAGTTTCTGTTATTATTGTGTACTTTTTGAGGAACTAACAAACAATTAAGAAATCATTATCAAAAATTCGAGCATTAGGTGGATCGAATTTAGTTCAGTCAGAACTGAACTAATAACAATAATCAATATGGGGAATTGTGGAGATTATAAAATTTTCTCAGTTGAATTCACGAATCAATCCAATTTAGAGCACCATTGAAAACCTGGGAGCACTGGACGGTCGTTGTTTTGTCCTAGTGCAGAACTCATCAGCAATGTCGGTTAAGTGGTCTAGAAATTGAGCGTTTGCACGCGAGACCGAAAGTCTTTAGTTTAACTCCCACATAAGGAATCATGAATGCACACACTAGAACGAAACGACTGTTCGGTTCTTCGAGGTCTAGCTTAGATTGACTTATGAATTCAACTGTGGAAATAACTAACAGTAATAATAGTAAAATTAACGATAAAATAAGCTTCACCTATTTAAACATTCACGTTCAAAAGCAAAATCACCTATTGTTATTTCTGCATTAAATATGACTACAGAACACAAGCGAATATTTATTTTATAACAATTTACAAGGCAATCAATTTTATAGACTATACATGTATTTGTAAATAACAGTTTAACTTTCACAATTACTGACAAAGTTAATTTAAATTTGGTTAAATAGAAATCTTGACATTTAGAAGGTGCATTTACAGATTAATGAATTGTTTTTTCCGTTTATCGTTTATTCATTGTCTAAACTATGCAATATTAAATCAATGAGTGCAATTTTCTATCGATCTCATTAAACCTTTTGATAAACTACTTAGAACATTGTATAGGAAAATACAAATGAAACAAATAATGAAGTGATAAATTGTTGTTTTAAACCTTGTTTATAATTACAGATAATATTGTCCGAGTATGTGAGATAATCGTCAGTCAGTCAGCTATAACGTAGAACCAGGCATATATATGCATCAGTCCAAGTTGCCACACATCATTAACACAACAAGATGAACACCGAATTCATAGAATTAGTTACTTCACTGGTAGTAATGTATAAAAGAGAGATTATGTATAAGGATATAGTACAGGAAGAAAGAATTAGTTGGTAGACAGAAAGGTATAAAGTAATTTTAACCTCACGGTTTAAGTGAAGACAAAAAGTGCATACATCGATTCTGAACCATATCAACCAGAGTCTCCAACGATTGGTTAAAATAGTCACGTAGTCTGCATTTACCAACATGTCTCACACTAGAGGTTAGTGACTTCAATGACTGATACCACGTTTTGGTCTGGCCACCCCTAACTTTCTTCCAACCGTCTCCGACATCGTCAGCATTGCGTGTCGTGGTAATCGGAGTTCGGGCATACGCAACACGTGACCCAACCATCTCAGTCGATGAAGATTCATAACTTCATCAGCTGATTTACCATCATTCTGTAATACCCTGCGTCTAACTTCACTATTACTTAGCTGGTGGTCGCAGCAGATGCGAGCAATATTTCTAAGGCATCTGTGGTCGAATATTTGCAGCTTACGAGTATCTTCTACTGTTAATGGCCATGTTTCGCTGCCGTGAATTAAAACAGAACGAACTGGCGCGCAGTATACTCGTCCTTTTATTGATAGACGGATATCTCGCCTTCGCCATAGGTGACGTAAATTGGCAAAAGCCAAACGAGCTTTTCGAATCCGTGCTGAGATTTCGTCAGACACCAACCCATTCGGGCTGATCAGACTTCCAAGATAAGTGAAGTTGTCGACGCGTTCGACTACTTTACTCCTTTGGGGTCTAAATTCTGGTGTGAATATCAGCATCTTGGTGCAGGTAGAACCAGCCGACGAGTCTCGTATAGGACGAAACGCTCCTCCTAAGGTTCCACTATTAGTCATTATCCAACTTTGCTTCAAATGCTTGTAACTTCTAAATAGTATTGAGACAATCTGTACAGTATGGACATATGCCAAAAAAATATTGATCAAGTGTACCCCCTGACATCAACAGGAGGATTCAAACAGCTAATTCAAATGAGTTAAGGTGCATATTTTCTGTGCTTGATGTTTTTTACGATCGTTGGTTTTTTTTAACTTCTTTCCTATTTATTTTCGTAAATTTATCTTGATGCGCTGATATGTTATGAAAATTGCTTGACGATTTATGACATGAAAGTATCTACTATAGTCCCCAATTTTTCAGTGATGGCTGATTTGTTGTTTATCATATGTTGACAATCTACTAATCATTGTCACTGGTAAATCGATTGATGTGAACATTTGTTTTTATTATTATTCAATTTTCTTTCAGTTTGTCAATCAAATCAGAGTGTTAATATACTAGGCAATTTTAGTTCATTAGCGTGCAGTGCATTTGCCCTAGGATTGATTTGTGAATCCTTGATGTTCGGTATATTTACTTTAGTTATGTGCATCAGTCAATTGTGCGCTATTTCAAATGATGAAACAGTAAGTTATATGCACCTACTCTCTTGTATTAATAATCATAGTTATAATGAAACTCCCTATTCAATTTAATGTTTTTATTTCTTTTCAAATTTATACTGATAATGTTATGTAGATAAACAATGTTAGCTCCACAGCCAAACTGTCCGATTCGGAGAATGCGAATCTACCATAAGTTCATTTAATAATTAGATGTTTAAGTCACACTTATATAAAGTTGCTTAGAGATACTGACCAACTGTTGTTTGTAATGCCTATCACCCACTACATCCAACAAATAGCTTTATAAATATTATGCATATCTTTCAACATCATATATGAAGTATAGCTAATCTGCTACTTCTCGTATCAATTAAAGGTAAGAGAGCTTAAATTAACGAAAAATTATACACTTTTACCCCTTAACATTATATAATCTGTTATTTCAAATCATATCATTCTTGTAACGTTGCTACTTTCAAACAATAATTCTGGACGTTCATTAAGTGTGATTTGTGTAGTCTCTTTATATTGACTTATCTGAATATTCTAGGTTGATTTTCGACTTACAATACATCTAATCGTATCCTAGTAACTATCTTTTAACCTTATGTTTGTTATGTATATCGAACAATCTCTCACTCCAAATAGGTGGAATATCCGATTTGTAAAGGTCTACACCAGGTTAACTTTCCGATAAAGATTCCGCATTTATATGTAAAAAGAATAACATTAGGTCATGTGTCTTGTGGTGCTTTATTATTCTCACTTTCTTTCGATTCTCTCCTTTTTCATGTAAGTCGACATAAAATGTTCATAGTGTATGCAATATTTTGAAGGGAATTGCAGAAGCTTAGCACTAAAATACCGTCTAAATACTCTATCCAACACTCCAACTGTATTCACTGTTTATAAAAATGCCATTTAATCCAATGTTATTATTTGCTTGAGTAAAAATGAACAGTTGCTAGTGATTTGTAGACGCATTAATCTCGCTTTCACGATATTTATGTGAATATTACACAAAAATTCCTACTACAGAATTTAAGCTTATTGTTGTACTCATAATCTTGCAAACTGCATTGATATCTATCAATCAGTTTTAAGTGATCCCTTGAAACCCAGAACTTATGTAATACTTCAATCAATGTTTTCATTACTTCTTGTAAGTACAAACAATCTTCATCTACACTTTTAGTGAAGTGACAACTAGCCTTTAATCTAGATTCATCTGTTATTTAGTTTGTAATTGTCGGTACAAACTATTCACTTTGATTAGTTTTAATCAAGAAAAATGTGTTTGACAAATAAAATCCTAGAAATGTATTGGCAAAAAGAGATGTCAATTATGAACACATTTGATCAGTTAATGAAAAATGACCATAAA
Organism: Schistosoma margrebowiei; assembly: GCA_944470205.2. Taxonomy (NCBI): domain Eukaryota; kingdom Metazoa; phylum Platyhelminthes; class Trematoda; order Strigeidida; family Schistosomatidae; genus Schistosoma; species Schistosoma margrebowiei. The sequence goes on from OX104024.1 coordinate 6,516,704, forward strand.
TTGTGTAATAATTCACTTGTGAATTTACTAGTACAGATTATAAATGTTATGCCCTATAGCCCATCAATTACCACGTAATAAGATCGCCAATCAGAACACCGACTTTGGTTCTGTACCAAATTAATGACGCGTTAATTAGTACGAGCAGCCTAGAGTCAATTATGAGTCCTTATCGGTTCTTCGTGCCTTACCATGCTCATTTGAGTCCAGAACGCAATCCCAGCCTCTACTGTATGAATCATGTATTTCAATCATAAAATAGAAAATAACAATAATACAATATCAAGCCAAAAGTGGCTGTGATTGTGAGAGACTGTAACTAATAGATCGGGAATAAGTTAAGAATGGTAAATCACATTACAATAGCCAATAGGTCAAACGAAGTATATATATATTAATAACCTTTTTTTAGTCCGGTTTTTGTCTCAAGATGTCTCGAATATCGTTTATAAATTATACTTTCACCTGTATTTTGCTTATAACTAACATTAATATTCCATTTTATGTTTAATGCACCTTTCTAATTATTCCTCTTTTCTTCACTTTTTTTTTAAAAAAAAAGGGAATTGAAAATATTAAAAAAGAACAGTCATCATGGGAGAAACAATCAACCAGGAAAAATTTTATCAAAGCTTTTGGTGCACCATTTTCATGGCGATGGTTTAGTCCATTCTCATCACCTTCATTTGTTCCGACAATATTACCAGGACTTCCAGATGATGTCAATTTAACCAATATGTTATATTTGGCTGAACAAAATGCAACTCGACAAAATACAAGTGAATTTCAGTCAGATTTTAATCAAATTGGATATATTGTTTGAAAGAGAATTATTTCTTCTTTCTTTTTTCTTCTGTTTTCTATAATCTTATAACAGTTCATTGTGAGAAAAAAAACGATGAGTTCAGTTTTAATCTTTGTATAATATAATGCTCGCAGAATTACCTCTATGCTAAATTCATATAATCGTAATGTCTCCCTTGGGTACATATCCTAAAATTATTTACATCGTAGTGTTACTTGTTTGTTGATAGGGTTATGTAAATACAACTATTGATCTTCATTGAATGATATCATGAAGGTCTAACTCATGCTTTATAAAAAATATACTGAAAGGTGATCACAACAATATAGACTTTTTCAGATCATATTTTTAAAATTTATAGTATAACAAAACGAATAAGATTAATTATAATAAACAGTACTGATGTAGACAGAGATATAAAATCATAAGAATAGTTACCTACCTAAAGAATGTGAAATAGATACATCTGTACTTGTGAATAAAGCATATTGTTTACACGCGACTTAAAGTCTCCATCTAAATTAAATCCACACAGTTCATTTGACGGGTTTGTGAAGCAGTTTTATATATCGACTGTTAATTAATACTAATATAACTTCAGATAATACTATTTAGTAAATCATTACCAATATTAGGACTTGTCGAGATTGTGTATCGGTTCCATTTCCCATATATCATATCAGTAAAGCAATAGAAGATAGTATAAGAATACAGTCAGCTACAACATAAGACTAGGCATATATATGCATCAGTCCAAGTTGCCACACATCATTAACACAACAAGATGAACACCGAATTCATAGAATTAGTTACTTCACTGGTAGTAATGTATAAAAGAGAGATTATGTATAAGGATATAGTACAGGAAGAAAGAATTAGTTGGTAGACAGAAAGGTATAAAGTAATTTTAACCTCACGGTTTAAGTGAAGACAAAAAGTGCATACACCTACGCGATTGTGATCGATTCTGAACCATGTCACCCAGAGTCTCCAACGATTGGTTAAAATAGTCACGTAGTCTGCATTTACCAACATGTCTCACACTAGAGGTTAGTGACTTCAATGACTGATACCACGTTTTGGTCTGGCCACCCCTAACTTTCTTCCAACCGTCTCCGACATCGTCAGCATTGCGTGTCGTGGTAATCGGAGTTCGGGCATACGCAACACGTGACCCAACCATCTCAGTCGATGAAGATTCATAACTTCATCAGCTGATTTACCATCATTCTGTAATACCCTGCGTCTAACTTCACTATTACTTAGCTGGTGGTCGCAGCAGATGCGAGCAATATTTCTAAGGCATCTGTGGTCGAATATTTGCAGCTTACGAGTATCTTCTACTGTTAATGGCCATGTTTCGCTGCCGTGAATTAAAACAGAACGAACTGGCGCGCAGTATACTCGTCCTTTTATTGATAGACGGATATCTCGCCTTCGCCATAGGTGACGTAAATTGGCAAAAGCCAAACGAGCTTTTCGAATCCGTACTGAGATTTCGGGCTGATCAGACTTCCAAGATAAGTGAAGTTGTCGACGCGTTTGACTACTTTACTCCCTATCCTCAGTTCAGATGTTGACACAGGTCAGTCTTGAGACAACAGTTTGTATTCAGAGGGAGAGAAGCGCATGCCAAACATCCTGGAATTGTTGCTCTGTGCTACCAAAAGACTGCATTTTATCAGTGTTCACCAAACAAAATTATGTCATCTGCGTATTCTAATTCGATAAGTGAACTCCCTGGTAGACCAATGGTGTTCCGATTTTGGGACTTGCCGAGTGAAGTGGTGTCCAAGAATACAAACAATAGCTGGGTCGTAATAAGAGAAATTATAATGTACGTCTATGATGAAATTGAACAGAAACGGAGATAGTGAACAGCTTGAGGTTGCAAAATCAGATAACAGTTCGCCATAAACTCTGACTCGACAGCTAGTGTTCGAGTAAAGAGTCTTCACAAAGTTTATGTACTTCTGACGTATACCTTTCAATGACAGAAACTACCTCGGTCAAATGATGCTTTTAAGTTAAGAAAAAACTATCACTGTCGGACGCCAATAAGCATGCCTGTATTGTAAAACCTGACGAATGGTGAATATGTGGTCGATGCAGCCATGACCAGGTCTAAAGTCAGTCTGATTTTCTCGTGTTTGCAGTTCATAAGTCTTTGTTACGCGTCCGATAATTATTGATAATAATACCGACTGGTGAGAATATAAGAGTATGAAATATTATTTTGTTTAGAAAAATAATAACCGGATATAAGTAAACCATTGTATCCTAGTTCGTTTAAGGTTTTTAGCCAATCCCAATTAAAAATTCTACACAGATTAATCAACAATCTAAAATTTGATGCAGTCTACAGATTGTTAGCCAGCAATGAACAATGATATAGATCGCAGCTGAGCATAGCTCCCACTCAATTAGTTAAAGTTCACAACATCAACTGATTCCATTCATTTAGATCACACACACTCAATGTTGTTTGCTTGTTAGTTGGGTTAATATAACTAATAAATATTTCGAAGGCATCTATTAATCGAACATTTGACAACCTTTCTGTATTCGCGTCGAGACATTAATAATTACTGAAGGAGAGTGGCCAGAGTTCAGGCTAAACTCCGGTATGCAACAGTAACAAGATCATTGTCTATTTGTGTAGAGAGTAAATATAGGATCACAAACATTCGTAAATCATGTTTGGAAAACTACATTTTGCTACAGTCAAAATCAAATAAGGATTACGCCACCTTGATGACCAAAAAATCTAGATGATGAACGTACCATTAAAGCACATTCATATTTAAGTCGAACAAAAAGTAGCATTTTCAGACCAGTCATGATGAAGGCTAGCTAGAAGAAAAAATCACTGTAACCTCTGACTGAGTTACTGGTCTTCGAGTAAAGAGCGATCAGCTTATTAGTGTATTTATTTGGTACATGTTTGTTAAAAAAACTGTAGATCAGTGTGATACAATTTCAAGAGCTGTCGTTACATTCGAACTTCAGTAAGTATATCTATGTGTGAGAACATGAATGATGGATTTCAGTTTCAACAACCTTGAATGAATAAAAGATTATAGATGACAGTAGGCAGCTAACAGTCACAATTGCACTACTCAATATGATTTACTCCTTATTTCAAAATTTGATTTCATATTAATATATGCTAATCTAAAGTTTTCTACATTTTGTAGTGCTACAAATAATCATATATAAATTATCTCAAATATACTGATTTTTAGAGAATGAAATAAAAGTGCCCCCGACAGATGAAACAATATTCCTTCTATTGTTATCTTAAAGAATAAATGCTACCAAGCAAGAATGAATATATATATGTATCAAGGGAAATCAAATTAAATAAAAATTACATCGTATGTCTGTAGAAGATGAGGGGGGTGGGGATAAGATCAAGACTTTTCTGGTAGAAAGTAATGCTAATTGGTAATTAAATCAGGAGTTGAAATAAAAAGGAACGATAAATACTACAAATAGGAATTTTTAGAGCTAATCACTGTATACAATGGTGATAGTAGTAGTAGTAGTATTTATCGTCCTTGTGTACAGTGATTAATTTTTGAATCTTGCGGAATCTGCGCTTAAACACTGCTATAGTAAATCATCGGGCCAATGTAGTAATAAGTTCAGTACACATTTCAAAAAATTCCATTGTTTGATGTCGTTTAGTTCTTCGGTTAATCGGTACTTCTTGACAATTAGCTGAAAACGATCGAGAAAATTCAGTTGTATTTGGACCATCGTAGCAATTGGTTGGACTAGCAGATCCAGTGCTACCGGAAAAACTACCATCTTTACTACATGTTGAAGTACCCATAGCAGCTGGAGGAGCTAAAAACAAAAGTAGGTACAGAAATTATGTGACTATCAATCTGACTAAAATATTTCTAAAAAATACGACGTAAGTGGAATATACTGCTTATATATATATATATATATATATATATATATATATATATATATATATATATATATTATATATATATATATATATATATATATATATATATAGTTGTAAATTTTCCCGCCTATAATCCGGTTGTGAACAACTGATTACTTTATCTTGTTTGTATCAGTTCCGCTTTACTTCAGTTTCTCAAGAATGTTCGTCTTATTACTAATCTCACTATTTTCTTATCTTCTCGATGTGTTGATGCAAAGCACAGCGACTTGTGCGAACTAACATTCGTCTTAGAATCTACATGTTGTAGATTTTTTAATCCGTAATAACATTACAATGTCTTTAGTATTATTGTGACTATTATTACTTAATACCACCGATAAATACAAGCATAAAAAAGAAATATGGCCGAAACTTACTTCCACTACAAGCATCAAGGCATACTGACATATTGTTTGAACGTAATCTACCCATCGCTGTTTCAGATTCTAATTGACTTTCATCGATACACTTAAAATCGAGGAGACATGATCTTGCATCGACCTGTGAACGTAAAATGTCATCATTAAAACTCATTAGAGTAAATAATTTGAAATTATTTATTATTATTATTTTAACACATCGATATTAGTACAAGGAGGCACCAAATACATATGCGCCACATAAATCTCACTCGATATGTGTGAGGGCTGTGGTACTGTCCGGGTGCCCAAACCGAAGCAGGTGGTTTTCCTAGGGGATGACTCCCCGAGCCTTCGACCTGAAGGTCTGATCCACAAGGCAGTGGAGCATCGTAAGGAGATGCAGTCCCATGGAAGCCGGTGACCAACAATTGGTTCACACGCCATTTGTTCCTGCAGGATACTGGAGCCCATGTGCACCATTGATTTGGAATCCGGTTAAAGCGCCAGACGCTCGGTTTTCGTCCTCTCAATTTCGTAAACAACACCCCTTCACGAGAAGGCAGTGAGTAGGACTTACCTGGCAGAGGCTATCTACGCGCGACCATGTGAGAGCATTTCGAGAGGAAGAGCGGACTCTCCCCACTCTCGGCCGTACCAGGGCATTTGGGGGCAAATAATTTGAAATAAAAAACAAGTATGGATACTAGTAAATTTACTTGTACTAGAATCTTCCATTTCAAATACGATGTGACGTTTAATACATGGAGTTGAAATTCCTTCTCTAGAATCGAGACGTATATAGGATTTAATTATCTACATTCTAAGTGATTGTTATATTCCTATGTCCAATAAGCCAAACCATATGGTATGTTTAATAAAAAGTTACCTATTTATATCAGTAGAAATCACCACCTCTACACCAAACTACAATACTGTTCGTCACAAAAAGTAGGGTGGAAGAAAGCCAAATGTGGTATTAGTTCAAAGTATCAGATTAAGGAAGCAACTAATATCGATATGTAAGTTTAGCCTTATTTATTATATCTAACGATGAAATCGTAATTTATAGTTGTAAGTCATATACGAGATAGTTTGAAATCAATGGTAGAGGTTTAGTAACATTCATTTTTTTATCTTTTGAGTGATGATAATCCAAAATCTTCAAATATCGACTTCAGTAGCCTGAGTATGTTTTCATAATGTGCATTACTTCTTGATTCTATGACTAAGTGGATGAAGTTGAGACGTGATCAGCTTGTAACACGGTCCGACCGAAGCTGCTACCTTGACGCGGTGGTCGGGCTTGCCTATCGTGATGACCCAACCGAGCTATATTGGCTGGAACACATGTTCCTGTAGGTTCTACCATGCCAGAAAGGTTGAATGGAGAACGGTAAGACTAAAAGCAGCAACTCAAGGTCTGAGGGCGAAGTCATACTGCTGACTGTAGAGGCGTGTGACAGCAGTAAGGTGTTTCCCTCGGACAACCAGCATCTGCAGCGATGCTGCCTTCCCACAAGGAGGGGTGAGGTTAGAAAAGGTCGACCCTAAAAATGTCACACATCACCTCATTTCATGGATTTCCGTCTCCGGCGGTAAAGCCCTTTGAATAACGGAGCTAACACATTAAAAACCCTCCACGAAAGGGCCGTGCGCGACCGGCCTCAAGCAGTTGTCCCTTGGGCTCTGCGGTCACGCTCCCAGGTCGTTAAGACCAACACTAACCCGACTTCTTTTTTAGGTTCATCAAGAAATACCCTTTCACGGTGTGGGCAGCCGAGAAGTGATATCAGCCCTCATACCCGTAACAGCACACGAGCATACATCCGAACACTGTGCCAAATAGGGAAACAGGTTTCCTTAGCTAGAACTTTAGAATCCCGCGCCATCAATGTGTGCTGCGTCTCCCAAACGCGCATACAGAATCCGAGTAGTGTCACTCATCTGACCTCACCATGCCAAAATAAAGAACCGACTCGATTCACACTTCGTGTATCTGGAAGCCCTGATTCTGCTTCCCGTGGCATCGCCGGCGTACGTATAGCATTGAGTCCTAGGGTAGAACTAGCTCTCTTAGAGTGGATCCCAGTAGACAGTCGTTTGTGCGCTGTCCGACTAAACGGAACAGTTAGGATCCGAAAAGATAGGGACACTTCGTCGTCTCTGCCTATTCTCCCACTGACTGCAGCGCAGATGATGTAAAAGATGAGCTTTACAGAAAGCTCTCCGACCTCCTCGTAAAAGCTAGGCGCTCGGATGTAGTGATAGTGGCCGGTGACTTTAATGCTCAAGTAGGTAAACTAAGCGATAGGGAAAGACACCTAGGTGGATCTTATGGTGTCATGGCTCAAAGAACAGATAATGGCGACCGTCTGTTGCAGATATGCTCAGATAACCGCCTCTTTCTTGCAAATACTAACTTTAAGCATAAGGAAAAACATCTTTTAACATGGAGACCCCCTAATTCATCCCAACGATGGACCCAAATAGATCACATCGATATCAGCTACCGATTGAGGGGCTCGATAGAAGACTGTCGCTCATTCTGGAGCACATGTTTAGATTCAGATCATGCTCTAGTACGACCGCGTATCTGTCTGCGTCTTACTGGACGTAGAAAAGACGCTGCAAGTAAACCTCTTAGGGCCCTACTTAATGATAGTCAAGCTAAGAGTATATTTCAGGAACAACTAGGAAAACAGTTAGGCAGCCATGTATGTGATGCCCACCCCGAGGCAGCATGGAATGATATCCGAAAAGCTGTGGAAACAGCAGTGATATCAGCTAGTACGGTAACCCGTAAGGTTAGGGAACGACACTGGATCTCAGTAGCATCTATCGCACTGATAGATGCTCGGAAACTCATTCCACCTGGCTCTGAACATAATGAAGAGCGGAGTCAGCTTAAGCGCAAGCTGACAAGAAACCTACCCAATGATCGTGAACAGTGGTGGGTAGCGAAAGCAAGAGAGATAGAAAAGGCAGCGGCAATAGGTAATAGCAGACAACTGTTCAGACTCGTTAAGGAAACCGGTATTAGGAAACCGACTGTTAGCGAAACACTCTCAAAGAAAGATGAACATATTATACATTCTCAATCCGGGAGATTGGATCGATGGGCAGAACACTTCAGGGATCAGTTCAACTAGCCATCAGCCACACTTCGGTTTCCTACGATCTCGAGTCAACCTGAATGGCAAGTTAATGTAGGTCCTCCGTCTCTTTACGAAGTTGAAAAAGCCATAGGAAATCTGAAACGAGAGAGAGCAGCAGGCCCGGACAGATTTACTCCTGAGATTTTTAAGGATGGTGGTTCAGTATTAGAAGTGAGATTAACTGAGGTCTTAGTATTTGGGAACTGGATGTAATCCCATCTGACTGGTCTTAATCACTGATTGTGCCAGTCTATAAGAAAGGACAAAAGTCCTCTTGTGACAATCACAGAGGAATCGGTTTGACTAATATAGTGTCTAAAATATTCTATGGCAGTGTTTGTCACTGAAAGGAGTACCAAAGAAGTACATTAACCTTATAAAGGCTCTCTACTCGAACACAACTGGTAGAGTGAGAGCTTATGGTGAACTGTCATCAGAATTACCTCAAGTGGTGTTCGTCAGGGCTGTCCACTCTCCCCATTCTTGTTCAACTTTGTGGTCGACGTACTTTTAGAGATAACACTCTCCTCATCTAAATTTCCGGGGGTTGAACTTCTACCGGGAGGTTCACTTGTTGACTTAGAATATGCCGATGATATAGTTTTATTTGGCGAAGACGCTGACAAAATGCAGAGTCTTCTGACCACTCTAAGCAACAATGCAAGCATGTTCGGGATGCGATCCCCCCCTCGAAATGCAAAATGTTGCTTCAGGATTGGGTTACATCGACACCCGAACTAGTGATAGGGAGTGAAGTAATTGAGCTTGTCGATCGCTTCACTTATCTTGGAAGTCTCATCAGCCCTTGTGGTCTGGTGTGTGACGAAATCTCAGCACGGATACAGAAGGCTCGACTAGCTTTTGCAAACTTGCGTCATTTATGGCGTAGGCGAGATATCCGTCTATCAACCAAAGGACGGGTTTACTGCGCAGCAGTTCGTTCCGTCCTACATGGCCGATAAGAGCAGAAAATATTCGTAGGCTACTAGTATTTGATCATAGGTGTCTTCGAAATATTGCTCGTATATCGTGGGAGCATCGAGTAAGTAATGCAGTTGTTAGGAAACGGGTACTAGGTAAGGATGGCAAATCAATTGATGAAGTGGTGAAACTTCATCACTTGAGGTGGCTGGGACATGTGTTACGTATGCCCGATAACCGACTGCCCCAACGAGAGATGTTTTGTGGTGTAGGAATAGGTTGGAAGAAAACTAGAGGCGGCCAGACCAGAACATGGCACAAGTCGATGAAGCCACTGACAAGTGGTCTGAGTCATGTCGGTAGGTGTGGTGGTAGTAGTGGTATTTTTAATTGCTAAATTCATGAGTCCAATCCGTATCGGGTAGAGACAAGTATCTATCTCAGACAATCGATGAAGAGTTGGGCAACATCATGGATCGATTGAAGTTAGACATTAACACCGTTGGATGCCGGCTCAATGGTCTAGAGGTTAAGCGTTCATGCACGAGACCAAAAGTCCTGGATTCGAGTCCTGCATGCAGGATCATAAATGCGCACCGCTAGGAAGTTCCATACTAGGACGAAACGGCCGTCCAGTGATTTCGGGTTTTCACTGGTGGTCTAGCTTAAAATTGACTCGTGAATTCAACTATTAATATTATTGATACTACGAATTTTTTCGTCTATTTATCTTATAGTGCTAATATCCTGTGGTCAACTTGAGCCAATGTTGCACATTTGTGCCGAGTTCGCGACTAACTATTTATGTAAATTTTTCAAAATTATAAACATTAATTATCATTTTGAATAAACAAATCGTAACTAACAATAAATTACAAGACTTTTAAAGACAATTATTTTTTTTAACAACAAGAATTATATACCATATGTATTGATAAGCATTAAAGAACTATACACATTCACATAACAGTGTTAAAAAAACATAATAACCAACTAACCTGATAAAGTTGTAATACAAGTCGAGAATAATGTTGTAGTATTGGATTCCATTTTCTTACACGTACATTAAACGGATTAACAACTTTCCATTCATAACCAAGTGAATTCATTGCTTTAAATACTTCATGCATAATATCCCATGGTCTTGATTGAGAACGTATACCTAAATGCCATTTAAAACGTTTCATTCCACTGGCTGCTGCAGCTCCTGATGTGATAGCTGATTGTGCTTGAGAAGAAATTTGACTTGGACAATTCAAATCACCTGTAACAATTGAACCAGTTGTCTATAATTAAACAAAATAGAAATTAAAATAATAAATTATTGTACATTAAAAATTGATTCGGAAGCTAGAAATCTGAACAATGTTCAATTTCAAATGAAACAAACAAGTTACAATTTGTAAACAACCGAAATAAAATATTTAAAATTTTAGAAACGATAGGCAGAAATATATGGCGTACCTAACAACGATAGTGAAGAAAGTTACAAAAGAAGGAAGTATGAGGCAACTATATGACAGAACGAAGAAGCAAGCAGAAAAATAAAGTAAACCAGAACTACCAGTTAAGAATAAAGAAGGCAAACTAATCACTGAGATTCAAGAACACTGGGACAAGTGGGAAGACAACTCGGAAGAGCTTTTGAATAGAACAACCTCAACACAGGATACCGAAACAGCACCTACGGACCTTCCTATAGCTGTTACCTACCAAAATCCGAGGAAATAAGCAAAACCATCAAGCAAACCAAGAGTGGGAAAGCAGCAGGACCAGACAATATACCAGGTGAAGCACTAAAGCCAGACACAGAAGTAACTCAAAACGCGCTCCACATTCCATGCACAAGGATGTGGAAGTAAGAACAAGTGTCGACAGATTGGAAAGAAGGAATGTATCTCACTACTATCGGTACCAGGAAAAGTTCTCAAGTGTTGTTGAGCCGGATGAAAGATTTAATAGACGCACAACGCCGAGGATCGGTTGTGTACAGACCAAATAGCAAAAAAACCAATAATCGTTGAACAATCAATTGAATAGAACTCGTCACGATACGTCAATTTCCCTGACTATAAAAAAGCGTTTAAGAGCATGGGTAGGAAAGCCTCATGAAAGTTTCTTCGACATTAATGCACTTGAGATCGTCAGCATCATACGGAATGCACCAACCAAATCACACTAGATGGGGAGGCTCTGGAAGAGGTGGAAACTTTCGCATACCTTGGCAATATCGTTGATTAACAAAGGGGACTTGATGCGACCGTTAATATATGGATTGGCAAAGGGTCGCATTCCACAAACGAAGAACATCTTAAACTCAAAACAACTGCCAAACAATGACAAAGTCAGAATCTTCAATACAAACGTCAATATAGCTCTGTTGTATGGAAGTGAAACTTGGAGAACAACCACAACCATCATCAAAAAAGCTATCCCGTTTTAGTCAGCTGAACAAAATTGGACCTAGAATCTTCAAATTGCGGGGCAAAAGATATTCTATTTAACCAACGAGTTAAGCATTGTTACAAATTGGTCATTTCATAAGACCTGAAGTTCTCTGTTTAGCTTTAACAACTATCAATTAACATAACTACGGGAGAAAAACTAAGATAAGGATGGCTCTGAGTAATAGAACTTAGTATATTGAAGTATGTTATTTGCTAAAAAATCGAAGACATTTTCATTTTGATACCTGATTCCTTCACACATACATTTTCATTTTGTTTTTGAACTATATTCGTAATGTTCAGTCACTCGCACTGTTATTGCTACTACAATTGTTCCGACACTTTTGGTATTCATCCTGTTATGTTGATATGGTACAGAGGCTTGGATTAATGCATATTTGCGCCGAGTTGTACGTTGATTATGACTGACTAAATATGAATGCTAAATTTCAAACGACACAATATGAAAATGAGTGCGGAACACAACTTCAGCTAACGATAGAGATATCATCAACGCAAAGTAAATTGAAACGATCTACTAAACATACTGCTTTATTGCTTATTCCTTTGATAAGGAAACAGGCATGAAAAATCCAGCTGGTAGTTAGATTATATCAGAAAAATGGGGGGTGGACTATTTACTTTCAGTTTTAGAGACTGAATTGATGGTCACTTCAAATAGCCTTCAATCACATTTAAATCACCCACCATTTCCAATTAGCCTGAATGGTAAGTTGAAATAGGTCCTTGAACTCTTAGTAAGGTTGAAAAGGGGACCTAAGAGCAAAGGAGAGTAGCAGGTCCAAATGGATTAACCCCGATAGTCTTTAAGGAGTAGTCTACTTTTAGCTTTTATATTGACCGAAATCTTGACTATAATCTGGGAATCGGACATAATCTCATCTGACTGGTCTTAATCGCGAAAAAAACAAGTTTATACGAAAGGATAAAATTCTATTGTAACATTCACAGAGGAATTAGTTTGACAAATATAATATTTAAACTACTAGCTTCAATAATACTCCGACGCTTGAATACGGCTCGTGAGGAGCAAACTAGGGAAAACCAGGATGGTTTCAGACTTAGACATGGATGCTGTTTGGCAGGTTCTAGATCACACGCATGCTGTCCGACGTCCAATTATGGTTGCATTAATTGACCTTAAAGTATCATTAAATCTGTTGATCGTGAGGTTCTGCGACACTGTCTGTCATTAAAAGACGTACCAAAAAGTGTACTAACCTTGTACACGCTCTCTACCTCAACACTACTGATCGAATCAATGGTGAACTGTCATATGAATCGATAAGTTGTGTATGTCAGGGTTGTCCGTCTTCCATATTATTTAACTTAACCATAGGTAACTTTTTAGAGATAACGCGCTTACGATCTGACCTTATTGAGTATCAAACCACTGCTCACTGAACTTACACATCATTGAAAGAAAAGTATGCATAACCTTGCCTTACGATAAATGCACTAGATACAACTTCTAAAAATACATTACATATAAGGAATGAGTAACGCCTGTATAACTAAAAACAAACATCTTAAGTAAATCTTCAAATTGGCTAATAAAAGTTATTTAGTTGCAAAAATAACGTCAACCTTACAACTATCAGTAAAACTATAATTTGTGGATGACCTTTAAGCGATAAAGTGGGGTGGAGAAATTTACAAGGATCAAAATACGGTTGTAAATTAATATTAGAAGATAGAGTTAGAGGTTGGAGTTAATAAGGTAGAATTAATGTATTCATCACACTAAAATCAGCTATAATCCTGAAATGCAACTTAGCTATATGAATGATTGAGCCTCGTACAAAAAACAACTGCTATCTTAAATCTGATTGGTTCATTCACAAGTTATAGTCCTACTTTATTGAACATTCAGTCTGATAATGTAGAAAAAAAACACTGAATAAGAATTTATTACCAACGAATCCCCCATTGGATCTAATGTTCTCGATAACGGTGGTCCATCAGGCATTCTTTCTGGATGAGGTCGTGTTGGAGAGATACCTCTACCTTTTAATCCAATCATGCCAGTATTATTACCATAATTTGGACTTAATGATTGACTTCGACCACCACCAGGCTGAGAATGAGTCAATGTACCACCACTGGGTGGACTATTCGATGTATTTGTTGTTGTTGCTGCTACTGGTGAGGTTGATGAATCAATCCCAGTGGCAACATAAAAATTATTCACTTCTTCTGGATTTAAAACTGATCCGAAACGTCTTTGAAATTATAAAAAAGTAGATGATAAGATTAGCACGGAAATATGGAACAAAATATATTTTGCTATCGGTTTCATATTCATTTTGTCTACTAAACTCAATAGACTAATTACGGCAATATATGTATAGAAAGATCCAGTTCGCCGGTTATATTTGTGAACTTATTTAATCAGGTAATAATTTGTGTACTTACATTTGAGCCACACTTAGTTGTGAGGGTTGTTTATAATATCTACTTGCTCAAACCCAAATAGATAGAGCGGGATCGGAACATGTGACTTAGTGGCTGACAATTGAGAGCAATAACCGATGGGCTACCGCTTCACTGGGATAGGAACAATGAGAATAGTTCAATTTATCCTATACCTACTTCAGTAGATGATTCACCTAACTAATGCGCTGAAAAGTACATCTTCAAGATCCTTTCAAGTGTTCATACAGATCTGTAAGTGAATATCACAAAGTATACAGTTGACTAGTCAGAAGTAAATTATTTAAAAAACAAAGCTTCTTCAATGTATTGAATCACAAAGAGAAGTTAAGAACGATCAAACCTTTCTTAATTTCCGAATACAACCCATATCATTGTGCGTATATTGTGGTGTTTGTGATATTAAAATCCTGATTTTTTAAAGTCATAACTGGACATGCTAATATCCAGCTGTTTATAAACAATAGCAAGATACATTAATTAATTTGCGGTAAAGATATCATTTGATTGACTGGTTCTAACTTATGACTATAAATCCATGAAATCCTTAATTTAAACTACTAACATCAGTTTCATACAAGCTAAATTTACACATTAACTAAGCTTTGATTATGTATGTGTGTAATATCCTAACTAAATCGAGTATTTACTGCTAATTAACAATATACTTCTCCCTAGTTGAAAACTTAAACTTAACCTTAACATTATCCGCTTTCTGATTTCAGCATTAATAGGAGTTATTCTGAGAGAAACCGTAGTCAGATATCACTTAACTGAGACATTACTTGACTAGATGACTCATTATACAGGTCGTATTTCAGTTCACAACAAGCGAGACGCTTAGACCTGTGAACACAGGATAAATATGTTAGCCACTGCTACTGACAATAATTACGTCCAAAATCATCAAGCTTTATGAGGTGTAGTTCACAGAATGTGACTAAAAGTGCAATTTAATTAGGGTAAATTCAAGTGTCCGCAAACATGCTTCAAAATATTTTTTAGTGATAACGCAAGGTCTTTTCAGTAGTTTAGGTTTTCCAGAAGTAAACACTATGTTAACAAGCTTTCATATGTTTTCTGCGTTCAGTGGTGTCAAGAAAGAGAGTACTTGGTATATATACTCGTTTATCTGATGGGCAGAAAAATTTTCCGAAGTCGAATAATTCACTAAAAACAATATGAAATTTAAAGACTCCCGAATTGCATCTACAACTGGAAAGTAATAACAAGTGGATAGACACTTAAAATCATGCAAACTCCTGGCTGGTGTTATTTTATCAGATACTAGCCATCCCCTTCACTCTTATCTTTCTCCTTGCATATCTTCTGGTAGAACGAGACGTAATTACATTAAAATCCATGCACGCAAGCAAAAGTATAAAAGTTCTATAATACTTCACCTAGCAAATATACTCTGTGACGAACAGGTTGTTAGAGTTAACCTAGTCAATAACCTGCATTCTTAACATGTCTCTAATTTGAAAAGTTGTACAGTTTTTCGGTTGTTTTTTGTTTATTTTTTTAAAAAAAACCTTTTTTCCATTTTTTTTGTATTTGTTACTGTTTTTTGCGTAAGTAACTTGTTGAAATACCCTGTGCTGAGAATTTTATATTGTACCAAAATATAATACTGAATAAAGCCATTAATAATAATAATTAATAATAATAAAGTGGAACTTACTTATTGTCTATGATAAGGTGATAAGCAACTGACAATTGATCACTAGGATCATTGTTTAGTAAAGCAGCGAAAACTTCACGTTCTGTTGCATTGCACGCTTGACAAACTTCATAAACTGCTTCCTAAGTGAATCAAAGAAAATTATGAAAACATTGATTTTAATAATTCCTGTTGAAAAGTATATCAATGATTAAAGCGACCATTGATCACAGAATAAAGCTTCGGAATCATTTAACAGTTGAATCCAACGTACTAAAAATAAGTCATATAAAGTTTACTGCCGTTCTTCAGTTTGAAAAACTAGTTTGATAAACTGATGTACTGATTGGTCATGTGGTTAGTCGAATCCTATATATTGAGTTTGTAATATGATCAGAAAGCTAAGTGTCTTTTAGTACTAGTGTATTTCATTTGATGCTTCGAAAGCTGTGACGAAGTTTCCGAGTGTAGGATAGGACTACACCATCTCAAACCCGTGAGAGGAGATTTATTCCCTCAATCTTTCAGGAATATCCCGCTGAGTCCCAGGCATAATGCCTGTCTTCAAACACTTAACTATGATAGTCAACCGGTTAAATAGAGCTACTGACTCTTTCTACTCATGTCACTATATTTTTGCTTGTCGCTGACCTGGTTTAACAACATCATTAGAACAGTGAGACACTTGTGTTTCTAAAGCGAAATGTTAACTGACAGTAATACGGTTAATAGTAACAAGTTGTCAGGTACTTGAGTATGAGCCAGTTTAAGTGTGGGGGTTAGTAATACAAGCCGGTTGTCTGAAGTGAAGTAGCTAGGTAGGGGTTTAAAGTAGTCTTAGTAGACGAAATTGTACACCTTAAACACTAATCCTCCGCTCCCAGATGAATTCGAACGCGCGTCATCATCTTCACAATCTGACATGTCGCAGAGCTATTCAGACCGCGGCTGGCCTTCTGTACGTCCGGTATACATTTAAAATTGATCACTGAATAGTAGCTAATTTCAAGTTTATCTAAATCCCTTATAATGTTGGTCGGACTTTATCCGTCAATTAGCAGTGTGACCACTAGTTTAAGCGACTTGACATTCTTTCATTATCCTCCTATAGAAACTGAACACAAACGAGTGGAAAAACAGCACTTTAAATATGAAGTCATATCCCGTATATTTAACTAATACGTCGGTCATATGATGTCTGTCACAGCACTTTAACAGTCGTATGTTTATAGCCTTTCTAGGTAGGCTCTGAGTAACGACGACTTCAGAAGAAACGGTTGCTAGAACTTAATAACGAATGTCACGAAACTAATACGATATTTACAGTTGAGAGGGACAAGACCATAAAACATAGAGTAAACGTCAAGTCTTGGTTGCAGACAAGAAACATTAAAACATTTCAATGAGAAATAATTATAAACACTCAAACAAAACAGTGACCATAACTATTAATAAATTGATTCATATTAATCTTATAAATTACAATATAAAACAAAATGACCAACTCTGATGTGCTTTCGTTTCAATGCATAATACAAAAAATTGCAGAAGACATGATTTATAAAAACATTACCTTGTCAATTATTGACGCATCTTCATCGCGTTCTTGAGGGAAAAGATGATTAGGAAGATCAACTGAGAACCACGGATGTCGTCTGATTTCTTCTATGGTTGCACGCATGATCGGGTCCACAGTTATCATTCTTCGAAGAAGATCCCTGACCTAAACAGAAAAGTGATTATATATATATACTATTAGTTCATTATGAAATACTTCACTAATGACATATAGTTGCAGACTTTGGATACTCAATAGTTGATCTAAACTGCAAGAGTTGTGCTTGTGGTGTACAACCTACAGCTAAAATATTTGTTAGCAAAAGCTAAGACGAAATGAACTTGTGTGGATGAATTCTGTCAAACTATTCTAAATAACCAAGCTCTTTTATCACTATCACATGAATATTTTTAAGAAATCACCTATGACGCTTTAATTCATGTTGTTTTATTCATATTCATAAAAAAACCCAAATGCCTTGTTACGACCGAGGGTGGGGAGAGTTAGCTCTCCGTCACAAAATGCTCTCAACATGGCCACGCATATACAGCCACTCTGTCAGAGAAATCATATTCACTGCCTTCTCGCAGCACAGGTGCCGTATACAAAATTGAGGACGAAAACTTAACTGGGTTGGTGGATATGGACGGTCCACCTAGAGGAGTTAGAAAGCCCTAATTCCAAATCATTGGTGCACATATGCTCCAGGATACTGGGGGAGCAAATGGGGTATGATTCAATTGTTGGTCATCGGCTACCATGAGACTGCATCTCCTGACGTTGCTCCACTGCCTTGTGGATCAGATTTTTAGGTCGAAGGCTCCAGATGTGGCCCCCAAAGAAAGCCACCCGGTCAGTATCACAGCCCACACACAAATCAAGTGACTTGTGTTGTGCATATGTATTTGGTGCCCCTTCGTACCAATATTTGTATTCAAATAAGTAAATAAAAAGGGGAGGTGATTATATGAGGCATCTTGCTAACGCTAAGAAGGATATCATAATTTGTCAGGTGTCAGGTGGTTGGAAGTGGTAGTAATAGAGTCACTGATAAATCCCTTCACCACAGCTTCAACCAACAGAATTTGACCGGCATCAAGGACCAGATAAACATAACACTAGTTAATACACAGTGGCCAATTAGAGCAGATGACATCAGGTTAGTCTAGTAAGCCTGATACAACCTATAGAACGAGTACTATGGTTCACACTAGTTTGACAGAGAAGCAATCAGGAATACGATTTTCCTAACGTTCCTTTCGAAGACACGGGACGCAATAGAGATCTCCGATAAAGTTAACATGATCCGAATCTACCAGGCAGGACAGAAAGCAAAAGAATCTTTAAGTGAAGAATAAGGATGATAGTTTCCCAATACAAAAAACATACACTTACACCTGAACTCAAAGTTTCTGGCAAATGGAAATAGCCTGCTTTGATTTTTTTAAAAAGTGTAGGTATATGTTCATCATCAAAAGGAAGTGTGCCACATAGCAATGCATACAAAATTACTCCACAGGACCATACATCTACTTCCGGACCAGCATATAACTTCCCAGATATTACTTCAGGGGCAGCATAGTTTGGGGATCCACAAGAAGTACGTAGAAACTCACCATCTTGCATTATATTGGACAATCCTAGAAAAAGGCGAACTTTTTATACATTATTCTGTTAGAATAGTACTGAACTTTGAAATTACTGAAGTTCTCTATACCACCAAAACAAATTTCCAAAATACGGACAATTCCTATATGGCATTACTGTACAAACCTTAGTTAAATAGTATGTCAACCAACAGCACTAAAACATTATTCCAGCTTCTTAAAAAAGTATTTCTTAAACACATAAGTGTTGTTGCGAATGGAAAACAAAGCAAACGTGTACAATACAACCAGGTCCTATAATACAGCAATATATACCATAAAAATAATCCACAAGCTATATATAACCTGAAAGTACTAAGACATTTGACTTAAGCCGTCGAGCCATGATTTTGTTTGAGGGACTGTATTTTATTTTATTATGCAGCGATTTTTTGCTATCAAATCAATTCCTTGCAATCACGTTGGATTAATGAACTAAACTGATTACCCTAAAAAGATACTGTAAACATACATGCAAATTTTAAAAAACTTGTTTTGGTGTACACGATTAAAATCAACCAAGGTTCAATCCACACACCAAATCTAAGATGGAGAGAAAAGCAAACGAAGAACATAACCGTTGGTAACGAATACACCAAACTTGATGGCAATATCAGGTAATACCACAATAAGCGACGTTCATAAGACAATTAGCTTTTAAAAAAAAGACAAACATCACTACATTTTACGCTAAAAAAACCACACTAAACTAGTAAATATCACAATACAGAACTATGACTGCAGCATTACAGGTAGAGTTAATCACAATCAAGCAAGAAATCGACGTTTAAAATGTAGGTTTAAGTCAAAACTGAGAGATTACCAGAAAAAAAAAGCTAAAAGATCGATAACTGAGAGCATGATGCTCAAATCACCAAATCAGGAATTAAAAAGTATAACTGTCACAATATCATCATGGTACAAATAAATTCCCGGTATACAACTATTAATGTTAATGTCTTGTTCGGCATAAGATATTTCACTACCGGCAAACAAGCCCATTGAAAAAACAATGACACTCGTCGGGTTATTAACATTACTTATGCTGTACGGAAAATGAAATTACAGTCCACTAACCGAAGTCAGCAATCTTTACATTCTGGTTTGAGTCCAGCAACAAATTTTCTGGCTTCAAATCTCTGTGTACAACCTTATGACGATGACAGTAGGCGACTCCGGAAATTATTTGCTGAAAAAACTTTCTAGCGTCTTTCTCAGAGAGTCTTCCAGACTTCACTATGTAATCGAATAATTCCCCTCCACTGACATACTCCATTATCATAAATATGTCAGTTGGAGTACTAATGACTTGATACAACTTGATGATGTGAGGATGTCGGAAAAGCCAAAGATTGAGGATTTCGCGACGAAGTTTGCCGGCGACATCGAGAGCTTTGATTTTATCCCTGTTCACTATCTTTACAGCAACTTGCACACCGGTTGATTTATGAATTCCAACTTTGACTTTTCCGAAAGTTCCGACACCAAGTGTTTCTCCGATTATGTAGTTCCCAATACGAACCTCTGGGCTACATTTTGGGGTACCTCGTCTCCCATCCGCCATAGTTTGAAAATTGCTCCAACTATTAAGCTTTCTAGTTCCAATGTCTAACACGCAATGAGTAAACGAAAATTGATTTATTTCATTGCTCACACAACGCTCAGCATTCAAGAGGCGTTGCAATAAAAAATTCTTATCAAACCTCAGTGTGTTATGAGCGATGTTGTATATCTTTTGTCTAATGAATGACAGTATTTAACCTGAAAAACTCCTGCCTTGCTAAAATAAACCAGGTCTTCTAATACATAGACAGTCATCATAAAGTTTAGAAACGTTTTCCTCTTAAGGATATCTAAGTCGTTGAAATTGTAACTGTTGGTGATATTCGTTGTACCAGCGAATTAATTTGCATTAGTGCTTGAACAAACGTATGTGCGTGTCATCGTTCATTTATTAGTAATGGTTTCGCGGCTAAGCATGGTTAATTATAGCGCATCTCATTCCCAATTCGGAAGGTAGATGCTCCAGTCGCAGTAGATATATGTTTCCAATTTTAAAGAGCTTTTCACCGGGCTAAGGTCTTTAGAAGTCATGTCATGTCGGCTGCAATTAAACGCAACTCAATTTCGTAAATGTGCCTTTCAGCTTAGCAACCAATCAGAATGTGGCAGGAATTATTATATCCGCCATCTTTGTACGTAATGGCGGCCGGCTTTCTTCGTTCTGTGCTTCTTTTAGCTATTTCTTTTTTGTAGCCGTGTAATTAATGTTTCAATGTGCTAAGATGCCGCAGTTAGTGTAGGGTTCTACATGTTGGTGTGAAATTTACTTCGAATCAGCATTGTTTTTTGGGTTTTTGCTGCTTCTACTCTAGTCAATGTATTTCTTCAGTCAAGCTGGTTAGTCTTATGTTTTAAAATGAAAATCGGTTTAGTTTCGACTTGTTTTCAAGATATCAAAAGCCGAAGTTCGTTTTTTCTTAGCTGAAATAACTGTTGCTGCGTCCTGTGACTGACTGTCCGCATGTTCATTCCTAACTGTCCTCTATGATGTTATCGGCAAAATGAAAGGAAACAATTTCCGGTTTTTAATTTTCTTCAGTATTGCGGTCAACAATATCCCACCAATGAGTCAAACTAATACTTAGTGCCTAGCCATAGGGGATGTCAGTATTGTTTTCGAAAGTACTCAGGCTTCCGACAACCATAGATGCTACCAATCTATTGCAGAGGGTTTGTTATGAAAAAATATGACACATAGCAGTAATGGAGGGGTTGTACGCATTACGTAGTGCGTTAAAGCAAGCTTAACATTGAAAAGCCGGAAATCTGCTATCAGTGTGTAGTGTATGTTTGCTGTTTCGGCCATATAAGGAAGCCGAAGGGTCATGATCAGGGAGTAAAAAGGTAACTAACCGTTATTAAGCTCAGCTTTTTATAGACCATAATTCACCACTCGCAAATTTGTTATTTTTACGGTATGATGTCAACCGTTATATAATATGTTCACCTTTACGATGAAAAGTACTTGCAAATTCTCAACTTCATATTCGAATTAATTTGTGACAACTGTCTTCCAGTTTGAGTGCTTCGTACGCCCTGGGAGACTAGATTCCTACATTATTCACAGTTCCAGTATAACTTTCTCACACAGTAAGTTCAAAGTAAACACTAGTCTTTCTAAATAAGCATGTTAAGCTAATATCCGTATTCTCTATTTCAGATGATCGATGAAGACATGTACCACGTGCATCTGTTGTATATTGTTATTTTACTCCAATTCTTACTGTTATATCTTCTGAAAAATAAAATTGCTATATGCAGCAAATACAGACTTATTGTTTTGATGGTGGTAGGGGGGTTCATGGGTTTTTTAGCAGGACTGTAGTAATATTCCCACTAAAGAGCTAAGTGAGTGCGTAGACCAATGTAAAGTACCATACAGGGTGCCTTTGAATTACTCGTGTTCCATTAGTGTCGGTAGAAGCATTACTTGCTTATCATATGACATTTGAATAAGGAGCTATGAGATTAGATGCAGGGACGGTTAGGATGTGTAACGCGTGTCCATCCATCAGTTTTCGAGGCAACTCATGGTGGCTAGAATAAGTTGTGAGAGGACCCGAGCCTGTAGGTTTCCTAAGAAAGTGACGGAGATATGCACCAAATCACCTTATGAAGAGCGCCTCCAATCACTTAACCTCTACTCATTAAAGTATAGACGTCTTAGAGGTGACCTATTTACTTACAGGATCCTTAACACTTCTGGACATTTTCTTAAACACCTATTTGAGCTTAGTCCCAGAAACTAGAGACACGACATAGCAGAATGAACTGTAGACGCAACTTCTACTCCTTAAGAGTTGTCGAATGCTGGAATTCGCTGCCCCCCGAAATAGTCCAAGCGACTTCCCAGGAGTCATTTGGGAGGCGACTGGATCTTTTATTGTTAACATACCTAGGTTCCTGCTTGGAGGTTTTGGTGATCCCCTGCTAATAGACACGGAAGCCTGAACACATGAATTAGGTGATGAGAGGCTCGATTATCACAAGTTTCTTGCAACGATTAAGTAGATAAAACAAAGTAGCATTAGGTTCAAAAATTTATTCGAGAACTTTCATTAAGAATCGAATATGAAACAAAGGTTTAAACCAAGTTCCAGTCTAAAAGTTGCATTTGTAATGTTAAGCTGCAGTTTTTGTTGTTTTTTCCAAACGAAAGGGTAAAAGAAGTAACTCAAAAAGTACTGGAAGTGGTTGTGAGGTTAAAATGGACATCCAGCATCTTTTTTATAATCTGCTGTTAGTTGGGTCTCCCGTAAACAAATCTATAGGGCCATAGTTCTAAGGGCGAAACAGTTCTTAACATCTGTGAAGACTCAGTCCTGTTGCATTCTAAATGAGAAAACAGTAATGAATTTAGTCAGAAATGTGGAATAGATAAATAACCAAATTACATGTATTTTAGTAAAGAATTTATGCAGTTGTGATTTACCTTTAGTTCATGAATATTAGGTCAGGTCAGCTATTTATTGTGCAAAGCATAACATGGACTTAATAACGTATCTCAATGCTTTTATTATTTTGCTCTCATTTAAGTATTACCATGTATCTGCATCTAGTTTAACAGGGAGACATACAAGCAGAGTTAGTGTTTGATGAACTAAAAGTCCTAGTTGTCAAAAAGATTCTTAACATTTGTCCACAGTCAACTGCATTTAATTGAAATACAGAACACTCATCTTCTAAGACTGTATACTGCTCTTCTACGGGCAAATAAAAGCTCAGATACTTAGCTATCCTGCTACCGATGTTATTGCTGGGGAAATTGTTTAATGACAGTGATCATGAAATATGGTCAGTGATAGATGTACAATCTAGAAATAAACACCAAACATACTTATCGCTCTCTTATAATGTATGACAGCAACAGTACCAAAAGCACTTTTTTCCTATTTTTAATCAGACTGATTTGAATCAGTATACTCATCAGAAACAGGCAACTCTACTTACTAGGCTGATCTGTTTCGTTACAGACTTCAAGCACTATACCATAATTCTTTCAACTAAACTGAATTATACGACAACCAAGAATACTAAACTAAGCAAGTGTCATAGTTATTGTTTCATTTGCACAGGCATATTGCTTAAAGTAGTTAAATGGACATAATTAAGACGATAAAACAAGAACACGAAATATAGGCCAATTGAACTTACCGAACAGAAGTCAAGGAATATATATATTGCTTTCCGACTGAAAACAACAGGCAGTTGTTCATAAAAACATAGTTTTCAGTACAATAAACCTTTCTACAGTAAAATCATGCACTGACTGTCTATCTGGAAACAATCAACTATGTGAATAAACTCACTATGACTTGAGATATCATCCCAGCATGCAATGGACGTGCAGTGTAACGCAGTCGAACGTGGCGAATAAAAATATAAAAAAAGATCAAAATTAGCTATATAATCTAGTTATTTAATTAAAAATACATTATGAAATGTCAAAATCTGTGGTTACTTGAACGCACAGACGACCGGTACATTAAGTTTACATGGTTGCGTTGCAGATAAGATCACCCTGTCATGTCGGCCTAGTTATTCATACACCACACGATCTTATCTCAGAGAGCTGAGCAGCTAATTATTCATACCGCCAGAAAAAACCATTATTGTATACTACGTTACATTCGAACGGGACATTTGGTGCTCATATACAGAAGATACTTAACACTTATTGTTTTAGTGTATCTTTTTCACCTCCGCAGTAATCTGGATGACTCTCCTGGTCTCCCACATTGTGCGGGCATTCCATGTACACTAATTAGTGTTTGCTCTAGTTGCCAAAAGAAGCATCAGCCTCCGAACTTTCGAAGAAACTCTCCTTTCACCATGAGGCATCATAACTCTTCTAAATGAACTGTAGTGACATTGGAACATAACCACAAAATCCTCAAAGCTGAACACGGGACAACTCGGAAAATAGATATCAAATATTTAACGCGGAGAAATACACAACTATGGAGAGGGCAGGAAGAATGTGTTGAATGAATTTGATTTGATCGAATGGCATGACTCGGCCACGCAGGCGTGATCCCTGCTGAATTTTACCTTATATCTTCTATTCATATTAAATATATTGTTCTTTCTCTAGCCTAACCTTGTTCTACATCATGTATTGGTAAGTGATACGATACAATGAGTTGGTGTAGTCGATGGTGTGAATTCCACGTAAGACCTTAAGATTAGGCAGTTATATCATGACAAATCTACAATTTTAGGATTAGTTCTATTATTAGAACAGTACTAACATCATAGTAGACCATAATTCTAGAGAACTTCTAACTCTCATGGCAGGGTCTAAATGGTTTGAATTAGGTTATAATGTATGGAACAAAATGTTTTTTCTCAGTGTGCTACGATGGCGAGGTAATAAAACCGAACGGGATGAGCGGGCTTATAATACCTCTATATTGAACAATCGGATGATCCGCTTTGTACTGACTAAATCACGTTGCATCAAAAACCCGAATCACAAGCAGCATTAGATAACCAGAATAAATATACAATACTTTATTCCACACAATTAACAGCGTTCATCCTCAGTGAGTCTGATCTAGCATACAATCAGTCATCAGTTGGAAGTTGAGTGCCTGTTTGTCCACACTTAATGACTAATCACACTTTCACTGCCAAACATCGCTTATGTGGAAGCATAGTAATTCAAACCGTTCAGACAACTTGCTAGTGTGACAATCGCAGTAATGAATTATTTACTGATGTTCAGCTTCAATTTAATGTTTATGCAAACCTCCAAAAACCCATTGTTATACGTTTTCGCATTATCAGCTTTCGATAGGATAAAAGTAGTAGTTATAAATTTTATTTGTTCTAGGTTTGACTCTAAATGATTCATTCATACCAGTCGGTATTGACATCAAGTAAGCTTTGTGTTGCTGATCGTTGAATGTGAATTTCTGTGTGATGAAAATAACTATCGCATTTTCACAATCAGTCTCTCGTTATGTCTACACAAAGCATCTTTACATATTCTTTCTATGGTAGCAGACTCAGTGTCCTTTCGATTTGCGGCTTACTGATCGATAAATGTGTTGTAGGACGAATGAAATGTCGCAGAGCCCTAGTCAATTCATCCCACATTTGGGCCACCGAATATCAGATTTATTATCGATCCCTGTCAAAGTCAACCAACGCGCATCAGTTAATCGCATGTCATGGACTGGCCAGTGCGGTGGTGATCTCACTAACTCGAGTAGGTCAACAAACATTCAACATTGATCATTAACGTGATCTACAGTGGAATCGAAAGAAAAAACGTATTGGTAGTATATTCCACTATTCCATAAAATATACCTACTTTCAAGTCACTTTCATTAAAACATCGTAATTAAAGATAGTCAGTCATATATCTTTTTAATACACAGATAGTTATGGACCGAATAGCAGACCAAAATCTACAACTTTCTTTTATTTCGTACACATAGTTCCCTTTATTATCTTAAATAGAGCAAGAACAAAGATTGGTGCAGAATAATATGAACTCATTTTATTTCGTTAGATTATCATCAGCTGCTTACATCCTAAATTACTTGAAATTCAAACTATAACAGATATTGACATTTGTTATACATAAGAGTGTGATTAAGGATCAATACGTGTGCATGATGATGTTGCTAATATTCAGATAGAGTTAATGAGCTCATAAAATGTTTGATTCGAATAAATAAATAAAGTTAGAGGGAAAGTTCTGGAGCATTGAAATAGTGATTAGAACTCATGAAAATAGATTAATAGTAATAAAGAAAATATGAATTGAAATCAATCATTTATATATGATGTAATTTAAACTTCAGAAAGAGTTGGAATAATGAATGACGTAATAAACAAATAAATAGGAGCAAATGAATAGAAAGGGTGGGGGTTATTGTTACCAGGGTAAAGAAAGATTTATTACTGTGTAGTATTCGGCTAACTGGTCTTCATCATATATGCTTTAATCTGTTCAAACGAACACAAACTGCTCTTCCAACCTCTGCATAGTACTTTTTAGCTTACCTTATATCCAAAGGAGCTGGTAAAAACAACACATTTACGACGTTCGCCTGGCTTTTCTGTGCTCGACATTGACACACAGTGTAAGAGTTAACTATAAACATTAGAAGATAACAAATAAGATACATGTTTCCTACAATCCACAAAACTACGGCGAATCTCACATTTTCAAGATACATTCGATTACAACTTCGCTGCTAACAGATTTAGATGCGGATCAACATAATGGATTTGCAAATACAAAACCTTGACCTGTTGAACAACAGATGGATACGAATGATGTACGTATTCTCTCTATTATAACTTCGTGGTATTACAACCAATTAAAAGAACTCTTAGCAGTACTAATGTTCGGCTCATCAAAAAGATCACTAAGTGTGGTTAGGCTTACTGTATTTGAGATAAAGTTTAATTCCATATCAGTAGTCCCCAGTGTGACTGATAACCCCTAATTGAAAGCAGAGAATAAGATTATTCTCTAACAGTTCGCTAATGTAACGTTTATTATGCGCGATAACATGCCGTACGATTCGCAACGACCTCGCATGCGTAGAGGACGATTTTGAAAGCCTTTATTGAGATCATCCCAAATTTGACCTTGCGTTGTCAACAGATCTAATGGTTCACCTTAACATGTCAAAATAATTGGTGACATTAATTAAATGGAGTACCTAATTCATGAAGAGGACTTCGTAGTTTCAATGGGCAAAGACATCTTAATATTGATAAAAGTATTCATAAAACTTTCATCAATATGGAAAACAAAAGTATTATAGTCCTATCATGGGTAATAAACAAAGTGAATAAGACCCACATACACTTCTAGGTCCTAGGTCTTACTCACCAGGACCTTAGCCACGGTCATTGAGACTCGGTTTAGGTACCAACTAATTATAAAACCTTGAACTATGAGGGCCCCGACTGTGGAACGCGGGGTGGCTACTCTAATTTTTTACCGACTGACCAACTTCAGATATCCCAGTACGACCCCAATAATGTTCCCCAATCTCCAATATATCAGAACATGAACCGTAAATGAAATTGTTTATGGGGTCAGAAAAGTAAGAATAGGAGTAATACTTTACAGACAAATGCATATTTATACAGTTAGGACTACCATAAATATTGACCAATAGGAAAATGACACCATTTCACATTCAAGGATAGCATTAGAATCAACAGGATAATTTTTGAGATATTTTTCTGAATATCTCAACAACACCTCGACCAAGCTGTTAAGCACACCACGACAGCTACAGACGATCCACAAACAGTCCATCTGAAGAAACTCCAAAAAGTGATAAATCTCAAAAATGCAAAAAAGCCTATGCCTATCACCATCACTGAATTGCTGGAATACAAGTAATCCAAAAGAACATTTGTTACCAGTTTAACTATACAGGAAGTAGTATAAAAAGGTTTGTCGACCTGACTGAATACTAAACACCTAAATAGTAAGCTTTTACTGACATGTGTTAGATTTGGTAACACTGTGTTTCCTGTGAACAAATGTTAATCAAAGCCAAAAACCGAGACTGAACTAGTAGTATAATTGCCATATGTTTGGTAGGCTACAAATAGCAAGTGAACCTTTAAATGTTTATGTAATAAATATGTGGATCACCTGGATTATAAGGTGGAGTGAAAATCAATGACGCACCTTAATTTGAAGTTCTCATATGATTATAAAATTAGTAGAAACATAATGGTTTCCACGTATTACCATTCATACGGATATAAATTTATAATATGGTAAAACACTGTACTGAAATCTCCAATCACAACCACCAAAGTGATTAGTAATTCCTTCCTAAGTTACGCCGTCGGATTTCGTACCGCATAAATCTGACTCGACTAAGAGTATTTCTTCAACTAAATAACCCATAAGGAAACCGACGATTGAATCACAACATCTTCAACCGTCTATAATCCATAAAAACAATAAAAATGTACAATGAGTCAAATCTAAAGATGAGTTTCACAAAATACAACATAAAAATACTGTAATGTTATTCAGCGGGTAATAATAAACTGTTTGATTTTCATAACATATGGCGACAAACTTCAGTAAAAATGACTTAATAAAATCAAAAGAAATATACATGATTTGTCAAAATTTAATCAGTGAAGTCACATAGAAGTATTTAAATGCATAGAAAAAGAGGAATATCCAAAAGTCTCGTAGAAACTGAGGCACATACTAGCCACTTTTATCACTAGATTCACACTGAATAAATAAATTTTTTCGCAATGAACACAACTCTTCGACCCACTTTTGACCCAAACTTGTGCTAAATGTTCCTTTAAAAATTAATCACATTTGAGGGAAAAAAAAATCAGAATAGTGAAAATATTATTTACCTAGAGTACTTTCGAAAAATGATTCTAATTTTCCTGGTTCAAGTGTTTCATGTTCATATTCATAAGCTTGCAAGAGCATCTCAAATCTATTAAAAAAGATATTTTAGGGTAATAAAATAACGTACTTATCAAAATCTTTACAAATAACAGCCTCTGGTGTTTTCTGATCAACATATTCCTATAGATAGTATAAATTATCAAATGTAATGATTATAATAAGTTACCTTCCATAAACTCATAATTTCTGCACTGTTCTCTTCTGAAATAAGTTCACATAATTGTTTCATAGCGTCCTGCAAAAAAATAACCAAGGGATGAGGGATACAACACTTACATACAAAGATGTAATTTTGACTGTTGTAAGGTAATTAAGAGAGAACAATGTACTTAGGTTTAGTGTTAGTTGACACTCAACAGAGACCTCGAAGAAAATGATGTTCCTATAAAACTAGTATCTACGTCCTTTAGTTTCATAGTCTGAAATGTTATCGTTGAACTATTGAGGCCTCAACTAACATCCCGTAAGATTGAGATATTTATAACTGCCCAGTGACGAATGTTATATTTCTTTAGTTCTTTAGTGCTGGTCAAATTTTGTCGATTAATTTGTACTGTGAGCACTAGTCTAAGTGACTTTGCATCGAGCACAGTATGTTGAGATGTTGGGTAATTAAAGGCGATGGGCAGGAAAACCTAGTTATTCTAAGAAGCTGTCAAGTGGTAAATAGTAGGAACTCTAGGTAAAAAGCTCGTTACTAAATGCGTTTGATCGTTTAACAAAAGAAGACTTGGTTAGTATGCATAACATAAATATAAAAGATGTCATCTAGTTAAGATTATTTGGATATTTATAATGGTCCAGATAACATCTTGGAAGCAGGTTTCTAAATAGCTAGTAAACATTTTTAAAATTGTAAACGCAGGGTTGTAGGGACTATTGAATGTCAATGAAAAAACGAACTGAAAAATGTTAGAACACCATTGGATACCCGGAAGCAAAGGACGTCCATTTCTTGCTAGTATGGGACCGCTCAGTAGTGAGCATCTTAGAGTCCCCATAAGAGAATCGAACTCACGCGCGACCGCGAGTTAAAATTAACCATAATCGAGAATCTTTCCTAGTTATTAGGCTTATCCTGATTTCACGTTTACGAAAAAACTTTCATAACGAGATATACAAAAAGCTCTAATAATTGGAATATAAATATACAAAAAATTGGCAAATGAAATCCAATGAAGAAGTCAAGGCAATTCACTGAAGGATCAGTAATGGAAAAGAAGCAAAATATACTTAATAAATCAATTTTTATCCCAATATAACTTATTAAATGTTTGATTTTTCTAGTGATATAAAAACACATCAGTTATTGCCTTTCAGCAAAAAAGTATTCATACATCAACATCACAAAATGAGATTTTTATATGGAGTATTTAGGAAAGACTAAATTTTCAAAACTATTGTACGGAGGATTATTATTTATATTTTTCCTTGTGTGATCGTTAAGTATTTGATGTATATTACTGTAGATTTCGAATTATGAGTGAATAGAGTAAAACAGAGATCTAATATACTTCCAACTGGAAGTAGATCAGTAAAGGTCAAGATTCACCGGTCATTAATCACGGTTACTGAGTTATTGGTTATGAGGTCACTAGTCCTACAGGGAACATGGGTGAATACGTTCAAAAAACGGACTAGATAATATAACTCTTTCACAAACAATTGGCTCGATCACACAGGCCCCAACGCAGTTCATGGATTTTTCCTTTCTGAGATTAAGAAGAAAACAACTATCGTTCAATTACTCTATGAATAAAACCTGGGAACACATGAAATAAGCTCTCTCCATTTCACATGGAGCACATGCCAGTATTCCATTAGTGCGCAAAACCATAAACAAATATTTTTGTTGAAATACACAATTATCTTTTAAAACACTAAAACAACGCTTGAAATGGAGTGAAGAGACTTCCCAGGTTAAATATAATATTTTCCTTTCGTTATAATGGAAACTGTTACTGAGACAAGAATGTGAAACATCTGGTAAAGTAAATGAATTAATATCTTAAAAGCACAATATTTCCAATGTTTTTATTAAGACTACTTCATCTGCATCTAAATCCTGTTACTTCAATTATTAAAATAATAGGCTAGAAGTTCTTAGTTATTGGTCACTCTGATAGATAGATATTGATCTATACATAAACACACACAACTGGTTGCTACCAACATGATAAACTAGTTCAGTAATCAAACTAGTAAGAAATATTTACTAACTTTTTCTCTGGACAGTTTTTCTTCTTTCGATACTCCACAATGTGGTGTAATATCTCCCACGATACATTCAGCTAAATCATGTACAATTGCCATTTTTAATAATCTTAAAAAATGGAGACATGTTCAGAAGTAAAAAAGAAAAGCGAACATTTAAAACAATACTGTTTTGCTTATATTGGATAAAGGAAAAAACTATCAAAATATGGTAAATAGGAATAAATTAAATACAAATACATGGAATTAATGTAACAACTTAATGAACAAAAAACAAGGATAGAACAAATATCCAAATGAACATTTAACACACTTTGTACATTGAATGTAATTTTCATTATTCAAATGAGCTGACATGGGTGAATTAAAGCCATTAATCAACAAAATCAAATCCGAAATTTTAAATAAATAGATAGAAAGAACATTTTGTATTGGACTTGAGGTACATAAAATTTCTTACTTTGAGAGAAATTCATACCAGTTTAAAACTACTCACTAGTAACAACATCTGAAAAGATTTTGCGAGGTTCTAGTTTGAAGAAGTCATCAGTGAAGTTCAGTTGTATTATAAGTGATACATATATACTACAGATGATATGATATGATCACATAATATCGAAACTTGGATAAAATTAGAAATGAAAAGTACTGATTTATGACTTAGTGCTTCAGAGGTACCATTATCACCGTAAGATTCCAAGGTTCTGAATTCGATCTTTCGTTGGAATGTGGATGCAGCACATTATTAATGAGTCCCAAGATAGACACACTTAGATGCTTAGTGTTTGTTTTGTATTTTCAATAGTTAAACCACTGAATTTGATGATGGAATGTAAGTTATCCTGTAATTGAACATTCTTCACGAAAATTCCCACCCTAATATGAGTATTCTCTCTATGGAAGATTGGATTGATAGTAAATAAACATACACCATATTCAGTGCCTTAAATAATTTATACTTATTTAGTTTATAAAATACACAGGGACTAATATTATATGACCTAAATTTAATTTGGTGATTAATAACACATATTTTGTCCTTCTTGATACTTTACAACTAAACACAAATACATACTCAAAGAAATTAGTCCCTTTCATAAGTTTTCGTATATTAATGAAAGGATGTACTTGATAGGTAAACTCTTATGTACTTACAATATACATTTCAAAACAGTATGATTACACATAAACTTCTCAACACATTTTCTGCGAAAGTTATTGAAGGTCACTAAATGAAAGTTCAAATGAACTTAAAGCGATAATTATAAATACAAGACAGAAAACAGATGAATATAATATGGTATTTTAATTCCTGTGCTTATAGGAACATTTGACACCAACGGGTACTGAAGCTATCTAGGTGTATGTCTCACAGCCCTTGATTGTACTGTTTGGTTACTCCTTTCTATGTATGTTAACGCAAACATGTAAATTGGTAAATGCAATGGGTTGTGGCGTAATCATTTGTGCAAAGATTAGGCCCATGTGGAATCACGAGCTTAGTTTTTTCAATCACAATCAGTTTAGCAGTGTAGTATAGTAAGTTTGCACAGAAAAGTTTTATGATAAATTCCTAGATTTATATAAGCTATGGTCATTCACAAATTTAAAGAGTTTGCCGTAAACTTGAATTGGTCTTAATAATCTTTAAGCCATTTTATGGCTTAGGGTATTGAGACAATTTTCTACGTTTCCCAAATTATATTAACCTGTTTTCTCTTCTTTATTTATAATTATCACTTTGTGTTCACTTGACCTTTATTAATGTTCATAGAAAATGTCTCAACAAGTTTAAGTTTAATTAGACAGTTCGAAATGCACAGTGCATATACACTAGAGTTTTTAGATCAAATTCGTCTTCTCATTGTTCTATTGAAATATATATTCATTAAGTGAATCCATGATAGAACCATAATCCAACTGACTAAATGTATGAGAGTCATAATAATATTCAGAAATTAAAGTATTGATACACAAAATATCCAATCGAAAAGCAATGTAGATAGATAATTCACGTCTGTAAAAAGTTGGACAGTTAATGAAGAGAGTAAAAGTTGCAAAATAACCAACGACTATTTAATCACGGATGTAACAAGCTAGTTATGATAATTTCATTACTCAACGACTACCGAATTGGATTAAAAACATTATTAAAGAGTACTGATAAATTTCAGTTTGTTAATCGTTATTCGGTCTTTTAAAGGTGCAGCCGTTACATCGACATTGATAACTGAGGCCACGAAATCAAACGAATCCAGCACGGACTCAGCGATAATACCCGTAACCGAAATGTGGATCATAACATATTAGAATAGTTGAACACGTATTTGTCAGGTATTTCGGGATAGGAAGTGTGAACACTCATATGTTTTAAACCTCTAATCGAATTCACAAGCACGTTGCAACTTTATCTGTATATTATCCAAATTTTTCCCACTAACCAGCTGTTGATTTGTCATACAGACAAGTGCAAAAAATTTGCGAAACAAGCTCCTAAACCAACAAAAAAGCTATGCTTACCGATCTGTGTTTAAATTTCCACGTTCATTTGTTGGGATTACGGTAGCCATCAATGCCATCCGGTACATATGATCAGAAACACTTTCAGGTGAGTTTATGTTGTAACGTGTCCAACCAGTCCGAACAGTTCGCTAAAAATATTTTAAAAAACGCGATATATATAGACTCAGAAGTTACATTAAAACATGTGGGTAAGTTTGTAGTTAACCATGAGAGATATTGCAACCGAACTTTACACATTAGTCTGTTAAATGAATAAATACTATGATAAATCTAATAACCTTGAAAAATAGCTAGCGTATATCTTATAGAAAGTTTATCCATTAAATATACGAACTGGACTACTGACGTGTTTGGTGGAATGTCAGAAAAATACATGGTATGCTGAAGGATTTTTAAGAAGATAACGAGTTGGTGATTTGTTTTTCGACTGAATTAAACCTTTCAATTAGATTTAAAAACTGCAAACGTTGATACATCAGGATGACTATCAACTCGCTGGGTCGAAGAAAACGTTTTTGAGGTGTGAATTTCTCATCAATGAGCTCTTTACTACTGCTTTTCATAAAATACTAAGCATCATTTGATACAGTATACCAGGCTTATTAAACCCTTTATAGAAACAGACCAAATTAGTTAACTTTTGAATGTAACTAAATTGGCCCGAACAATGGCAAATCACAGCAGTAATTTAATTAATACCTAAAAACATAAGCAATCACACGAGTTTTAGGCATGGTCCAAGTTATTACTACTTTTAATTTTGCAAATTATGTTCAAAATAAGACCACTACTATGTTTCATCATTTTCTCAGAGAACTATACTAAGAGTCCTTTAAACAAATACTCTACCTTCCTTCTAGATAATAAGCCTACGAGT
Source organism: Schistosoma margrebowiei (assembly GCA_944470205.2). Taxonomy (NCBI): domain Eukaryota; kingdom Metazoa; phylum Platyhelminthes; class Trematoda; order Strigeidida; family Schistosomatidae; genus Schistosoma; species Schistosoma margrebowiei. The sequence goes on from OX104024.1 coordinate 6,551,788, forward strand.
GTTTGTTCTCGCTTTATATTTTGTATGCTGATATCAGTAGAAAATTGTGTGCCTTTAAGAAACAGGACATATTTACAGAATGAATGGCTCAAAACTCTTCAAGGTCAAACAAAATAGAAACATTGTCAATCAGAACAACTAACTGTGAGAAAATACTTACACAACAACAAATAATTTGATGGACCCTTATGTGGTTAGTATCTGAAGTGATAAGATGATGCGAGTGAAAGTGGGAGTCACGAAAAATCCTCACATTGAGTTGGAGAATACATTAGGAAACAGAATATTTGTATAATGTAAATGACGTCCGTTATCTCACAGCACGGTTCCTGATGAAGGCAAGAGATACATCCGGACAAAACACGTCGAATTCTTGATTATTCGTGATCTTATCGACTTGGGAGAGTTATTAATAATTTTTTACTTGAATTATTCTCACGAATGTTTATTTTAAGTATGCTATACGTGTACTTATAGATCTTAATTCACACAATCAACGAAGAATATGAAATATTAAGGCATTCGTAGAAGTAGACATGGAAAGGCGCTTTAATACTTACGATATGGAATTCTCATATTAAGACAATAAATATTCTCAAGATTGTCAACACTTTTAGCGTAACATCACTCTTTAGGGATACGTGTCACATCAAACATATTTCTAGTAAGTTCGCAAGATAAACCAGTTTATAAAATGTACCAGGCTAACAACTGATCAAGCACTCTTAACTTTTTGGTTGATTGTTTCCCACTTTTCTTTAAGTCAAAGCAATAACCTTATTTTTCTGAAGTCTATTTATGTTTGCATTTATCAGAATTTTGTAAAATCAAGCACGTAGTTGGGCAAGGCTTTCGAAAACTAGACATACATATTACTTTTCAAATGGATGTATTAACAATCTAAAAAAATTAGCGGTTGGATGTAATAGACTTTCATATTTTTAAAAGTAGGCATTAGAATGCGGTTATTCTCCCAAACATTTAATTATCCAACATGTAACAGAAGATACATTGAGTAATAATAAATGCGAAACCGTTAGAGTAAGGTCGACAATCCATAACTGATCCACATTCAACAGCCGAGTATGTGCTGTTTAATTGGGTCAGTAGAAGTAAAAATGAAGGTCTCTTCCACAACCTCCTGTGATGGTAGTTAGAAAAATGACTTTCATGGAAATTAACAAAACGCTTTAGAAACTATACGATGCAGTGATGATATTGCGGTGTGTGTCAAACTTTAAATAAGAAGTAAACTAAGAAAACTCTCTCCAAATGATACGAACTGCGACCATGAATCAAAACAGTGCCATACATGAAATCTAACTTCCGTATTGGTACATTGTAATTAAAAGACACTTTAGCTTGTTACGGAATGTGATCAGTTCCGTGATATCATAACCAACTTCCATTCTACAGTAATCAAACTATAATAGTGAGAAATGGGAGTTTTGGGGCCTGATCACTTACAGAACCATTGGAGTTAGTAATGTAGAAATGTTAGCCAAACTTTCATTCTCAGAAGGCTTAAAAACAATGACGATGAGCGATCTGTTGTCAGAATTTCAACTAACTATCATTTGCATTTGGGCTGAAAGTGACATAGTTAACAATCTAGTTGTTATCATTGAAAAAATCAATATAATTTTAATATAATTACTGAATTTTTCTGCAGACCCCTCTCCCATCGTCCGTTTACATTTGTTAAACATCTCTAAAGTTATGGTAATGTACATTTCATTAGAATGAGATTAAGCTTTTTATAAAGAAAATTCATAGGTAAGTCCACTGATTAATTTACATTTATTACTTTCATTTTCCAAAAAAAACCTCTAACAATAAAGATATGATTAAGAACCCTCGATTAATTTGCTACAAGAATCCGTTTGATACATTTCCACTCTACAGGGACAAGTTTCTAAAGAGATGATTGAAATCGAGTGAAAAATTCAGTATATATACTATGAAACGACTTTTGAGAACCATACATCGAGAAAAATGATAGATACCTATGGATCTTTGCACACCCATGGTGATTTTTCAACAGATATTTACTACAAAACCAGTGCCTTTCTACACGTTTTAGACCACTAGTTGGTGGTATTAAAGAATAAGATCAAGTCTCAGTTCATCAGCACCCATCCTTTTTCTAATATACTAATGGGCTATCTAGTATAGCACCCCAGAGAAGATTAACAGAACGGACCAGTGTTATTAACATATAAGCGTTAAACACTTTTAGCTGTGTTCTAGAAAAAAATTTCCGAGGAACTAGTCTGGTAGTAATCGTGAAGTAGAAAGAACTACTCAAAGTTCTAAAGCGCTTTTAAGGGAAATGTATTGCTAGTCCATTGAAGTTGGATATATGTGTTTTTATATATGGGAGTTGTGAGTGATATGGTCTTAGAGATGACAATGTGCACAAGAATGCAACATAAAAACACCAATTTTGTATATACATGGTACATGTCTGAAATTCAGAAATTTCCGATCGCGAATTTCCTGAAGCTCATGGATGTTAAATATTAACATGATAGGTCTATAGTCAGTTTCATTTACAGTCATTCAGAAAATTTAGTAATACATACAGTAAACTGTGATGTTAGTACATACAAATCTACGACCAGCATGAAGAACCAGATCATTGTCTTAACTGCCATCCTCAAAATAAAGTAGGATGTTGTCTACATAATCTCTAAACCTTTTCTCCTAAAAATTAATTACAAAATTACTTGACTGTCGCAATGGTTTTATGGCTTACTGATAAGAATTCTATTATACATGACGTTATGATACTTATTTGCGAAAATATTAGTAGTTGCATACGAATAGCAAGCAGTAACCGATGAGAAAAAGAAGGGAAACGTCAAGAATTAAATCCAAAAAGAAAACAATTCTTTTTGCACAACTCACCGAGAGCAAATAAACACAAAACTCTGGGTTTTTTTATAAGTAACATTAAGTTACAACTAAAAAAAGTAGTCAGCTTCTTACTTTAAGTTTTCCACAGAGAAGGAGAAATCGTAGGACATTTGAATCAGACATCCTAGGGAAAAGTATTTCTGATTATACGAATAACAGAAGACAAAACAGAAAATTGAAAACTAATTAAAATATATATTTGGTAGAGGTGTACTACAAAATAAACTAAGATTTCTTTTCAAATAATCCAAACGAATTAAAACATTGTTTCAATTTGCAATTACTGCACTGGTTACTCCTTGTCCAAGTGAAAAAATTCTTTACATCTAAAAAATAATGATCATTTATGAGCCTTACTTTCATTCCATGTTCCTCGCATTTCATCTGGAAACTGGGGAAAATTACTGAAAGACATGTCATAGTACCTTTTGGAGAAATGAAAATAAGTGCGGCACGACTTCCTTAACTTTAGTAGCGTTATTAGAGCACTTATCCGCTGTGCTCCAAACACCCTCAACAACTGAAAAATATCCAAAAGCTGCAACCAAACCAAATTTTGAAATCCCACTACAGATATACAATATATGACATAACTAACCGGACAAAAGCAACAGCCATATTATGAGCGTGTAGTTGAAGTGGGTTAATGTCAGATAAGCTTAGTTACGTACTCGAGATGAATACGGTCGATTCAACACAGAATATAGTACAAAACGAAGTCTTCTAGAAAAATTGCAATAAACACGCGTTATTTCGGTTTAGTTAAATTTATGACGAACTAGGTGTAAAATATTAAACAAATGTTCATAAACTAAGAGAATAACTAATGATAGCAGAGACAGCTTAGTGATATAAAATGATTTGGAATAACCTTAGAATATTATTATATGAAGAGGGAATTTTGGTGTGAATTCCAATCACTACTATTTATCCTTGCACTTGTATACCAGGAAATCTCTCATTTAATAAGTTATATGATTAAATGGTTATTTGGTTTTTAGTCCCAGAAAGATCCCCATCATATTAAAACAGGTATATGAACGAAGAATATGATTTCCAATAAATTCTTTTCAGGTTATACAATTATATATCCAAATCAACAATCCGATATATGTCCAGGTTCAAGGGAAAATATTTTGCTTAAGCATTATAGCATGTGGATTTAAAATTGTAAAATAAAACAGTTAGTGTTGGGATGGTTAACATGAATTGTTAACTTGAATAAGTTTGTACGTTAAATGAAATTGTGAGACTAACGACCAGAAGAAATATGGTTAACATGAGGCGGGAGAGATAATGCTAAGTTTTAACCGTACCTTTGCTTAACCACACTTGGATTTTCTCGCAAGCATGAAAATTGAAGTTCCTAAAACACCTGCAAATATAACTTACTACACAAGAGCAGTTGAATTGATGGACACAGAAAGTAGCTAGTCTAGGTAATTTATCTTTCAAATTCGGAGTGACCAACGGATGTGTGAAAAACATTAATTGTATTTTACATACATTGAACGTTCTTTGGATTACTATTTGCGACTTTAATATAAGCAGTTCACTGTTTTTCATCTCATTACTAAACACACCAACAGTTGCGTAGTTTTTTCTTTAACACCTGAGGTAACATGAAACAACTGGCTTTCAAAATATACTGAGTCACGTGAATGTCGATATACATGAACTTGGACACGACCATATTTATATCGAAAATGGCTTATCTTACTGTCATTACGAAATGCACAAGAAACATCGGTAATCAGCCATAGGTATTTTCGAAATATGCGGCTAAGTCGTTATGAAATATTTCAGGGATATATATAGGGACAATAAAAGTATTAGTGGATTGATATAGTTTTCTTCCATCTGAACCACATTTTAAATATTGGTTAGTCTTGTAGAAACTCTTAAATGCACTTTGAGTAGCCCAATCTCCCAAGTTTGAAGAACCGACTAGTCGATTGCCTCACCATACAAGCGGATAAAAGCTGATGATCATCTCTCTGTCATGAATTTTTGCACGAAGGCAAGCATAAATGTTGTCATTTAGACAAGTTAATATTAGATTAACAACCTACCGAAACAATTTGAATAGTACTATTCATCACACATGTGATGTATGTGTACACACAAAACTAACAAGTATTCTGTAAGTTCAGAAATTATCATTTCTGGATTGAGATCATTATATGTTAATATATTACGCTGAATTGTTCTCACTAACACTGTAAAGATGCACAACCCAAGTAACCAATAAAAGGGAAATAAAGCGTACGACAGCGTAACTAAAGAGGAAATGTCTATTTCTCACCCACGAGTCGGTTATTTAGGGGAAATACCGACTTTCCGCCTTACGTCGTATATTTGCGGGCAATTTGTAGACAAATACACGTAACGTAATGAGTTCGAATATGTCGCCTTCCGTACGTGTGTTTCAAAAACCTATATAAATAAAATATTTGAAGACTATTATCATTACCACAAATCAGGATGCTTATGTCCCTATTTTGTTGTTTATTTGTCTAAAGTGTTCTGAAGTTGTGGAGATAGTCCAGACAACTCCACGTATGTGAGGAGCACTTTTTCCTTCACGGATCACCTTAGTAGCCAGTATTTTCTGTCCAGCTAGGGTTCAATGAGATTAACTTATTCCAAGCATAGCTAATTTATTGGTCCTCCTGACTTCCCATTTGAGTTTGAAATGCGTTATCGCTTTTGGATAATATCCTTCACAATCTTCCAACGATCATCTAGTGTCAGCCTTCACTACCCTTGTGGCTATGGAAAGTGTTGAAGTTGCTTTCTTATTGTTGTTTAATTTGCCCTGTGTGGTGAAGGCAAAGAGTGTTCCTGCCTTTCAGTGATATATCATTTATAAACATGTTAAATGTGGTTTCATCGAGGTGGCTGTTCCATATTGTTGCTAGAATGGCGTTAGAAACGAGTCAAACTTGTGTTATATCTATGATCTTCGGCTTGGGATAGGAACAATGTATATGACTTCTATGATTTCTATCCTAAAACCCCCTGCATTGTGTAAGAGGCACGCAGTTATTTTTCGATATGTATGGCGTTCCTCTTTTGCAGAACTTGATTGAATTTGTGAACAGATTGAGGTTTAGGGTATGTTGGTCTGTTTTGTTGGAGCTGGTCGCTTTGAAATTTTCCTTACGTGTCTTGTCTAGTTAGTGTAACTCTGTTAATGCTCTCTATCATAGGTTGTTGATCGAATACAATTGAGACGAAAGTGTGCCTCATTCAGTAGTCATCCCTTTATCTCACCGATTTAAGTAAGCATTCAAAGAATGGAATATGACTTAGTATGACATTCATTGAAGTCTTACTGCTATTATTGTTTGTACTTCTGACATTTTAGTTATACTACTACTGTGGATACAACTGGACATAAACGCACATCAGCAAAGTGAACGTTACTTCCTACATCAAATGTGAGACAGTTCCGTTTGTCAGCATTTCTATCATACATCATTTTGCCATTTAATTGTCGTCAAACTGAGCAAAAACTGTGTATGCCGTTCATGTGTAACGACGTCGAACACTTGTAAATAACGATCATTTTCGTGTGACTTGTTAAGATACTACCGGGCGTCTAATCTTTTCCAATAAAAAACCCTCCGTTTTTCCGTCACGCGTGTTGACAGTACGCCATATAATGACAGGTATATTCCCTCATCTCGCAACTAAAGATGAACACCATTTTCCATCCTTATTTATGATGCTTTATGCGTAAACCCCTTGGTATTCAACGTTTATCGTTACTCTGTATCAACTAACTTCCAAGTTCCGCGTAGTGTTTTATTTGACTTTTTTCTGTTTTCAATAATTATGGTGACTTTTGTCTTTCCCTGTGAGGAATTCAACAATTTCGTCAGGGATTTTAGCTCTCAACTCTAGTGTCTATTCTTTCGTCCGGTGAGCTGGCGGATGGTTTGTTCTTTATCATGGGTCTTAGTACTAATACTCTCCAGCAAATGGGCGTTAAGTGTTCTGAATAAACAGCTGTCTATAAATACACTGCTTCTTTTCGTCAGGCCTGTTTTGGCGTTAGTATTGAAAGTTGACTTAAGTCTTGAGCGACAGTTTTCTAGAGTTTCAAAATTCATAACTATAGAAAATTTGATAAATAGAGTAGATCCTATTCGTCTTTCAATGATTACGCCCGGGTACGTGTAGGTGTATATGTCTTCCGGAGCCTTGTCATCAGTAATGATTTAATTTATACTGGCTTTGTTCTTCTTAAGGATCTTACATTTCCTCTTTTGAATGTCACAACCTACTTCTGTATAAGTCTATGCCACACTAGTAGTTTTTGTTTACATTTTTCGTGCCTATAGGTAACCCTCCTACTATTGATAGAAGAAATCAGAGAATTATTGAGTACGTCTTTATTTCGATCTTAGCGCAGTCACAGTGGAGCGTGGGATTATCTGTTCAGACAAACAAAAGCTTTCAACATTCAATATAAGATAATAAGGAATATAACGCTTATACAAAATAAGGAAGTGAATGAATACTTGAACAATACTGTTTTGACATATGCTTGGTTGTTTGGGGTCAACTCTTAACCAACCAACCTATGCTGTTACATTAGCTTCCCCCTAGAATCGACTTCCGTAGGAACGTCGGTTCGATTAACCTATCTTTCAAAAACACCTTAGTTCTATTTCTCATCTCAAGGGAAAATTATCAACTCGCTCAATGTTTGACTTACTAACTAACGCTGTCAACGGTAGTCCATGGATGTCTCTTCATTTACTAGCTTGTCATCTTATTTTGTAGCATGTGATTTCTTCTACAGCTATCGCTGACGGTTTGCTGCGTGCTTTCATGAGAAAGAGTGTGAGACTGTGGAATAAGAATATCTGAGGAAGTGCCGCGACCTTTCGTTCCGAAAAATATGCGAAAGTTGATATATAATAACTTTCATTCTTTGTCTCATCCTGGAACAAAAGCTTTCAACATTCAATATAAGATAATAAGGAATATAACGCTTATACAAAATAAGGAAGTGAATGAATACTTGAACAATACTGTTTTGACATATGCTTGGTTGTTTGGGGTCAACTCTTAACCAACCAACCTATGCTGTTACACATTTGCTGCAGTGTATGAGATAAAATGTCAAATTATCTACAACGTTCAATCTATTTTTTTGCATTTATAGTGTACACCATGTTACTTGCTTCTCCTGAGGGCACTGTTATCCAGTCAGTAACTAGCAAGAAGAGAAAAAGTGAAAGATATGCCTCACACTGACAGTAGTGTAATCACTCTATAGTTTTCACAGTCACTAACTTCATTCCCCGGTCGACTGGTTCCGTTGACTCTTTACTCGACCTTTGTCTGATGGCTTTAATGATGTCTTTGGTTGTTAACAGAGTGACATCTGCGGGATAATCTGTTCGCCGCTTCAGTATCCATCAAGTTTAATGACATTGGTCTGTTAAACAGCTGTTCAAAGTTCGCCATCCACCTGTTCCTCAGCTCTGGTTTTCCCTTTCTTCCGACTTATCACCTTGATTCACTATAGTTTCCCTCTGGCTTTGTTGGGCCACATAGTTCTTGCACATTTCCCTTTCTCGCATGCTTTTAGGCAACCAGTACTACATCTCTGACATATTCTATTTTTGACCGACATGATATATTACTTGACTCAAAAGGTCGCTTGTGAAGAATCGGATTGTGCTTTTAATTCCCGCACCCACATCCTCTGTTCGTTCATTTTTTTAATTCCGCTAGACTGTTTACCAAGACCAGTTATTCGTCAGTATGTTTCCTAAAAACTTCATCGTCCTAGGATACTAGAGTAGTTACCGTGTTAACCCCACATCAGTTCTTCGCCATGATGCTTTCATATGTTTGTTAGACGTTAAAATACTTAGAACTAGCTTCTCGAAGCTCCTGAAACTGTTAACATAACGGTGAAGTATGTACATTAAACTTTTCTTATTCTGTCTGTTCAGTAGTCTTAGTGGTCTTAGCTTGATCGTCACCAGATGTTTATTGTCCGAATAAAAAATAATGAAAGAAATCTCAAAGACGGGTCCCTTATGGAAATCAAAGTTGATTTTAGACACTATATGGGAAAAAGTGGTGATCTAAAAGTGGCATACAGCATATTAAGTACATCAAATCACCTGAACACCACCATCATGCTCCTCGAGAAAAACCCCGAAAGATTCCAAAACACAGAATTAAAACCCAGACTCGCTCTCACCTTTTGCATTAAGAATTGCCCCCGTTTAGAATGCTCCTCTAGACGAAGTGGCCACAATACCCTTAGTGGATAGTGCTGAGAGGAGATTTGGCGAACTCACTCATAGATTACCATCTTCCTCTCCGACCAGCTGTGTTTGATGTATGAAGATGAAAACTCACAATTGACCACCAAACTGAATAGAATTAGTGTAGTCAAACGACTAAAATGTCACTTGATGGATATTAATAAATATCTGAAACTGTACTGAAACAACAGTAATTAATCGATCTATGCAAGTTCGTTTCAAAGATATTGGACATTAACTAGTACAATAGCCTACTACGGTCTACAAAGAAGTATATTTGAAATGTAAAATTTGTAAGGAATGTGTGACTTTTCAGATTAATCACTCATATTTTGGAATAATAGTTATTTGTTTTACTACATCAAAGGTTTGTTGTTACCTAGAGTAAAGAAAAAAAACATATTAACATCGACATTTTTAATTGACCCACTTAGTAACGTGGTAATCACTAAATGTTAATAGTTCATAACACTTTTCATATGTTTTTAGGCTTGTTTAACACTTTTTTCAGTTCAATTAAATTTTCAGTATTAAGAAACGCTTAGACAATTGTCCTCCTATTTTCAATTACGAATTGTCCAATATTAATATTGTCCAATTGGACAATATAGGAGATATCTTCCACTTTTGGGAAAAGTTTTGTCCTTGTTTGGGAGAGTTTTGGAAAGCGGCATAAAAACCTCAGAAGTTCTCCGCAAAATATTTTTGTTTTTCTCCAATATTTCTCCGAAATCTCATAACACTTTGGTGATTTTCCTCAGTTCTGTGAACACTTTGATGTTTTGTGCCATTTTTAACGTTTTTTTTTGTGAATTTCATAAACTGAAATAGGGTTATTAGATAATTGTCATTTTTCGTCTAAGCTTCACTTAAACTTAAAATATCTCATGCAGCTACGATTTATGTACTCCAAATCTACCTTAACTACTTCAGAATTTAACTTTTCCCCACAACAAGACGGACATTAGTAAGAATGGTAATTTTTTCACAGCATCAAATTTATTTTGGTCATTATTATTTAAGTGAAATTACATGAACATCAAAATTTCATTGACAGTGATAATAAACAAACAGTTATGGAAAAGTTTAATCCCGATTTCCTAGTTGTCATAGATTATAAAATGAGATCACGTTTGCAGTGATATTGCATAAAATACCGCGTTGGGTACAGACACAATAAAGTAAAAGTTGTAAGTTGACATTATCACTCCGTTCTTTCTTCTTTTATAACCTCTATTCGGTTTGTCCCTCATATCAAGTATGAAGCTTTGTATCATGCTGTCTAGAAGTTTTGTCAAGTCTTGTTCACTTGACAGTGCGTCTTTAAATTTTGGTGTTAGAGCATCTGAGATATACTTAATGAAGCAGTGCATTATTACTTCATATGCCTTTATAGAATCGAAGTTTTTTGAGATCTCTTTGATTCACTGTTTCCACTAAAGTAAAGTTAATGGATAACTATGGGCCAAAAATGTATGCCAAAACATATATTTAAGATTCTTTTGAGTTGCGATCAATTAAGTTGCCCACTTTCGCCATCGAAATGTCAATCAATCATCTAATAAACAGATCTTATAAATCTATCCCTGATATCATCTTGTAGAAGACATGTCTCAAGGGTCTCTAACTCTTCCTAACGAGACTCTGACAGATTGAAGGCACTGTTTAGCATTGGTTGAAATGTACTGTTGTTAAAGACCGTCATCAGTTGTTTAGGGTCAGCATATAGGTCGGACATAGTTGCAACAAGCTTTCTCAATGTAACCTATTTTTGACAAGCCATCAAAGTTTAAGTGACCACTAACATGACTTACTGTGGTGTTTGACTCTACGTGAGTGTTGACGCAGAGGTCTGTTTTTGTACTTTATACTAGTTGAACTTGTATAAATGTATAATAAAAAAATGCTTACTTAACTAATGGAGAAAAAGGCGCTTCCGTTAACTGAAACTTAGAATACTTGACGTTGCTGCATCCAGCCTGAATTTCAGGCACATACAAATCATGCGAATTGGCAAAAGTAGTTGTATTTTTTATTTCAGTGTTTCCTTACTAATTATGCATAGGCCTAATGTGCTTGTGCTCTACGCTTCACAATACTGAACGGTACTGTATTTTCATCCATGCTTCCTGATGTATTTGCACCAATGATACCGCTGAATGAAGACACGAAGTCCTTAGCAGCATCAAAACCGTCTACCGTTAATTTAACGACTGTTGTTGGTACTTACCAGTGTAATGTAACGCTTAGCATTTTACAGTGGATGAGCCGTCAGTCACACTGACCTCGTTCAGTAATTCGGCGTCACGGACATATTAAAAATGCGTGCAATAATTATAATTCAGAATTCATGCATTAGCTACTACACGAAGTCGTTTCTTTTGCACATCCATAGTGATAGCAAATTTCTTAGTTTGATGCTGAAAAGAAGTAAGAATACTGGACTTCAGCTAAAAAGCAACAATCCGCTGCCACAAATTTAAGGCTTTGCTACAGAATTGTGCAAAGCATCGGAACTATCACTTAGTAATTAGTATGAAAAGGTATTTTGTGAAAAGCCAAGTCTAATCCATCAAATTTATTGTGTAGTCATATGAATCGCTGCGATAGAGCACGAAAAGCTCTTTATCCTTCGCCTAAGCGTAAGAAATTTTAATTCATTAGTTATACATTCATCACATTTTCATATGTTATTAAGAAGAAAGAAAGATTGAGGAAGCTATTGTTATAATCTTAGTGTCCGGCAAATATGATAGGATGGTATAAACTGGAAGTCCATATTTAATAAAATTATTTAGTAATATAGGTTGTGTGTTTTGCCCATGTAAGCTTTATAACATTCGAGGTATGTGACTAAATGCAAAAAGTTGTTGATTAGCTATATGAACTGTCTTTTCTTCATCAGGGCACCCATATGACTTATCTGTTTTCTTGTAGTCATCGAGCTCCAATTATCTGTCTCTCAAAGCATGTCTCAACGGCTAACCTTGAGTAAAGCTAGAAGACTGAACGGGGTTTGAATTTCATTGCCGACTAAATGATTATTTCGTCTGTTATTAGTACACTGAAGTCAATGATGACCAGAGAAATCATAGTAAACTATAGTTAGATATGTTTTATGATCAGAGACATCCTCTAAACCTTAAGCTTTGTTCCATTTATTTATCTTGAATGACATTGCATGTGATTTAAGAAACAATAATGTGAATATAATTGTTTTGTCTCCTACTATCTAATTTTTGTTAGATTTATTTTTGTGTCGATATAAAGTGAGGAAACTAGAACTAATATACAGTGATTTCGAACAGTACTTTGACTTAAACAACTAAGTGACTGGATGAATAATAACATTTCTTAAATAATTACCATAATAAACTTTCAACTGAGTAAAATTCACCTCATTGAATAAGCAGGTGGCTATCAGGACTCGGTAGCTAAGTGGATAACGCGATGGCGTTTGAAGCGAACGGTACTGGATTCGAGTTCTGGGGTGAACATCAACTCTGGGATGCAAGCACATCCAGCTGGCGAGTCCTAATTGGGGCGAAACGCACGTCCTGGATTCCACTGCTAGCTACTATCCATCTTCGCTTAAAAAATCTTGTGACTTAAGGCAATATCGAGGCAATTCTCACAGAATGCACGTATGCCAACATGAGACTGATCAGTTGCAGTCCTAAATAACAATGGGAAGATTCAAGTAAAACAACATCAAGTGAATTCAAGTAACGAAATGTTTCGTTTATAATATAGAAATTTGGCAAATCTATTCATTATATTTAAATGAACTGTTTTAATAAAAAAATTTAAATAATTCCTAGATATGACAGAGGCTAAGAAACAAATTGATTTAATAACTGAAAAATTAGATCAAAATTCATCACAAGTATTTATATCTTCTCATAATCATAAATCATTCATCTTTATAAAGATCAAACGGTTTATTAACTTTGTTAATAGTCATAAAAAACCGACAAGTGAACAACAAGAGAATTTCAATACAAAGTATGCTCTATATTTTAATTGCCAATGATCAATCATTGTTTCTTTTTTAAAAAGAGCTGTACAGTTCTTGGAAGAATTAAATAAATATGCTGATACAATAAAACAAATTAAACAGGTAACAGTGAAAATAAACTATATATATATATGTACATTTAATAGGACAAAGATCCAGAAAATCAACTACCGAAATTGGAATCAATAAAGAATCAACTTTTGACAAGAATATCTACTTTAACAGTAATATATAATTATTCATAAAATTACTATGCATATACAATAACCATATCATTTGTAGGATAAATTGAACAAATTAGACAAAAAAATAGGGACAATGTAAATAATTATTCATAATGAATCATTATTATTATTGATTATTTCGTAGTAATGTTGGTTTATTGTCAGGAAATGAGAATATTACTAATCATGAAGCGAAATCTCAAGATCCAGGTAATGATATATAGTTACTATATAAGATAAATTGTTATATTATAATTGTTTAGTCTATTAGTAGTATTTGTTAAAACGTTTGAATTCTTTAAAAGTTTTAATTTTGAACTTGAAGTACATTGAAGCCATTAATCAACAAAATCAAATCCGAAATTTTAAATAAATAGATAGAAAGAACATTTTGTATTGAACTTGAGGTACATAAAATTTTTTACTTTGAGAGAAATTCATACCAGTTTAAAACTACTCACTAGTAACAACATCTGAAAAGATTTTGCGAGGTTCTAGTTTGAAGAAGTCATCAGTGAAGTTCAGTTGTATTATAAGTGATACATATATACTACAGATGATATGATATGATCACATAATATCGAAACTTGGATAAAATTAGAAATGAAAAGTACTGATTTATGACTTAGTGCTTCAGAGGTACCATTATCACCGTAAGATTCCAAGGTTCTGAATTCGATCTTTCGTTGGAATGTGGATGCAGCACATTATTAATGAGTCCCAAGATAGACACACTTAGATGCTTAGTGTTTGTTTTGTATTTTCAATAGTTAAACCACTGAATTTGATGATGGAATGTAAGTTATCCTGTAATTGAACATTCTTCACGAAAATTCCCACCCTAATATGAGTATTCTCTCTATGGAAGATTGGATTGATAGTAAATAAACATACACCATATTCAGTGCCTTAAATAATTTATACTTATTCAGTTTATAAAATACACAAGGACTAATACTATGTGACCTAAATTTAATTTGGTGATTTGATGATATTAGTAGTATTAATAACACGTATTTTGTCCTTCTCGATACTTTACAACTAAACATAAATGGCGTATATTCCAAGTGGATCTATAATTTATCATTTGGTATGTCATCCATATATATATATATATATATATATATATATATATATATATATATATATATATATATATATATATATATATATATATATATAGTATTTTTCTTTATTAGTTTGAGTCTTGTGAAGGCAGACAGTAAGATTGATCTCTATTAAAATCTGAATTTAACACAACAATATCACTATGAATAACAAAACATCATAAACAAACAAAATTTATTCAGTGAAATCATGTTTGTTCTATGAATAGTTAGCATTTATGAACGTTTCAATTCGTAAAAATGATTGTTTTTATAATCTATCTTGATGTAGATTTTCTTAAGGTGTCTAGAAGCATTGACGTTTAACTTTACTCATGATCTCCTGTAACAACTATCATGTATATGACCGTTTTAAATTTTACCCATCAATAACTATTTATTATTCTAATTAGTTGAAACTATTTCAATAAAGTAAAAGTAACAAATGTAGCAGGATAATGTAAACTTATTTGTTTCGTGGATCCTCGTCAGTTGCTTACAACTTAGAAACAATAGTAACAGTTGTAAGCAATGATGGATAGTGGCTAGCAGTGGAATGCAGTTTGACGCGCGTTTCGTCCTATCTGGGACTTGTCAGCTGGATATATATATATATATATATATATAACCATTTGGAGGACAGCTGACAGACGCATTCCAATTAAGGACTGGAGAAAGACAAGACTGCCTACTCTTCACCTTTCTCTTTCTTCTGGCGGTTGGCTGGATTATGAAGAGCACATCTGAGGGGAAGCATGGAATAAAATGGACTGCTCGGAAACAATCAGAAAATTCGGACTTCGCAGATGACTTGGTCCTTCTACGTCATACACATCAACGAATGCAGGTCAAGAAAAACAATGTAACAGCAGCCTCTGCATCAGTAAGCCCCAACATGCGCAAAGGGAAAAAGCAAGACCCTCAAATACAACATAGAGAGCACCAACCCGACCACACTTGATTGGGAAGCTCTGGAAGATGTGGGATCTTTTAAGTACCTGGGAAGCTGCATCGATGAACAAGGAGGATCATATGCAAACGTAAAAGCGAGCATTGGCAAACCGAGGACAACATTTCTACAGTTGAAGAACATATGGAACTCAAACCAACTGTCAACCAATATGAAAGTCAGAATCTTCAATACGAACATCAAGAAAGTTCTACTGTACGGAGCTGAAATTTGGAGAACTACTACAACCGTCTTCAAGAAGGCGCAAGTATTCATAAACAATTGTCTATATAAGATACTCAGTGTTCGTTGATCGGATACCTTCAGCAACGGCCTACTGTGTGGCAGAACAAGACAGCTTCTAGCTGAGGAGGAAATTGGAAAAAGACGTTGGAAGTGGATAGGACACACACTGAGAAAATCACCAGACTGTATCAATAGACAAGCGCTAACTTGGAATGCTGAAGGGAAACAAAAATGGGGAAGACGAAGGAACAGATTGCTTCGGAAATGGGGAGCAGCACGAAAAGAATAAGTAGCAACTGGAAAGAACTATAAAGGATTGCCCAGAACAGGTTTGGATGGACAGTGCTGGTGAGCGGCCATGGTTGCAAGCAGCTGATGAGAGACAACGAAATATAATAAATCCATATTATTCTACTTAGTTTTTTGTTTTTGCTATATTCAAATTCGTGAAGCGAATTAATTGAGTCAAAGCCTTTTTGCACCTTATTTAACAGAAACTATTTGGCTACGAATAAATCTCATACGAAGTGTTGTTTCGATGAAGAGGTTTTTCTATTTGTCCATCCATCCACCTTGCTGCTTTATAGTTCTTCCTTGGTTGTTGTTGTTATTCGACCAATCTTTATTAATATGACATTAATTATGTACATTTGTTGTAAATAACTATTACTATTGTTTCTAGGTTGTAAGCAGTTAATGAGAATTCACGAAACAAATAAGTTTACCTTATTCTGTTACATTTTCTATTCTTACTTTGTTTAAATTTATCGGTGGGAAAAATTGTATAAAAAATTAAAGTGCAGATGTTGGTTAGTAAGTTTAACGGACAACTGAAAGTTGGAATTATTTTGCTAACTTGTACAAATTTTTGGGCTACACCATAACAGTCTGAGTAAGAGATCGACCATGTGGAAATTATATGCGTAATGAATAAACATAACATTATTTATGATGACTGGATGCTTTATGGGGATTTTATAATACTATTCTATGTAAATTGGTAAGAACTATCCCTCGCCAGTGCAACAGGCTGTGTAAATGACACTGGGAGATTTTTAATGTTCATTTAAGTAATCAATGGAAAGCTTTGATCCTAGGTTTTATACTAATTGGCACTCTCCAGATTTCCTTCAGCCTTGATGAAAGCGCCATTCAATTTGAGCGATCGAATTTGATCATCAATAAGGATTAGAAAAAAAGTGGGATTTAATACTACTAACCTATCAAATAGTGCGTAAAATTTCAATGAGTCAGTCATAATTCAAATAGTTCAGTGATGTTATTCTTCACTATGATACGAGCTGATATTGGTTCGAGTTCCATGGGGAGAATTACACCTGAAATATCATCAATACACGTTGTCAACAAGTATCACTTTGCTTGAAAGCAGGAGATTTAGAGATTTCATCCAGTCGCCTTCAACAACCAGACACTAAAACGACGTATTCATCACAATCAAAAGTTATGCAGTTTAGTTAGCTTTGCAACAAGTTGATGGGATAAATTTAGTAAGCAATGTAAGCCAGATAATAATATGTAATCGGTGATTTAAAACACGATTATCTAGTGTATAAATTGCAATGGTGCTATGTATCTACCCTTGTTTGGCTGACTTAACCGAATAGCTTTCATCCAGTTGACTATGTTCTACACGTTGTGGTTTGCTTACGTGACTATGTGTTATTTTTTTCATTTTGATTATCATAAGGAAATGCTTTCTTTGTCTCATCTACAGAGTCCGAAATGTCAAATACCATTAATAAAAAAAGTACAAAATTGAATGTACAAGACGAAGAAGAAGAGGAGGAGGAAGAAGGGGAAAAAGAAGAACAGGCTAATAAAAGGAATAAACATAGAAAAACAAAGAATGATTCAAAGTCAATCAAACTTAAAATCTCCAAAGGGAGAAATGTGAAAGAATCTAAAGATAAAACTCCTGCTACCACTACTACTACAGTTATTGCACAAATACATGCAACTGATAATCATGATGAAATACCCAATAATGATGATAATGATGATAAGCATAACTTGGATCCAGATAAAATATTGAAAAAGGTAAAATCTTCAAAACGAATAAAGACATCCAGTAAGTGTATATGATATAGGTGATATAAATTAATACTTAATATTAAGGTAAAAAATTGAAAACATCTGAAGATGAAAATGAAGTATCTACAAAGAAAAAGAAGAAACCAGGAAAAAAGTTGAAGGATAAGAATAAAAGTAATTCTAGTATTAGTGATTATAATAATTCATTTGCGCTAATTATATTTCTTCGTTCACGTTAGCTTCATTGTGATGGTTTAACATAATTTATTCTTTATATGGAAGTAATTGAACTATTACATTAATGATTTATATATATATGTGCTAAATAATGACTAGCTTCAAGGGGTGAGGGGACAGTTCCAGAATTCTAGTGAAGAATCGTGACCAGGTGAGTTCAACTGTTTTGGTCGCAAGGAGGGTACTCATCAAAAACAGTAGAGGATGGCCACTCATTATCGCAGATTAACTGGAGTTAGAGTTGCATACCAATGGATCCGTTCTCAGGTCGTCAAGAAATTAAGTGTTTGTGCGTGAATCAGAAGGTCTTTTGTTCGATCCTAGGTATCAGCTCCTTGAATATACACAACTGAAGAGCCTTATGGTAGAATGGAATAACCGTCCAGGTTTTCAATGATCGTCTAAAGTTCTCCAAATTCTCTTCTGCTTTATTCTAACTAATTAAATGTTCTTGAGTTTACTATCAAAATTAATACTGTCAGTATTCGGATAATTGAAAAGAGAATAAGAAGCAAGTTTATAAAATATCACTGAAACTATTGAGCTTTTACCACATTACTAAAGATAAAGTAAAACCGTTGTAAATGTTAAACAAGTACAACATATTTCTGTTGGACAATAATCTACTAATGAATATTCTTATCAACATTTTAAAAACATAATTAAACACAGTCTTTGAAGTTCTCAGTAGTAATGTACACTTAGAATGAAATTTCATAACGAAGATTAATAAGATTAAGTCTTGAAGAAAGCAGGAATAGGGATTGAAACAGAAAGAAGCTGATTTCAACATATAATGCTTTAAAATTGAAATTATTCAGAACAGTATCAAAAAATTTATACAAATGAAGTCAGTTATTAAATGATGAATATAATTCGATGGAACAAAGATTCACATAACTCATAAGCAATACAAAGAATGTGAATAAGTAGACAAGCTCTAAAGAAGATTCCACAACGTTAAACTGATTGGTAACGAAAGATTATAATGCTAAATTTAGTTGATTACATAATAGAATAAATGAATACAAGTCAGTGGTAACTAAGATTAACATTAGTTGATCTCAATCAATAAGAAATAAATTTATATTGTTCACCAAAGAAATTGGTTGAAGAAATTTTTAAGTAATGAAATAAGTCTAAAATTATGAAGGATAAGGAAAAATGATCAAAGTCTATTAGGGAGGCGATCCAATCAAAATTGAGAACATTATCTTCAAGTTTCTGTGAAATTTAAATAACACATATAATGATCATTACATATTTGCGGAATTCTTGCATTATAGTTAATATTAATTTATGATGAAAACCCTTAATTTATCCCTCTAATCCGTATCCTAAATAATTAATCCTAACTAAGAATGACATGGAGACTCATAGACATTTACTTAGATTATTATCAGGAAAGGATTTTTGTGGAGATTGTAATAATTTAATAGTTGGATACATAAGTCAATTAAAGCTAGACCACCATGGAAGATCTGGAAGCACTGGATGGCCGTTTCGTCCTAGTATGGGACTCCTCAGCATTACGATCCCGTTCGCGGAATTCGAACCCAGTGCTTCTAGGTTTTTCACGGTGGTCTAACTTTAAATAACTCATGAATTCAACTATTAAATTTACTTGGATCTTTATAAATGTTAAAAAAGACCAGGCAATCTATACTCGTATTTTCAAACTTGCATATCATTATCTTTTCAATTTACAGTCAGACTAACTTATGGAAGACTTAAACCTGTTTACATCGCGTGTTATTAGTATAATATAGTATAGTATAATAACGGCCTTAAGTTAAACGATCAGAATTAGCATGATGCCTCATGTTTTTTATGCAAAATTCAAAGTGCAGTGATAGGCAGCATGTATGTTATTATTAACGAAGTGAAAATTTGCAATACTTGGTTCTTAAAATCAATAAAAATATCTGTTATGCAAGCAAAATGTGGCCCCAAGCTATATTACAATGCATACCAGCTCCTAAAGCAGATTGTATGTTGAAGTAATTATTGTAAATCATTGTGTAATCGGGAATGTTTAATGAAACTCTAAATTTCAACCCCAAGTTTTTAAATTTGTAAAAAGAAAGATGGAAAAGCATTGTGTTGCGGCTGATTCTAGTTCGTATTGAAAACCCCCTGACCTTAATTTATCATTCTAACACAAAACTTCAATTTGACTCCAAATACCTAACTTTAAACTTTTTATGTGTTGACAAAACTCCCAACACTAGCTTGATTCCTAGAATATATGCATAAATGTAAAATTGACCTTTTTCTTTACTACCAATGGTACTTCAACTTGTGAAGAATAATAATTCTAATCAAGGCTATCATTTCACTGTTATTTCACTGTTTTTTTACTGTCAATTCTTTTACAACTTAGTAAGATTTCCTAAGTAGCTGATAAATCACTTCAAATGCCCTGGTATGGCCGAGTGCGGGGAGAATCAGCTCTCTTTCTGGAAATGCTCTAACATGGCCACGCGTATACAGCCACTGTCGGGAAGGCGTATTCACTGCCTTCTCGTGGCGTTGGCGTTGTTTACGAAATCGAGAGGACGAAAAGCGAATGTCCGAAGCTTTAACCGGATTGGTGATTACGGAGGATCCACTTAGGAGAGTTGAGAAAACCTGATGCGCATGGGCTCCAGTATCTTGAAGGAAAAAATGAAGTATGAACCAATTATTGGTCACCGACTACCATGGGACTGCATAACCTGACGTTACTCCACTGCCTTGCGGATCAGGCCTTTAGGTTAAAGGCTCCGAGCATGGCTGCCTAAGAAAACCACCTGTTTTGGTGGTGGTGGCTCACACACAAATCAAGTGACTTGTGTGGCATGTATATATTCGGTGCCCCTTTGTACTAGTGTTTATGTGTTCAAATAAATAAATAAAACCATTGGAATCATTATGAACTATAATTCAATTACTTATTTATTTATTTATAAAATTTTAAACAAAACAATTTTTACACTTTAGATAAAACTAATAAATTAAATGATGATGGTGATGATCATGATGTTGATGATGATGGTAACGATGACGACGATGATGACGACAATTTATCTTCAAATAAAAAAACAACTTTAAAATTACAAGATAATCAAAAACTTACTGAACTACCTGAAATAGAAACAGACGAGATAAAAGAAATAGAACTAGAAAATGAAGAAACAGAAATAGAAGATAACATCAATCAAGTTCAACCATTTCAAACAGAGAAAACAAATATGAAAAAAGAAAAAAAAGAAGAGAAAAATGAAATAATAAAACAAATCTCTTCACAAAATGTTTTACAAGTTCATAATAAGGTATTGTTGAAATAATATTTTGTAACCAAGGCAATTCTATTCTTTTTTTTACAAATTTTGTTTTTCGTGTTTTTTTTTTAGATTTCAGAACCTGCAGAATCAAGAAAATGTGAAAATATTGATTTGGTAGATATCTGTTCATTTCTATATATAGTTTATCAATTTTATTGATTAGTTTTATCAAACAATACGTCAATGGATTGGTGATGATGAAGATGATTTATCATTTATATCTGGTGAAACTTTGAAAATTTTAGAAAAAGAGTAAGGCTTACTTGTAATGATGATTTGTTAAGTTTATCTTCTGAATTCTTCATATGTCTTTGTTTTTCACTTTTCAAATTTATTTCACTGGATTATACTCATTGAATAACATCGTCAAACTCTAATCTTTCCAATGACTGCTTATACGCTTACCACCTCTACTACTATGGGATTTGGATCAACAATTGTATCCGTGTGATAATGTGTTATGACAACTTGAACTGATGTACGTACGTACGAAGTTCTACGTTATTACTGACTGACTGATTTTCGTTCCCGTTCTATACTGTTCCTCATAATTTTTTTCCAACTTTCGTAAAAAGATCATAAGTTTTCTGATGCTGTTATTTATGTGATTATGTATAGACATTTGGAATTTGGAAAATAGATGATAAATGTTTTTCTTTACGTGTATGCAGATAAAACTGATGGTCTCTGTGAGTGAAACATTAGTGAACAGTAGTTCGACATCAGTATTTTCTAATCAATTCTTGATATTTCCGGATCCACTTACCACTCTACAGCAAAGTGGCTGGCATTTCTCCTAGATCTCGTAAAAAAACGCATTTGTAGACACTCTATACAGGATACTTTGGAATTCATTGAACACATAAAAAATATATGTAAATGACGAAATTATCTTATCTCTGGATGTCGAATCATTAATGTTGTACTTACAGAGACCATAAATTTTGTCTGAAAATACATAAATAATAATGAGATTACCATCGCAGTACCGGAAGTTTATTTGAAGGAACTACTACTAAGTTGCACTTGCGATGTACAGTTTACATTCAACGACGTCATTCATAGACAAAAAAGGCATAGCAATGGTTGTTTTTCTATCAAGTAAAAAGAACCACTAAATTTATTCATATCTTTCTTTTTTATATCATTTGGCGAAACAAGACTCGAGCGCATAAATCAAGCACATATTCTATGCTATGGAATAATTGTAAAGACTGGTCTAATCAAATACTCTCCACTTTTACAGCATGTATCTATCTACCCATCTATCTATCCATTTATATATGCGATGGAATTGAAGAATGAACGGAACTTTTTGAGACATTTCATGGTAAAATAACAATATTATACTAAACAAAATATTGCATGAAACAATTATTAATAAGAATTAATCTAAGCATGTTTTTCTATTGTATAGTAGAAATTAATTTCACTACGACTGATATCTATCAATCGAAAGATTGAATAGAGTTTTTAATAAGGACATGAACTGATCAATGTTAGACTACCACTGAAAACCTGGAAGTACTAGAAGGTCATTTCGTCCTAGTATGGGACTCTTCAACAAAGTGCATCGACGACCCTGCAAGTAGGAATTGATCTTAAGACTTCCAGTCATTATTACATAATATGCAGACCACTGAGTCATAAATTTTATTTAATATTACAAGACCATAACCATTATCCAGTAATCTTTTGAATTATGATATTTTCTCAGTGGAATTTAAAAATATCAAGTGAATAGGTGTTGTATATTGATGAGATAATTTTAATTTATATCTCATGATCTCAACCATTAAAATGACTATAATATCCACAAAACCTCTTCTGAAACTAATCAACATATGCTCATTCATGTCTGGCTTCAGTAAGTATTTCCTGGAGTTCTAGTGAGAAGCAGTGACTGGTGAAGTTCGACCAGGCCTGTTGTGAGATATTAGCTCACTGAAGACAATGGTGGATGTGTCGCCCAATTTTGTGGATTAGTTGAAGTTAGACATAAACACCGTTGAATACTGACTCAGTGTTCTAGTGATTAGGCGCTTGCGCGCGAGACTGATAGGTCCTGGGTTGGAATCTCGCGAGGCGGGATCGTGGATGTGCTCTGTTGAGGAGTCCTACAATAGAACGAAACGGCCGTCCAGTACTTTCGGATTTCCCATGGTGGTCTAGCCTCCATTGACTCAAAATCTCAGCCACTGAAATTACTATGATATCCACAAAAACCCTTCTGATATTAATTAATTAATTATAATCAGTACCCAAATATTGATAATCATTTTCAAAGTTCAAAGATATTTTTTTCTTTATTTATAGTGACGATGGTTGGTGGCTTGGTGAAAATATTCAAGGTAAACAAGGTTTAGTTCCAATGAATTTTTTAAAGGTATGATTGTATTACAATTTGTTTATTCCGGTTTGTTTACAGAAAATAGTAATGGTTGAATCGGAATGGGAAAATTTAAAACTGGTATATAAAACGTTTATCGACTAAATATTTTCTTCAATAAAAGGACTATATAAAACAAAAAAATGTTGTGAATAATGACAATATTCAAGCAGAAGATAGTCCACAAACATACAGTGAAGATGGTGACGATGATGAAGATGCCGACGAGTTGTTGGAGGAAGAGAAAAAACAGGCGAATGCGATTAGTTTACAAGAAGGTGAGTTAAGTCGGTTTCCTTTTTTTTCATCAATAAAACTACAGTAAACAGAGAAAACACTGAAGTTAAATCTAATGAAATTAAGAAAACAAATACTGTTGTGAATCAAATCCCTGATTATACTGAAGATAGTGTGGAGTATGGTGAAGAAACATGGGAAAATGATGAGAAAGAAGGTGAAGGCGATGAAACGAGTGAAAACTTTGATATTGAGGAAGAAGAAAGTGAAGATGAAGACAATAATGTTGAAGAAAATAGTGTTGAGATTATTGAAGAAGGAAAAGTTGGCATAACGCAGAGTAGTAAATTGATGCATTCTAGTAAAAGTCTTACATCGACCCCTTTTGTAGATACAGATAAACGGTAAGTTCCGACATAAAAATTTAACCGTAATTTGATTTTGTAGGTCCTTCAAAGACGACCAAGATTTTTCAGGATGGTATATAAAAGTAAGTAATATTTTAAAGAAATTCAATATTTCTCTTTTTTTTCTGTATTGCTATATAGAAAAGTCTATGAAATAGTCAGATATAGTTTTTCGTTTACGGATTCATGAACATTGTTATGGATTGATTTACTGGTATCAGTTAAACTCTTTTAGAAGACTTTGTTGTCTTATAAGATAATTAAATCAAAACGTAGTATCAATCTGAATATTCATTGACTGTTACTTTGAGCCATGTTGTTTGATAAAATCTACCTGTTTGAAGTCTTTGGATTATAATAACTTGAAGGTGGAAATGTTGAAAGACACAGCTGAGAATCTGTTTCAGTGACACAGGTGTATTTATACTTTATCTTACTTAAGATCATGAATTTCAAGGTTATTTTATACCTCGGATACATGATATCTTTGAGAACTATTTTCTCCAACACCAATTTTTTTTGCCACTACTATTACTACTAGTACTTCTGTTGATTTGGTATTCAACTAGATAATTCCATCTTACTGCTTTGATGTATAATGTGGTAATTTAAACCGATGCGCTTCTGTACTACGTCCCATGTTGCATATTTGTGAATGAATTAGAAAAGTAGGATTTTCATCAACTTAGTATAAAATCATTTGACTACTAATGAATATATTCCTTTTTATAACCAAGTGATTATTCAACCAGAGATAATATAAATTCCTTCGAGTAACTTGGGAATAAGTCAATGAAACTTGATTTGAGTTTCTTTGTGAGTTGAAATGTATTTGAGAATAAAAACTCAACAGTCATAATCTGATTGAAATCTAACTAACATTATAAACCAGTGAATCAAGAAATGTAGATCATTCTTATTCATCTATTGCAGTCATATTCTTTGTTATCAATCGGTTTTCACATCAATATTATTATTCCTAGTACTATAGCATGATTGGATTTCATCTAGTTAGTTTCTTCCTTAAATTTATGCGTTTACTTGATGTAAGACACTTTCGATCAGTGAAATTCGTATCAAGTTAACTGACTGAAATGTAGAGTTGAACGTGTAATTTATCAGATTACTTATTTAAATCTAACCGTAATTCAGAATTACATTCATTCTTTCTTTTCATTTTGAAATAAATTGAACGAGACAAATTTGAACGCTTAGAACAATAAAATATATGTATCAAGTGACTGAATGATAAAATTCTTTTACAAAGGCTATAAGTTATTCTTACCATGCAACAAATCACAAGCTTGAAAACGTGAAGGTCAGCCCAGTCGGTAGAGCATGAGACTCTTACTCTGGGTCGTAGGTCCGAGCCCCATATCGGGCGTCGTTCGGTGAAACAGTGCACCGTGTCTTTCAGTTGCCGATTTAAGTTATTCATTAGGAATATACTAAGCTTTGGGTTATAAATACTTATTGACAGGTAAAATTCGATTTCAAATGTAACTCCAATTAATTAGTTGTTTTTTGTGAGAGGTTTACATCCAACTGATTATATTGTTCTGATATAATAAAAGTGAATGAACATTTAGAATGCGAGAATTACACTTAGTACTTTTTTGCTGAACGAATTTTAGAAAGAACGTTTTTCATTTGTTTCTTTTTGTTTTGATCAGAATAATGAAAAAGCTCTCGAAGCTTATCAACCTCTACCAAGCAGTGTTCGTTTAAGCTTTCTTTCATTACCAGGTAAGTTAGTAGAATTTAAGGTAAATCATTTTTATAAAATAAAATTTTGATCATAGTTTCACTGATTTATCAACGTAAATATTGATTTTATTTCAAGTATATAATAATCTCAATAGTTGAAATCACGAGTCTGCTGAAGCTAGACTACCATGGAAAACCTGGAAGCGCTGGACGGCCGTTTCGTCCTAGTATGGAAGTCCTCGACAGAACTCATCCACAGTCGCGCCTCACGAGATTCGAACCCAGCATCTATCAGTTTCACGCTTAAACATCAGACCACTGAGACAATGATGAACGGTGGCGCAATTTCGTGGATTGGTTGGAGTTAGACATTAACACCGTTGGATACCGGCTCAGTGCTCTAGTGGTTAAGCTCTTGCGTGGGAAACCAAAGACCCTGGGTTCGAATCCCGCTAGCGGGATCGTGAATGCTCACTGCTGAAGAGTCCCACAATAGAATGAAACGGCCATCGAGTGCTTCCTGGTTTTCAGTGGTGATCTAACATCAATCGGTTTATCATCTCAATCAAAAACTTAATAAACATCTATAGGGTTATACTATATATTCCACTTTTTATAGTAACAGATTTCAAAGGTAGTATATGAACAGTTATGAAAATCTATTTCAATAAATCTAATATGTATATTCTTTCATTTTGTTTAGGATTAGCATCATATAACTATCAAAAATTTTTATCACCAAAACTTGGAAACTCTCACTTAATTTTTACAGATATACTTTTAGACACTGATAGTAAAAAGGTATGTTTAAAAAGTAATTCTTTATTGGAACACTTTAATTTTTTAAATTTAAATCATGAACTGATCTTAACTAGAGTACCATTGAGAACCTAGGAGTAATGAAAGGTTGTTTAGCGTTAGTATGGAAATCTTCAGCAGTGTGCATTCACAAATTCGCACCCGTGAACTTCGGTCTCGCTTGCGAACGTTTAAAGTTTAAGTTCAATCAATCTACGATATTTCATGGCTATCTTCCATTGTCATTGGTAGGAAACTGGCTTACCCCAGACACGGTTTAGTTCTACTGGTTTTGTCTTTTTAACAAACTCCGGAAATTTCATATTGAAGCTTATCATTAGTGAGCGTGTGATTTTTAATAGTATCGGGATTTGTGAAGACTGTAGAACTTTCACAATTTAGATCACGAATTGATTTTATCCAGACTACCATTGAAAACTTGAGAGCACTTTAGTACTTGATAAAGTTTCACTCATTTATTAATATTTTGAAAAGTTAAGTACTTCCATTGTACAGGCTCAACAGATAACTTTACACTATTGAGGTGAAGTTATGTACTGTTATTAGAATCTAACATATTTAACACAAAATTAAGGGACTTGTTAATCAAATCTAAAAATCATAAAGTAAATGCCTCAGACTTCATTGTCCTTGCATTTTCATACAAATTGCATTCTGTTCCGATTCTTTACTGTTCGATCCTCTTGTCTCTCTGCTACCAGACCTTCTGTTCACGACTAACATCATATACTATTTATATCAATATAAGTTGCACACACACCACAAATTCACTTGAAAATTGAAGTGTTAACTTTATGAGACTTTTTTTTATTGAAAAGTTTGCATATAAAGAATAAACAGCGATTCTATTTCAAATTAGATTTTTTCACTAACTTGAGAATATATTGATGTATCTTGAATTAAGTTGATCAAGATTTAATATTTTTATTCATTGAAATGTGAATTGTTATAGAGTTTGCTTAATTAATTCCGTTTGTAGTGATCACGGTATGGTCACTTAGTAAATGGTTGTTTAAATAATTTAATATAAATAAAGTACCTAGATTTAAGATTCATATTTAAAATTGGCTATAATGTAACCTTAAAAGTTGAATTCATGGGTCATTTGGAGCTAGACCACCATGGAAAATCTGAGAGCACTGGACAGCCGTTTCGTCCTTCAGTGGGACTCCTCAGAAGTGCGCATCCACGACCCCACCTCCTGTGATCCCAACCCAAGACCTATCGGTCTCTCGCGCAAGCGCTTATCACTAGAATACTGACCCGGTATCCAACGGTGTTAATGTCTAACTTCAACTAATCCACAAAATTGAGCGACACATTCACCATTGTTGGATGCTGGCTCAGTGGTCTAGTGGTTATGTACATACTCACGAGACTGATAGGTGATGGGTTGGAATCACGCGAGGTGAGGTAGTGGATGCACACTGCTGAAGAGTCCCACAGTGGGACGAAACGGCCATCCAGTGCTTTCAGGTTTTCCATGTTAGTTTAACTTCAATTGACTTGTAATTAGTGTTACGTTTTTCCAGTCCTTAAGGTTGATCGAATTCTGTGATGATCACAAAAAACTTGAATGTACAACCAGACAGCATTAATAATCTATAACAATAAAAGAATCTTCATTTTGTTCTGATATGGTTCTTTCTTTCTTTCTTTCATTCAATAATTAACAATTTCATTTAATAAACAATCATGAATACTATTTTTAACATCCAGATAACACGACGTCAACCACGTTGGCAAAAGATTATATCAATTCAAAAAATTACACAATTATCCATTTTGGAAGAGTCAAGTATTAATACAATTCATTGTTAAATTTATAATTATAAACTTTGTAGATTTATCTATATTGAACTGTTTAGTACGTTTATGTTTATTTGATGGTATAATGGTAAGTGAATTTTTGTCTTATGAATTATATAAGTTATGATATTGAAATGTTTATTCAAATATTAATAATGTTCTCATTATTAATTGACTTTGAAATGAAGTTGTTTAGTTCTAGTAATAGGCCATAAGTGATGGATTGATCAATGAATAATGAATGTTAAGTGTGTCAGATTCCTCGGAGTACAAATGGAATTCTATAGATCAAGTTGCAATGTAGGCACTAGTCTAGGTGACTTGATATCGCATGCACTATGTTGAGATAAGATAATGATTGGAGGTAGTCGGCAAGAAACCCTAGATATAGGTTTCATGCTATTTAGCACTCGTCAGCAAGGTGTACCTGTAATCTTGACGAACTGATGCTCCCTGACAAATTTGATTTCGTGTCATCCAGCCTGACAGTCACAGACTCAAATTATCATCGACAAGGGATGTTGAATGAACGGTGTGAAACCTAAATTCTCTCTTTAATCTTGGATATCATGTTTAAGCTAACCCTACTATATAATGGTAGTATTAAAAGCCAGATACTAAATGTACATAATTCAGGCATGTATTCTTGTAGAAATACAGTAATAGCAACTTTATCTGTTCAATTTTAGTAAGCGTGATTGATTATTAATGGTCAGATAGATAATAGTTAACTGGAGACAGGTAATGAATACGGTGAGTGATAAGTAAACATATAAAAATTTAAAGTTACAGACGAATGATTGATAGATGCAAGTAAATGATTCTAAGAGAATGTGTAGCTTTGTTTATTTTAAAGATATAATAAACCACGTTAACGTTATAATAGAGAACCTGTCATAATCTATTTGTATGGCTACCCTAGGTGCATATTGTAAAAGAACCTAAGCACAATCAAACTAACATATGACATCACTCCATCAGCGCCACGTTTAAGACTATTGAAGTTGTGGGATGAGAGTTTTATTCCCACAGATAATATCAATCAGTCAGTCAGTCAGCAACAACATAGAACTACGTACGTACGTGCATCAGTTCAAGTTGCCATACCACATTGTCACGCAGATACAATTGTCGATTCAAATCCCATAGTGGTAGAGGTGGTAAGAGTATAAGCAGTCATTGGAAAGATTAGAGTTTGAATACGTTATTCATGGAGTATAATCTAGTGAGATAAATGTGGAAAGAGAAAAAGAGAGACAAATGAAGATTTCAGAAGATTAGGATTTAGGAGAACAAAAAGAGTGGATGCACCTGCGCCATTGCGAACGATTCTGAGGCATATCATCCAAGGTCTTTAATCATCGGTTACTATCGTCTCGCGGATCACAACGAGTTAGTCTACATCTACCAACATGTTTCAGTCAACTTGTCAGTGACTTCATGGATTTATGCCATGTTTTGGTCTGGCTGCCCCTAGCTTTCTTCCATTCTACTCCTACATCATAAAACACCACACATCGGGGTAGTCGATGGTTAGGCATACAGCTATAATTTGCTGGCGAGAACCAACTAGTATCAAACGTACATTAACAGATTTTCTGTCACAACCTCCCTCAACCACCTAACAACCCATTAAGCCCTCGAATGCTAATGTGAATTACATCAATTTTTTTTGAAAATTTCCAGTCGAATCTCTCAAAGTGATTGTAATTGAAATTTTAAAAACTTTAAACAACAAAACATACAATCCACCACAGTGAAGTAGAGACATTATTGCTTTTAACTTCACAATTATTAAGTTATTCTTTTCATTTCACAATTTTGTTTTTCCCTTTTACGAAATATTTATCACATCAAAATGAGAATTTTGTAGAGGTTCTAGTAATTTTAGACAGATGAATTTATGAGTCGATCTATGCTATAACATCATTAAAAACCTGGAAGTACAGGACGGTCATTTCGTCCTTGAATGCGATTCTTCAGCAGTATGTATCCACGATCAGATGCTTAGTTTATAACTACAATCTATTTCAGTATTTCTACAATTTTCTAAATTTTATCTTCCTAATATTCACAATTTTAATTTTGACTGTGCTTTTCTGAAATGTGGCAACTTTAACTGCTACATTTCTTTTCATCCGTTATTTATAACTGACTAAGTTTAGTGATATAAATGTTGTTCTTGTTTACATGACTGACACTATTTATTTGTCTTTTATTTTAAAACTACCTTTTTTTATAGCCTATCAGTAATATTTGTTATCTACCTATAACACCGACAGATCGTGAAAAGAAAACATGGATAGTTACTCCACATGTAAGATACTTATTAACATGGTATTATAAATTCATGCTATTCCCGTTTTATTTTAATATCTGATGAATAGAAATGATGATAAAACACAATCAATTTTACTGACATGGTATTTCGTCACAATTTCATTCATATACATTTAGTTTCAAAAAATTTCGAGCGAAAGAAACCTAGTTAGTAGAAGAATAACCGGTGAATCGATCGAAGCATCTAAATCACACAACGATGATACTCGCGAAAACGAAGTTCACAAAAATGGCAATTTGTCTTTAAAAAAAGTTGTCCTTTATTGAATAATATACATAAATTAGTTACGAACCGCAACTTGTAAAATATCTGTGGCGTTTATTGTGTCTGTAAATCTAAAATAAAAAAGAATTCTTGCAAATGTAACATAAAGAATAATTTTAACATACAACAGTGTAAATGACAGCTGAAGTTGTGTCTAAACTTGACAACAGTTTATCAACAAGCAAAAACGGGACCATGGACAAATGATATGGACACCATTACGTTTAAAAAAATGGACTAAAAGACGACACGAAAACTGAAAGTAACTGCTACAGGGATTAGAAGAAATAAATACTATAAACGTTATAAGTACATGTAAATATTTTAGAATATTACACGATAAACTTACATTACAACATACATGTAGAAATTTCTAGCAATACAACTATTTACTGAATAATAATAAGTAGTATAAAACAATACACAAAAGAGTTGATTGGAAATAGAATAAAGACAGAGAACGTAAACAAACTTAACAATAATGATAAACCAGCTAGAATCAGAGAAAAGATCCACAAGTTTTTTTGTTTAATTATCATTTATTTGATCTAAAACTTAGTAGAATATGAACCTTTAACCACAGTACTCAGTATATACTTACAACTAGTAAAATAACTTTCTATTATACATAAAAAGCATAGGATATCTCATAGTGTTAAAGAGAAAAAAATATTGTCAACATTTACTTTTTATGACGTAACCTGTATATAAAACACATAAATTATTGAGTTCTTGCTTTAACGTTTGAATTAATGCATAATTTTATTGACCTAGTGAATAATAGTTACTTTAATAGAATACAATTTATATAAATTGAACATGGTCCACCAGGGTGCTTGGTACCTGTGTGGTTGCGCCACAGGATTGAGCTGTACTATTCAGATTGTAGCGTTAAAGCCTGTACGGTGTCTGGTTCTCCTGCTAAACGGGGTTGAGCTGTACTGCGTGAGGTTTTACTTGAAATTCCGGATGGTATCTGATTCTCCTGAAAACCAATGTAATATTACCCTGGCCCACAATGGTATATTATATAACTGTGAAGCCCCAAAATGCCCTGGTACGGCCGAGAGTGGGGAGAGTCCGTTCTCCCTCTTGAAATGCTCTCACATGGCTACGCGTATATAGCCTCTGCCAGGGAAGTCCTACTCACTGCCTTCTCGCGGCGGGGGTGTCGTTTACGAAAATGAGAGGAAGAAAAACAAATGTCCAGCGTTTTAACCGGATTCCAAACCAATGGTGCACATGGGCTCCAGTATCCTGCGGGAACAAATGGCGTATGAACCGATTGTTGGTCACCGGCTTCCATGGGACTGCATCTCCTTACGATGCTCCTCTGCCTTGTGGACCAGACATTCAGGTTGAAGGCTCGTGGAGCGGCCCCCTAAGAAAACCACCTGCTTCGGTTTGGGCAACTGGACAGCATCACAGCCCTCACACATATCGAATGAGATTTGTGTGGCGCATATGTAAATTAAACATACATTCTATACATTTGTTTCAGTCTTATAAATTATTCTGAAAGACGTTTTATTCCAATTGAGTAAATGAGTCTACATAGTAAACATTCTTTTTTAACTATTAAGATCTGAATACTGATTACAAAACGTGAATAAAAACATTTACACATAATGTAAAACCTCTATACTTGTTTAAAGCTCATTAATTTCTAGAGAAATACTCTTGATTTATACAAACCACTTATTAATAGGTTGAAAGTGATATCAAACATCAAAATGAGTTATAACGCTTTCAAAATCACTATAAAAATATGGTTTCACAGCATCGGTTTCAAAAATGAACACTCAAGATATTGTCCTTTAATCTACTAGCATTAGGCTCTTGGATATTTTTTTCTTATGACAAACCTGATGTGCATAATTTCAACCAAGTGTTACAACATAAAAACATTGATGTATTGTACTGTCTGTTGGAATTCATCAAAATGAATACATAAAATTTTAGTAAGATGCTATGAAGATTATTGAATTTCACTTAATTTATGAACCGATTTAAGTTAGACTTCCATAGGATAATTATCATGTGCTCACTAGTGACTGGCTTCATCAGAAAATTTCCAGATTTCTGTTAAGAAGCCGTGACCAGCTGAACTAAATCGTATCTAAGATAAGGCAGTTTCCCACCGTAAACAATGGAAGATAGCCATACAATATTGTAAATCGATTGACTTTTGACATTAGCACAGTTTTGTTCGTGCGAGAGACCAGAGATCTTGGGTACTAATACCGTTTTAGGGATGGTGAATGCGCACTGTTGAGGATTCCTGTACTTAGACGAAACGGTCGTTTGACACTTATAAGGTTTTATTGGTTATGTAAATTTGATCGGTCTATGATTTCAAAAAAATACGTATGTGTTGATCAACAAATAAATTAACAACATGTTATGTATACTGATTAAATACTTTATTAGATGATTAATTCTTGACTTGAGTTTCACATTGGACTACAGAATAATAATTGATGATCTATGCGAAATGAAATGTAATAATGTAGATCTGTTACGTTTATATT
This sequence comes from Schistosoma margrebowiei, assembly GCA_944470205.2. Classification (NCBI taxonomy): domain Eukaryota; kingdom Metazoa; phylum Platyhelminthes; class Trematoda; order Strigeidida; family Schistosomatidae; genus Schistosoma; species Schistosoma margrebowiei. The sequence goes on from OX104024.1 coordinate 6,585,668, forward strand.
GTACGTGATCATGTTGGTAGAAGTTATTTATAGGACAGTGTATTATTAGTAAGTTTTAATAGACTGGATTCTCACAAATGATTGTAAACTATGACAAACAGACATTATTATTATTATTATTCACTTCAGTGGTTAGTGAAGGGCTGAATACTTCAAAGATAATTTTTAGTACATTTGTAGACTAATTATTGTGGAACCCTTCGTCTTGACGTCAATTAGATCGGACGATATTGTAAACGAATTCACTATTTTAGTGGCCTAACATCTGGCTCCGATTGGATTGTATGCTGTTTGTGATCGAAATACATTTATGTAATGATCGACTTAAATAGCTTGATGAATAACAGAATTAAATAAGTTAAATACAAGAATTGGTTTTTGAATACATATATTTTGTATACTCATTGATCTGGGCAGATAATTAGAGGGACGAAGCGAAATAATGCAGATAATGGAGAAGGCAGGTAAGCCAACTCCATCTAATCAAACACTAGTCGATATTTATAGCCGAACAAAAATATGAAGTGCACACATATATGCGCTCATATAAAAACAGTCAAGATTGATAAATTAATAATTCACAAGGTCAAAACATAACCCAAGAAGAATAGACAAACTGATCTATCCAGAAGCTAGAATAAGGTAATAATGGCTTAACATAGTAACTGACATTACACTATAAAGGGGCATAGAGATCTAATAGTTATTTCGTATTGAAGGCGTTAAAATACGTATAAACTATCAAACTTAAACAATATTAAGTAGAAACAATATATCAATCCTAAAAGTATTATCATCATCCCAAATTATATAGTTTTCAAGTTTACATTCTATTAGTTTCTTGTTGTTGTTGTTGTTTATTTAAATTAATATTAAACCTTTTTATTTGGCGATTTAAAAAGAAAAAGAAAACATTCACCTTGATGTTGGGGACATTAGATCCCCAGAACTCATTTGGAAAAGGACGTAGTTTCGTAATCTTGTTTATAAAATTTGAATTTCTTTGTTTTCGCACCAAAAGCGTTCTTTTCACCTTCATGTCGTATTTCCTAATTAGGAGAATCTTAAACGCCATTGGTCTGTTGTATCATTTAGTATGCTATTTTGTAACGCTTCCTAAGGATGGTTTTGTGCTGTATATATACGGTTTGATTTGTGTCTGTTGTTATTGTTATTGTTTCTGGCTTTTTTGCAGAATATACTTCCCCGTTCAAACTTCTATTTCTCTTTCTAATTAACGGGGCTGGGATGCAATAGAATAACTAGTTTTTTGGTATTTGGTCACAAGTTTTTGTTTCCGTTCGCAGACTAATTGAATTCGTAATCGCTTCAAACGTAGCACTTGAGAAAAAAAGTTTTTCTTTTTTTGTTTTATTTTCTTATTAATTATAGAATATAAAAAAATCTGAAAAATTTTATGAATTATCCTCAGATTTATTTATACGTTATAATGATCAAAATATGAATATTTGTATATTGATAGAAATTCAAATTATTATTAGTAAACAGGTAAAATAAATTGTGATTTGATCCATGTTTATTTAAATCAAATTTATTTATTTCTATTCGTGGATGCGCACCGTTGATGAGTCCCACAACAGGACGAAACGGCCGTCCAGTGCTTCCAGGTTTTCAATGGTAGTCTAACATCAATCGACTCATAATCTTAACCATTGAAAATCATTAAATAATACTTGAAAATTATGGATTAAAAGAATAAATGGTGAGATTATAATTGATGAATGATCATTGAACGACTTTAAAGTGACATTGAGAGCGTCTAAAAACTTATTAGGGCGAAATAAAGGTTATAAAAAGTTTAAAGAATAAGGATTATGATTTACAGTTGATGGTTAGTGTTAAAAATTAGATTTACGGTTTTTCATCACGAATTGACATCAGCTATAATGCCAAAACTCTATTTAACCAAATGGATGAATGAATTTAGCACTAGAATCTAAGACCCGTTATCGTAAATCTGATTGGTTCGTTCATAAATCATAGTTTCACCGAATAGATAGAAATTATAACTATATTGTCTCAGACATTGAAGAAGGAGAATGTATTTGTAAAATCTCAACGAATGAATTTGAAGTAAATCCAACGTTTCATCTAGCAATCTTCTTCAAGGTTTTTTCCAAGGAAATATAATCAAACATCAAAATTATCAAATACATATAAGTACATGGTTCGCCGGTTCACTGTATACTGAATAGGTCATTCAGTTAAGGTTAACAATGTTTAAAGTTGGTAGTTGCATTAGTGTATGAGAGACATGTGGTGTGTAACGAACAGTGCTAAGATAATAGACTGTGTGTATACGTGAATGGGAATGCGAAATTTCATTCATTATATATTGTCTTCGGTCGGTGAATATTAAGAAAACATGTAATTTTTATAAGTGATATGAATAAAAAATGTCACAGCGTGAATAAAATGAAGATAAATGTTTCTTGTAAATAAGGTAGAACCGAATGAACTGCTGTTCAGTGAAACTGTCCATTGGTTGGTAGACGGATAACTTACCATAAGCGATGCAAGTTGGTAAAAACCAAAACGGCTTTCTGAATCCGTGCCGAGATTTCGTCAAATAATAGCCTATCAGGACTGATGAGATTCAATACACTCAACTACTTCACTTTCTATCATTAATTCAGGCAATGACTCAGGCCAGTCATAGAGGAATACTTTGAATACTGGGGGGAGTGAAACATATCACAAATATCCATATATACATGTATCAGAAATATGTAGTTCTACTTTAAATTGTGTGTTTTTATTCAATTTGTTTTCCATAATTTGTCCTTTATTTCATCACGTAGAATTCTAACCAACCAATTGAACTAAGTCTTGGATGGGTCACTATTCCATTATATGATGAAAACGGTCAAATTATACCAAATAAGTGAGTGTGTTATATTTAATAAAACTCTAAATGAAATTGATACTTTTTGATTTTAGAACTTGTGACTACCAATTGCAGGATAGTTTACCTTTTGAAAATGGAAAGGGGAATAAGACATCAGTTAAAGATGGTAAGTATTGTAAATTAAAGTCACCAAATACAAATGATAATAATGCTGATCCTGCGTGTGTTCATGCTAAGTGATAAGAACAATAATACTAATAGACTTCGGATGTCTTTTTTTTAACACAATAGGTAATGAGCATGAATGGAATCTTTGAGTAAAGTAATTTTAAGAATTTCGTTAAAATCATCGACCAATCTTATTTACACAACCGCTTGAAACCTAAAAGTACTGGACGTCCATTTCACCCCAACATGAGAATTCTCAACATTACGCATCCATCATCTCTCAAACGGTAATCGAACCCAAGATCTCCGGTCTCTTGCGCGAAAGATTAAACTTTAGACTGTTGAGTCAGCATGCAACGGTGTTAATGCCTAACTTTAATCAGTCTGCGATACTGTCTGAGCATGAAATGTCTTTTGTATCTTTTTTTACATAAGATACGGTTACTTCCACTTGTCTCAGTTACTGACGTCTTATGACTTGACTAATTAGGTTGACTTGATATTACTATTCACATCAATTCTTGTTCAAAAGACAACAATTATCACATTAGTTCATACAAAACACCGTAAAAGAAAATAGTCAATCAAATAATCAAATTCATGATTAAATAAATGTTAGAGCTAAATCTAATTCTAGAGAACCATAAGGTCTACTTACAATAAGACAAATGAAATGAGGCTTAATTCAGTCACTAAGAAGTCATATGATTATAATACTGATTTATAATCAACACTGGTATCCATAGTTAGTTACACTTTGAAATCTGAAGTGAATCAGGAATAAATATTATCAAAATCTTCTACTCATTTAATGAAGATTAGGAATATAACAGGAAATAATTTAAATTTTTAAATACCTGTAACATCCCGTAACATTTTGATTTTTGAGAGGTTTGATACTCGTGTATGAGGTCTCCAGTGAGCACTTCTGAGAAGTCCCATAGTGGGATGAAACGGTTGTCCAGTACTTCTAGGTTTTTAGTGGTTATGTAAATTAGATTAGTCCATGATTTCAATAATCTATTATATAAATAAAGAAGATACCTACTACGAAAATTAGAACAACATATACAAAAAAAACGGTATTGTTTTTTGAATTCGAACTTCATCTATCTTTACGCTGATATTAGTTACTTACGCCTGTTACTCCTAATGGAGCATAGGCCGCCGACCAGCATTCTTCAACCCACTCTGTTCTGGGCATTCTTTTCTAGTTCCATCCAATTCTTTTTGATTTTTCTCATGTCTATCTCCATTACTCTGATATACAGGAATATTTATATGGATACATGAAAATATTAAACTAGTCAAGATAATTAGTTAGTCAGTGACCACAATGAACTAAATTGCATAACTATGCATAGTAGGTAGAAAGTACAAATTGATGGTGATAAGACAAGTGTTCTAGTAGTGATGATGATAATAATAATAAAAGTCCTAGTCAATAGTTCAACATGGAATGTAGGTCAAAATTTAAAAGAAAATACAGATATTGAAATAATGATTACCAAAAATTATCCATTTTATGTAGTTAAAAGCGTGTAAATAACGAGATGGTGAAGAATATAAAGGATAGTAGCTGAAGAACTACAAATAAATATAAGATTTAAGAAAAAGTTAAAAGTTATTTATGAAGCTATATACGGTCAAGGAAGAGATAAAAGTGTCATGAATTCTTTCTGAACACATAGACTAAGATTACAAACTAAGATTCTTTAGCTCATGTTATATGTAAGAGACAAGCTCAAAAACTATTGAGCAACGACGAAATTATATAATGGACCAATAGATATGATTGGTTTTTATCTAACGACTGACCACTGTCATACATCTTGTATATTAGAGTAAAGCTTAATGACGATCGAATTTAACAAACAATATCTTCGAGTGTTTTTATATTTATTTGATAGATGAATATATAATACAGTTTTTATTGAGGGTTTCATTGAAATCATTTGAAGTTATATCGATATGTTCTCTACGAACATGCCACTGTAACTCATGTCAACTTATTGAGTGGAAAAAAGCAATTAATATGAAAGTCAGAGGCTAAAATTAAATCGCCAAATAAAAAGTATACCCATACACATGTGGTGTATACTATTTATGTTAACATATATAAGTAGTATTTAACACTTATCAGAATTGGAATGCCTGCCAGCAGAAGACTGAATTAAAGAGAACAGGAATGCAAACAGACTGCAATGTTAATAACAACAAAATTCAAGGAATTATAAAGCATATAAAAAGAAAACTGATAGAAAATATGCAAATAATGTATTCAATGTATGCTTATACTATTGTATGAAAACAATAAATTGGTTTCCCCTACATGAGTTCTTCATTCACCATAGAGTCGATACTCACTAACTTACTAAATGAACGGAGAAGTACCATATGTTGAATATTGTAAACAAGTTAATGAGTGAAAACTCAATTCTCTACAAATAATTCACTGATATATATCCTAACCATGTTTTATCTTTTCAGTGAGTTTAAAGAGTCGTATGCAAAATTTACTTTTTAATAAAACAACTCAAGTAACAATTCGATTTAGTCAACCGAATAAAGAACAACAAGAAAAATTAAAGTAATTACTTGTATTAAATATGGTACAATTCGTTTGGTAAATTTATAGTTTATTATTATTATTAGGGATATTTTATCTGTTCTGATCACTTTCTAAGTAACAGTATTCTCTTTTATCATGAAATTTATGTGTAAAGAATATTAACGATTGTTTGAATAGTGTATCGAGGCAGTCGGCACAGGATATATATATGTCAACAAAAGACTGATTAATTGCAGTCATAAACAATAATTGGGAAGATACACGCAAACAATACCAAATGAATGTTAACTGATAGTTTACAAAGATGTTGTGGCTTTAAGGCCGACTTTTTATTACCAATCGAAATACGACTTATTCAATTTTAGTATTGTGCTAAACCAATGACGTTCGATCGGTATGAGCAGCCTAACGTCCTTTTTGATCCTTTGCTCACCTAGCCCATCCAGTTGAATCTAGAACACCAAATAACAGCTTCCACTATGAGAATCATTTATTTCAAACATACTTAGTTTATATACCGGCCAAACAGACCGCATCACACCATAAAATAGGAAATAACGTTTATACAAAATCAAGCCAAAAAGTGTTTATGAACGTGGGAGACGGTAATCAATAGCTGAGTATAACTTAAGAACAGTAAATCGTACAATTATAATCTATTAATCAAAATGAAGCTCATAATAAGCGGAATATCGACATACCAAATGTAGTTGATTCATTATCAAATACCAACTGACAGCAGTTTCTTAAATTAAAATTTGAGATTCTAGACTCTTAGCTAATTAATTAAAAGTATTTTCGTCATAGATTTTTTATCAGAACGTTACATATTCTATGTAATCCTATTACTAATATGCTTGAATGCTATTACGAATTCACCTTACTCGGTAAACGGAACGAAGGTCAAAGATACAGTGACACGATAGGCTATTCTAATCTGTTGTCCCCGGCCCTGATAACTAGATGAAGATGCTTTGATGAGGCGCAAAGAATGCATTCTAAAAACACCCAGAAAATACGAGGTCACTAAGCACACAAATCAAGCTTATTTATACCATGACAAAAACGTTCTTAGGAGAGCCACAAAATAGCGTATTAAAAAAATCCGTAAGCCAATGACAGTCGAGAATTTCCGAGTGGGAAACGTAAACTGTAGGTCAACTAAGCGTCTCCTGGCGCGAAAACTTAAAATTCAAATTTTCAGAATAAAATTACAAAATTAGGATCTTTTTCAAATGAGTTCTGAGGATCTAACGTCCTCAACAATTACACAACTTGCTTTATTGTAAGGTCAATCACAATTAAATATTCAGTCAATTTTTACATAGTAATTCTAAACTGATGCAGCGTATATAAGGTTTGTATTTTTATTAAAAATCTAATATCATTCTTCAATAAATGGATTTTCAGCTCTTTACCTGACATTCTAATTGGTCTAGTTGGTTATGCACCATTTCTCAGTTATCATCGTGATTTCTTAGCTAATATATTCCCTGGTTTTGGAAGAACCGATGATAAAGATCAATTAATTTTACGTTATGTTCAACCAGAAGTTGCATTATTTCCTATTGTTGCAGATTGTCCATTACTTATTGAATGTCTACGTGTAAGTGTTAAACTAATTTAATATTATGTTAGCATAATTGATAAGAAATGATGTTTAGTTGTTAGAAGACAAGTTTTTAAAATGTTTTAACCTTCAATATCGTAGAAAATCTTTATTTTTTGATAAATTTATCCACCATCTCCAGGATTTTTAAATGAACCAATTAAAGTTTTATTTGGGTCGAATTCCTGTAAGTTTAGCATTGAGGTTCTATCTAAAGCTATTGTTTATACGAATGAATATCTTATATCTTTTATACCAATGTCTCTTCTCTTATTGTTATAAACACCTCATGGAAGCCACAGAACTAAGGCTCTTCATTTTCATCACTATTTCACTTTCAGTCGTCTACATTTCATGCCGATACCACCTTTTCATTTCTGTCAAGCAGTTAAAGGACCATAAGCAATCTCAGATGACTAACACTATTTTAGTAGACAGAATGATCGAACGTAATGGTTGAACTACTTTTCAGCAGACGCACCGACAATCATTACTAAACATTAAAGAGACATTTTCGTATTGAACCAAAAGTCCATCAGTTTCACATAACCTTGATGAGACAAGATGGATATAATCTTTCAGGCAATTGGGAATTTCCATAAATAAAGCCCTATTTATTTCGAGATTGCATGACGTCAATCTATGAAGTCATAAGTTTTTGTGTGTGTTTTTCTAAGCAGATATGAACTCAACCTTTTACTCTTTAGTGTTGATGAATTCATTAATTGAGCGTAAAGCTTCTCTCAGTCTCATATATTTTATCAAAACCAAGTAGAATATTTATCTGTTCTCTATTCTCCTTGATTTTATTCGATAGGTTTCGTGGCAAGATCGTCTGAAAGAAATTCCAGGCAATAGTAAGGTAAAACAGTTTCTCTAAATTAATGGAAATGTGATGTTTTTGTTATATTCTCCTGTTTAATTCACTTACTGATGCACTATTCTACACCTGATCAACCAAAATATACAAAAAGAAAAGACCAATTCAACTCAGTAAGCTTTATTACTGAGAACAGAGTAATCCAGTTTATAACTTTAGGATAGTTTTAAATTCGCTCACTAATAGAAATTCAAGATGCATGAAAACACTTATTTTTCACCTTTTGCATTATCATGAATAGGCATTTTATCTATTAGGTTTCTCTAGTATATTACCTTAACATGTTTTCAAAGTATATCTTCCTATTTAAATCCAATTGTTTGTATACCACTTCTGTGTTGATCATCTGAGAAATTGATTAGTATCATTAGATATTTAGAACTATTTATTTTAATCAACTGAAATAATAAAGAGAATTAAGCTAATTTTCTAGTTAAATTTCAAGATGTACAGCATTTACACTGATATGAGTAATCGATTATTATTTCTAACTCACATATTCTTTAACACTCCAAGGCTTCCTGAATACATTATGACTATTTAATCAATCATATAAATATTTCATCATTTTCGTACAAGTAAATCAAGTGTCGAATACTATTTACAAATGAAAAGAATCAAAATTAACCCTAGAAGGTTATGAAAATGCGTCAATTTTTATCTTTTATTTATTATTTCACAGAAAGATTCTGAATATTTGAAGAAATTATATTCAGATCATTTTAGAAGAGTAATTTATCCTCTTCTGTGGTTACAGGATATTGAATTCCCCTGTATTATGAGTTCACAACAGTTTGAGGTAAGATTATTTTATTGCAGAAAACTGAAATATATTCCATACTATGTTGGTTAGTATTATTGTTCAACTTAGCAATAGATATAAATTCACTTGGTGTTGTTTGCTTGTGTCTTCCCATTGTTATTTAGGACTGCAATTTGATCAGTCTGTGCATATTTCCTCGATATAGCCTCAAATCACAAGCATTATATACAAAGTTCTATTTGGGACTCGTCAGCTGGACGTGCCTATACTTGAGTTGATGTTCACTCTGGCACTCGAACCCAGTACCGTTCTCTTAAAATTCCATCGCGTTATCCATTTAGCTATTGGGCCCTGACAACCACCTGCTTGTGCAATGGGGGGAAGTCTAAATCCACTTGGTATTGTTTACTTGAATCTTCCCATTATTATTTAGGACTGCAATTGATCAGTCTCTTGTTGGCATATGTGCATAACGTGCGAATCGCTTCTCTATCACCTTATGTGACAAGCATTGTAAGCAAAACTGGATGATGGCTGGCAGTAAAATTCAGGAAGTTCGTCTCATCCCCTCTGGAAATCGTTAGCTGGATCAACCTGCATCTCAAAGTTGATGTTCACTCCAGAACTAAATAACAAGTCCTAAACAGAATGAAACGAATATCTTAAATTCCACTGCTAGTCACCAAACACCTCTAGTTATAATGACAAATTTACGTTGGTTAAATAGTTTTGATATGATTAATACTGATTGACTGTTTTTAATAAGCAAAAGATTATAGAGTTAGATGTTACGATCATAAAATCTAATTAAAGTGGGAGAATACATTTTATCCACAAAACATCATTGATTCTATCGTAATTCACATTGGGTAAACTAAAATACAATCGTAAGCAGGTATTTTCCCTAGTCTAGTTTACATATCATTTCATATTTATTATGTGTAATTGTACAAAATACAATTTTATCAATTCCCGAACTAAAACAACAATAATCTTTAGTTAGTAAGATAAATAGTATTCTTTATTGTCAGAAGAGGTTTTTTGGAGACTTTTAGAAATTTCAATTGTTGAAATCATGAGTCAATTGAAACCAGACCACTATGGAAAACCTGCAAGCACTGGACGGCCCACTGAAGACAATGGTGTACGGTGGCGCAATTTCGTGGATTGGTTGAAATTAGACATTAACACCGTTGGATACTGGCGGGCTCAGTGGTCTAATGGTTAAGCGTTCACGCGCAAGACCGGTAGGTCTTGGGTCTGAATCTCGCGGGTCGGGATGCGCACTGCTGAGGAGTCCCACAATAGGACGAAACGGCTGTCCAGTGCTTCCAGGTTTTTCATGGTGGTCTAACCTTAATTGACTCATGACTTCAACGATTGAAATTCTTCATTGTATTTTGAATTTTGTGCGAAAATCGAATCGAAATACACATGGCGGTCTATATAGTTTTGTTTTTATGTTTATTTGTATTTAAAACTATTTTCTCTTTTAAAACAAACTATTCTATTACCATTATGACTTATTATTATCATTGAAAGAATGAATCCCCGAAAGTACTCAATCTTATTGAACAAATTCGGCAAAATTTTATGAAATTCATTACATCAAATCAGTATACATTCAAATTATTTACATCGAAAGAATTCAATTGTCCTATACAATTTACAAATTAATATTAACATTTAAATGTATATAATAAAATATACTTGGTGAATAATTGTAATTTAATGTGATTTTCTTAAAATGAATTATATTAGTAATTCATGTTAGTGTTCCCTTCTTCATTCAATTAATATTAAAAGTATTCAGGACAAAAAAACATCGACTTCACGCAGTCTATAAGAGCTTAATAGGTTATTATCAGAATGAAAGTTTAAGGAGATGATAGTAATTTAATAGTTGAATTCATAAGTCGATTTAAGATAGATCACCATTGAAAACCTGGAAGAATTAGACGGCTGTCTTGTTCTATTATGGGACTTCTGAGCTGTGTGCATCCACGACCTCGAAAGTCCTGGGTTCGAATCCCGCACGCAAGATCGTAAATGTTTAGTCGGTTACACAATTTTTATTTGTAAACATTTTAAGTTTTGGTTTCGATATTATAAAGTGATTACGTAAATATGTCAAATCTGAATTACCATGTGGCATTAGTTTGATCAGTGTGATTATATAGTGTGAAATAGTGTAAACGTGTGACAAGTTGGAATAGGTATACAGAACATTCAAAATGAGGATATTTTAATCTGTTATATTGTTCAGTCTAAAAAATTTTCATTTATTAAACTTTGTTTATCTCATAATGAAAAGATGAGAAATTGAAGTTGTATGGATGAATAATACGTCTAAGTGTCCAAGGATCGTTGGATAGTTTTGTATTTTTGAAAGCTATTGTATAATAGTTCATTGGTATGTCCATGCTTATAAGATTCAGTTCAAATATGAGTACAGGGTCTCGATAGATTTCATATCATCGACAGAAAAGATGGTAGTTACACATTTCCCTAGACGTTGAACTATCGCAATAAACACACCAAGTAATGATAGATTAGAAGGAACAAGAAGAGAGATACTGGTTTCAACTCTAATTCACACTGTCAGTCGTCAGTTCAAATGGGAAATCTACATGACTATTTTGTGGCCCGATATTTGAGTCCAATTGGATCGTATGAATGTTATTGAAATAAACATATCGCCAACCATCGTTTTAAATCACATTAGTGAATAACGGAATTATATAAATCAAATACGAGAAGGAATTTCGAACACGTATATTTCACACAATCGTTGATCCAAATAAACGAACAAAGAGAAGAGAAGTGAGATGACGCGCGGTGGAGAAGGCATGGTTTTCATATCTAAGGGGTGATTATACAGCATTGGTGACTCAAACTTTAAAATTATTCATCGTACATTTATATATTAAGAATCTGACAGTTAATCATCCACAATGTGGGATCTAACTGGAATGGGTTCATCCATCTAAATGGGTACGTATCACATTACCACAAAGAAAAGAGGAAACTAACAAAATTAGAAGCAAATGGCTGAAAATATTATACCGAGTACTGAAACAAAGTTCGAAACAATAAGCTTAACATTTATAGAGGAACTCTGTGATTGCAAGTACAACACCGCGATTAACTTTAAGATTTCTCAATCAAGTATAAATTATGATCATTGGATAGATTTCAACCTGGATGTCTACACCTTACCAAACGGATCAGATTTGTGATCAAAAGCCTAATGGACTGGTGCTATTTCTATTTTACATACCCTAGCTTCATTTCGCCTTGTTCATGCCATAGATAAAAAGGATATTCAGGTAAAGTGACTGAGCTTGTGTAACGTGTACAATGAAGGTTTACAACTTGATCAATCAACTTAGCATTTCTACTTAAACCCTTACACTTAACATTAGCATTACTCACTCAATGAATCTACCATACACGAGCAATGCTTTGAAGATATACATAATCAAACAATAGGAACCTACTCAAATATTTTACTTCCATACCCCACGTTTTCCAGCCATAAAGTAATACACAATACAGTAGTCCCCAATGTACTTGTTCTTTGATATATAAGTGGATATTTCATTCGAATTACGAACACCGTAAGCTGGTAAAAGTTAAACGAGACTTCAGTATTCTATGCTGATATTTCACCAGCCACCAGCAGTTAATCGTTATAAAATTGTTGCGCCTAAAGTAGATTACTCTTTGAACATATTATTACGTAACTATTTCTGAGGATGATGATGCTAAACACCAAGCTGTTAAACAAGTTCTAGGCTCATATGTAGCTCTTTCGTTTGAACGATTATTACTAATGGCATTCAAAAACACATTACAATAAAGAATATACGAGTTCGAACTAGGTTAAATATATGTATTTGAATTACGCTCAAGTGTTAAGTAATGTACACGAATGTTTCATTAGAGAACTGATTTCAGTTTTTAATATATGCGCAACATCAAGTACAAGATCTTCAAAGTCACATAATCAGTAATGTATCATTCAATTAAACATTCGATATCTACTGACCAATATTTACTAACTTCAGTCAATTCGTGATGATTACCATGTTCTTGGCAGAATCCTGAACGGTCATGTGTATGTGTGTGTGAGACACTGATGAATTCCAGACTAAAAAGATATCTTCATCTAGTATGTCTTATAATTCTTCAAATAATAATATAGATCGTTAATGAAAACCAATTTCCCTGTAGTCGCAGTGAGAAGCTATGACTAGTGCAGCTTAACTAAGTCAGGTATGAGACGGCTACCTTTCAATAACAGCGTAAGATGATCAAGCAATCTCATTAATTGATATATAAATATATACTACTGAGTAACGACTTAGTGGTCTAAATGTTAAACACTAGCTACGAAACCTAGGAATCTATATTCGATTCCCCGTTGAATTATAGATGGGAACTGTTGAAGAGTTATATAATAGAATGAAAAAACTGTCCAATACTTCCTCATTTTTGATAGTTACACAATTAAATTTACCAATGTCAACATTCCATTACAAATAGTCGAATGATCAGAAATGTATAAAATAACATTAAAAATAATAATACTAAAATATATATTTACAAATATCATAAACAAATTTACATAGCAACAAAGTTATCCAATTGAAAAAAATCAATTAAGAAAGACGTTTAAATTTAACAATAAAAGTTGGACCATAGTTACACGATATCGATGGAATAATTAATAAACCATGACAAGTGTTATTTGAAGATAGATTTGTATTATGATTATTTTCACTCATATTATTGTTATTATCAAATAAAGGTAAATGAATCGGAATAATTTTTATACCTAATTTAGAATAACAAACAGTTAATAAATCATACATTGGTTTTAAATTGATCAATGTGAAATTAAGATTCTTTGAATGATTCAGTATAAATGATTGAATAATTTCTTGATTTTGACCTGGTGATAATGTTGATGTTGAATAGACAACATAACCGTTAGGTTGACATAATTCCATTGCTTGACTACAGAAGAAAAGAATGTAATAATATGAGGGAAAAAAAGCATTAACTGTACACTATGCAATCAACCACAGTAGTAATTATATATTAAAACAAAATTGGATGATATGAGATCGATTTCGCTAGGGAGCATGAGTTCCATCAAAATGACAGGTACATATCTTGTTAACAAGTGCCAAATAACACGAAAACTAGGTTCAAGATTTCTTGTCTACTACCTCCAATCATCAAATTTCTGTCATTTTATCGATTTTGAATCTCAATGTTTTTTTGTGATATTTTGTTTTTCACTGTCTTTTTGGACTATATTCCAAAAATTCAGCTTCTCTGATTGTGATTCACCTAATTACCTTCATATCGTAAATTTAATGTAGTATGACAACATGGGCCAATGCATGTCAGTGCCAAGAAGTTCTATGCTAATGAAGACTTTCGGGTTGACTCCTTTCAATTAATCATGAGGAGAGGGGTCAGCGAATTAACAATTTGATCACGTAAGTAATTTTTACTTGAGTGCACCATACAATCGCATTTTATTTATTTCATATACAGTTTAGAAAAGTTCTACCAAAACTCACCGGAGAAGATTTAACTGAATTTTCGGTAAATGAGCACGTAAATGAGCTTGTCCCATTTCAAAAACATGTGTAGCACCAGATGTGATTGCGTAACGATCAGCTGAACAAGGAACATTGACTAAAATCTTATTAAATTTATAATCTTTATCAATATTATCAGAAAAATAACCAGCCAATTCATCATTTGAGTAAACAAAGTCTATTTTAGTATTATTGTTTTGTTCATCATTCTCTTTAGAATTAATTCCAGAAGATTTAAAAGTGTTGATCATTTGTTGAACATGAGTAGTACGAGACGGAGTACGTATCACACATAATAAACGATCTTGATAATGGAAAATAAATAAACACATTAATGATAATTTTTCATTATATACTACTGAAAACTTATATGATCGAAATTGAAAAGAACAATATACAGGTTTATTTTATTAATTTGTATATTAAAATAACTATATCAATAATAAAGTGTGGCGAGACTATAATTTATGGACGAGCCAATCAGATTTACGATAATAGATCTTGGATTTTGGCGCGAAATCCATTCATCCATTTGATCAAATAGCGTTTTGGCATTATAGCTGATGTAAGTTCGTGATGAAAAACCTAAATCTAAACCCTAACCATCGACTAAAAAACATAATCCGAATTCTTGACACTGGTTTATAACCCTCATTTAACACTAGTATGTAGATGGATACTTTCAAGGTCACTTTAGCGTCGCTCAAAGGTCGGTGATAATTTATGGTCTCACCACATCAGGACTTAAAAGTACTTTTTTAGGTATTACTGAAGAACAGTTGATGAACAAAATGAAACACCGTACAGATCTTTGTTAATTTAAGTCCAAACCTTAGAATACCTTAAATGCTGATAATATATAATAGAGGGAACACATAAATGTTGGTACAAAGGGGCACCGAATTCATATGCGCCATACAACTCACTTGATTTATGTGTGGGTTATGATACAGTCCGGGTGCCCAAACTGAAGCAGGCTAGAGAGAACGATAGTAGTGTAATTAAAGACTTAAGATGAAATGGGAAATGTCTACCTTTCTCTAAATTAGAAATTACTAAAAAATGTGACTTTGAGGAGATATATATTTTCAACGTTATCGAATAACACTTTGATTGTGATGAATGTACAATATCTGACTTTAACAAAAGTAAGAAGGAATTATACTATCAACTTACAATATTCAAACAATAAATTATCTTTGTCTTACGTCCTTGATCTGTCTACCCATTAATATGCAGAAGATAGCTTGCCAAAATCTAGACTATGAACTTGTCAAGACGGCTGAGGGGTTCAACCTTTAGGCTAGTATGCGTGAGTTCGAAGTGAGACTAGAAACGAAAACTATTCTGTCACCTGACTGTCTGACAAACAGGCAAGAGAGAGAGAGAAGACAAGTCAACCGGAACACTACTCGATTTATTCCCGATTCCAATTCACACTCCAATTAGGTTCCCATTGAGATTAGTGTAAAAAAATACATGAATAAATAGATGTCTAACAAGAACACAACGCACAAACAATTAGGAAAATACAATTATGCCTAAAACTGGGGATTAAATTAGAAAATAGAGTACAAAAGATTACGTTTAAATTACAATAGATTTTGAACAGGAAACGTTCTGGCAATGAATCATACATCAAACAAAACCTTATAATCTGTAGAATAAACTAAGAACAAAATTAAATATGTTAATGTATTACAAGATTTGAATTAAATGAAATAATGTACCCAAAAATAGTTTCCATTATTTATCATGGCTTATTCATTTCTCTGTTCGTATCACTTTGTATATAAACAAACATTATACTTGATAATTAGTAATAAAATCAATATTAAATAATAATAATAAAAAAAACAATGGAAAACTAACTTAATAAACCAGTTTGTAGTGCAATAACTGATTTAGTTCCAGAAAATGTAGACATATTAACCATATTATCATTTTTTTGTAAATTCAATACTAAAATAGGTATAACAGAGCTTAAGTCTATTGTATGAAAATCTAAAAAAACAAAAAAAAACAAAAAATAATAAATAAACGATCATATATGAAATAATCATTCAATAAACTGAATAATTAAAACAAACAGTAAGGAAAATTGTATTGATCTGTAAACAATGAAACATAGATGATACTATTGAATATGCTTAATTATCTTTTGTTTCTCTTTTGAAGATTATTCCATATTAAATGATGAATGATAGAGGAGCTAAATTCAAATACTACTTCATATAAAATTATTATTTATTTATTTATTTGAACACATAGATATTGATACAAGAAGGCACCAAATACATATGCGCCACATAAATCTCATTCGATATGTGTTAGGGCTGTGATGCTGTTCAGGTGCCCAAACCGAAGCAGGTGATTTTCTTAGGAAGCCACTCCCTGAGCCTTCGACCTGAAGGTCTGATCCACAAGGCAGTGGAGTATCGTAAGGAGATGCAGTCCCATGGAAGCCGGTGACCAACAATTGGTGCATACGCCGTTTGTTCCCGCAGGATACTGGAGCCCATGTACACCATTGATTTTGAATCCGGTTAAATCGCCGGACATTTGTTTTTCGTTCTCTCATTTTCGTAAACGAAACCCCCGCCACGAGAAGGCAATTATATGAACAAATAAATCTTTATGTAACCATCATAGAATTTAAATCATTACAGTTAATTTAGACGCACTCAAGTATAATGTTCAGGTGAGATATCTTATACATTTGATAAAAATAACATTATTTGTTTCAGTAAAAGATATACGATTTGTGTTACGGTAACAATTTTAACATTATACTTCATTAAGACAGTATTAATAACATTGACTGATGTGTTGTAAATGAAAAGATATAAGCACTATATGAAGCTGAAGTTCTATGATTTAAAGATTTGATTAGTGAACCAAACGTTTTATTTCAATTTACCTATTATTATAAAAAAAGCCTTTAGGTCGAAGGCTCTAGGTGTGGCCCCCTAAGAAAACCACCTGTTCCGGTCTGGACACCCGGGCAGTATTACAGCCCACAAACAAATCAAATGACTTGTGTAGCACATATGCATTCGGTACCACTTCGTACCAATATTTATGTATTCAAATAAATAACTATCAATCATGTGAAAGACCAGGACTATGGGCGAAACATGAATTGGTTAGAATTGTTACGGTTCCGAAAGTCATAATGATGAAACATCCACGAAACAATGCACATACTAGACAAGAGTCTGATTAATGTTAATAAACAACTTCGAAATGTAGATAATAGGAAATCAACCATAAGTTTATCCAGTGCAACTCTCATATATAAACAGTTAATATTGATTGAGATCAAAGTTAATGTTAAGAATTGAGTAGTATAAAAAAATAATTTGTATAATATGATGAGGATATGAGTCTTAAACAAAGTGACGTCATTTATCAATGCATTATTGCTGTTTAGTCATCGTGTAAATAAGTAATTTTCAATAATTATTACGATAGAGAAATATTAAATCTAGAGCTAATTTTCATATAGTCGACTTAAAGTATGGCAGACAGTCAGCTACAACGTAGGACCATGCACGTATATGTATCCGTCCAAATTGCCATACCGCATTAGCACGGCAAGATGAACACCGGATCCATAGAAGTAGTTCATTCAATGGTGGTAATATATAAAAGAATGATCGCATATAAGGATATAGGATAGGAAGAAGGAAAAAGTACGTCGGAAGAAAGATATGGCAGCTTAAACTAATGAACAATCACATCAAATCCTACTGGATAACTCTACTTCTTTGATACAATATAAATATATCAGCAACATTGTTAGACTAGACATATTCGAAGAAACATAATAATTAATAGTAATAATAATAATAATATAGGAAACTACTGAAACTATGGGCTGATCGGAGTTTGACAACTCAGTCAGTCAGCCAGTAACAACGTGGAAGTGGTAGCAAGTGGAAGAGGTAGCAAGAGTATAAGCAGTAATCGGGAGGATTAGGGTTTGGAGATGTTATTTAACGAGTATAATCCAGTGAAATAAATTTGGAAAGAGGAAAAAAAGGGGCATGAAGAATTCAGATAATTAAAATTTGGGAGAACACAAAGAGTGGATGCACCTGCGCCATTGCAAACGATTTTGAGCCATGTCATTCAGGGTCTCTAACCATCGGTTGCTATCATCTCGCGGTCCCCAACCAGGTAGTCTACACCTACCAACATGACTCAGTCCACTTGTCAGTGACTTCATGGATTTGTGCCATGTTTTGGTCTGGCCGCCCCTAGCTTTCTTCCAACCTACTCCTATACCACTGAACATCGCACGTCGAGGCAGTCGGTGGTTGGGCATACGTAACACGTGTCCCAGCCATCTCAACTGATGAAGTTTCATTACTTCATCAATGGATTTGCCATCCTTACCTAGTACCCGTTTCCTAACAACTGCGTTACTTACTCGATGGTCCCAGGATATACGAGCAATACTTCGAAGACACCTATGGTCAAATACTAGTAACCTACGAATATCCTCTACTCTTACCGGCCATGTTTCACTCTCATAAAGCAGGACGGAACGAACTGCTGCGCAGTAAACACGTCCTTTGGTTGGTAGACGGATATCTCTCCTACGCCATAAATGACGCAAGCTGGCAAAAGCTAGTCGAGCCTTCTGTATCCGTGCTGAGATTTCGTCACACACCAGACCACAAGGGCTGATGAGACTTCCAAGATAAGTGAAGCGGTCGACACACTCAACTACTTCACTCCCTATCACTAGTTCGGGTGTCGATGTAACCCAATCCTGAAGCAACATTTTGCATTTCGAGGGAGAGAATCGCATCCCGAACATGCTTGCATTGTTGCTTAGAGTGGTCAGAAGACTCTGCATTTTGTCAGCGTCTTCACCAAATAAAACTATGTCATCTGCATATTCTAAGTCAACAAGTGAACCTCCCGGTAGAAGTTCAACCCCCGGAAATTTAGATGAGGAGAGTGTTATCTCTAAAAGTACGTCGACCACAAAGTTGAACAAGAATGGGGAGAGTGGACAGCCCTGACGAACACCACTTGAGGTAATCAATTCTGATGACAGTTCGCCATAAGCTCTCACTCGACCAGATGTGTTCGAGTAGAAAGCCTTTATAAGATTAATGTACTTCTTTGGTACTCCTTTCAGTGACAAACACTGCCATAGAACCTCACGGTCAACAGAGTCGAATGCCGCCTTAAGATCGAGAAATACTACCATTGTGGGGCGTCTGAATGTGTGTCTGTGTTCTAGAACCTGACGTAGTGTGAATATTATTGAAGCTAATATTTTAGACACTATATTAGTCAAACTGATTCCTCTGTGATTGTCACAAGAGGACTTTTGTCCTTTCTTATAAACTGGTACAATCAGTGATTGAGACCAGTCAGATGGGATTACGTCCAGTTCCCAAATTCTACCTAAGACCTCGGTTAATCTCATTGCTAATACTGGACCACCATCCTTAAAAATCTCAGGAGTAAACCTGTCAGGGCCTGCTGCTCTCCCTCGTTTCAGATTTCCTATGGCTTTTTCAACTTCATAAAGAGACGGAGGACTTACATTAACTTGCCATTCAGGTTGACTGGAGATCGTGGGAAACCGAAGTGTGGCTGAAGGCCAGTTGAACTGATCCCTAAAGTGCTCTGCCCATCGATCCAATCTCCTGGATTGAGAATGAATAATATGTCCATCTTTCTCTGCGATTGTTTCGCTAACAGTCGGGTTCCTAATTCCGGTTTCCTTAACGAGTCTGAACAATTGTCTGCTATTACCTATTGCCGTTGCCTTTTCCATCTCTCTTGCTTTCGCTACCCACCACTGTTCGCGATCATTGCGTAGACTTCTTGTCAGTTTGCGCTTAAGTTGACTCCGCTCTTCACTATGTTCAGAGCCAGGTGGAATGAGTTTCCGAGCATCTATCAGTGCGATAGATGCTGCTGAGATCCAGTGTTGCTCTCTAACCTTCTGGTTTACCTTACTAGCAGATAACACTGCAGTTTCCACAGCTTTTCGGATATCGTTCCATGCTGCCTCGGGGTGGGCATCACATATATGGCTGCCTAACTATTTCCTAGTTCTTCTTGAAATATACTCTTAGCTTGACTATAATTAAGTAGCGCCATAAGAGGTTTACTTGCAGCGTTTTCCTACGTCCAGTAAGACGCAAGCAAATACGCGCTCGTACTAGAGCATGATCTGAATCTAGGCATGTGCTCCAGAATGAGCGACAGTCTTCTATCGAGCCCCTCCATCGGTGGCTGATAGCGATGTGATCTATTTGGGTCCAACGTTGGGACGAATTAGGAGGTCGCCATGTTAAAAGATGTTTTTCCTTATGCTTAAAGTTAGTATTTGCAAGGAACAGGCGGTTATCTGAGCATAGCTGCAACAGACGGTCGCCGTTATCTGTTCTTTGAGCCACGACACCATAAGATCCACCTAGGTGTCTTTCCCTATCGCTCAGTTTACCTACTTGAGCATTAAAGTCACCGGTCACTATTACTACGTCCGAGCGCTTAGCTTTTCGGAGAAGGTCCGAAAGCTTTCTGTAAAACTCATCTTTTACATCATCTGAGCTGCAGTCAGTGGGAGAATAGGCAGAGACGACGAAGAGGCAACGACGAGTGTCCCTATCTTTCCGGATTCTTACTGTTCCGTTCAGTCGGACAGCGCACAAACGACTGTCTACTGGGATCCACTCTAAGAGAGCTAGTTCTGCCCTAGGACTCAATGCTATACCTACGCCGGCGAGGCCACGGGAAGCAGAATCAGGGCTTCCAGATACACGAAGCGTAAATCGAGTCGGTTCTTTATTTTGGCATGGTGAGGTCAAATGAATGATGCTACTTGGATCCTGTATGCGCGTTTCGGAGACGCAACACACATCGATGGCGTAAGATTCTAAAGTCCTAGCTAAGGAAGCCTGCTGTCCTATTTGGCACAGTGTTCGTACGTTAAAAGCTCCTACGTGTAGTTTAGAGCGTGGTTTCAGGAGACCAGGAATAGCGTTCCACGTACTCGAATCGTTTACCCTAGCGGTGCGAGGTGATAAAGAGACGTGAGGAGGGTTAGTCATGGAGATAAGAGAGGTATTAGGTGTAGGAAGGATTTGAATGTGACCAACTTGGCCTCGCGTGCTGTTACGGGTATGAGGGCTGATGTCACTTCCCGGCTGCCCACACCGTGGAAGGGTATTTCTTGAGGAACCTGAAAAGGAAATTGGATTAGTGTTGGTCTTAACGACCTGGGAGCGTGACCGCAGAGCCCAAAAGACAACTGCTTGAGGCCGGTCGCGCACGGCCTTTTTGTAGAAGGTTTTTGACGTGTTAGTTCCGTTCTTCAGATGGCCTTACCGCCGGAGACGGAAATCCGTGAGGTAAGGTGAGGTGTGACATTTTTAGGGTCGACCTTTTCTAACCCCACCCCTCCTTGTGGGAAGGCAGCATCGCTGTCATGCTGATTGTCCGAAGGAAACACCTTACTGCTGTCACACCTCTGTACAGTCAGCAGTACGACTTCGCCCTCAGACTTTGAGTTGCTGCTTTTAGTCTTACCGTTCACCAATCGACCTGCCTGGCATGGTAGAACCTACAGGAACATATGTTCCAGCCAATATAGCTCGGATGGGTCATCACGATAGGCAAGCCCGACCACCACGTCAAAGTAGCAGCTTCGGTCGGGGTTTGACAACTACTGAAAACCTTGAAGCACTGGACGGCCGTTTCGTCCTAGCGTGGCACTCCTTAGATGAGTGATGATCCCATATCCGGGAATCAAATCCAGGAATTTCGGTTTCGCACGCGAACGTTTAACATGTGAAACCCTGAGCCGGGATCCAATAGTGTACAAGTCAAACCCGAGTCGATCCGCAATATAGCACGACCATTTTCTATTGTCTTCGTTAGGTAGCTTTTCACATTCGACACAGTTTAGCTCTACTGCTCAAAGACTAATTGAAGTTAGATTTGCATCCCGGTTGTGGGCTCATGGGAGCACACTGTTGAGGAGTCCCGTCATACTAAGACAAAACAGCGGTGCAATGCTTCGAGGTTGTCCAAAATAGATCGGTTCGTGATTTAAATGGAGCTCAACAGTCGTCTCAAACGCATGCTGACAATATAGAAAATTTTAACAAATAACACATGATATATGTGTAACATACTAAATTGTCCATTTAAATAAGTTGGATGTGGTATTGTAACCAATCTACCAGGAGGTGAACATTTAATACATAACTTCTCGGGTATATGAAATTCTTCAGTTAACACTTTCAATGACTGTAAATCAGATGAATTATCTTCATCTGCTTTAATCATACCATAATAATCTTTAGAATAAAATGTAAAGTCTGTATCACATTCTCTTGTATACATTTCATTTTCACTAATTAATTCAGTTGATGGTATAAATTCATTGAGATTAGTTGTATCCATAGTTTCATCTGATGGGCTGTAACGTGTTAGAAATTGTCTACGACGTGAATTAGATTGTGTTACGTTGATAACCTTTAAAATGTAAAGAAAATTTTGGAAATATTTTCATAAAGAAAATATATGATATCAACGATTTCTTGTCACAAATAATAATTAGTAATGGATAAGCATAATATCAACTTTAGGAATAAGGTTACATATACAAATTGAGGGATTATCGGGATTATTGGCACGGTCTATTTTAACGGACATCATTGTGGCTAATCGTGAACAAACAAAATTCAAACACGAAATCCACGACATAACATTCTACGGAAGGTAATACTGATGATACATTTTTGTCTGTTTGTAATGATAGGAATAATATCTTACAGTTGTTCTAGTATTTTAATGCAGCACATATTAATATCAAATTCATAGTGGAATAAAATAACGTATTAATTAATTTAACTATTTAGCACTAAAGATAAAACGAAGAACGATAGAACAATCGTGGTCATATTCAGAAAAGAAACATGGACGAAGTAATACTTAAGTTATAATGCTTTTAACTTATTTAGTTACAAACATTTTCTAGTCAAAATCCTATTCGACAGGGCTAGAAGATTGTGTTCAACCGAGAGAAAAAAAACACGAGGAAAACAGCGTACATTTAAGAGGTCGTTCTAAAAAACGGATGTCCAAAAAAATTATTATGAAGTACAGAAAAATGATAACAGAAAGTCCTAAACAAACAATTGTTGGTAGAGAAACCCGTCATCATTCTTCTTGCATTTAAAAGTGAAAACATATCAGGAAGAATTGATAAAAGAATTAAAGCAGTGCTAAGGACAAGCTTTGCTGTAGCCCAACTAGTTTCGAAATATAACACCAGATGTTTTCTAAATCAATCAAAAGCAGATCAATACTATTATGAGGTCACCTCCAAACGAATTTACATATATTTATGGAAATAAGTGAATGGGAAGCACTTTAGAAAAAAAAAGGAATCTATAAGGTTTCTTGAAAATATTCAGAAAGGAAGTAAAGTATTCAGAAGTAGGATCATAAAACATTTAATGGATAGTGAACATGACGCAAATATCACAAAAGTATTTAAAACAATTAACAAGCAGCAAACATCACTGTTAATTCGCATTCCAAGGGTCACTGACATCAAGTGCTTTCGACCTGACCTTTGTATACAGAAAGAAAGTGTGGTAAATCTTTCATTACCATCGTAAGATAGATTATTTTAACGCTCATCACTTGTATTATCTCTTTATTGTACTATTTAACTTGAAATAAGATATTCCACTTATATTCAGTTATGACATTGACATGAATCTCATGTCGAATAGATCCCTATGTTTATCACTCATTTGCTTACAATGGTTTTTTCATTCATCATCCGGTTACTATCATTTGTAATTTCATACTCTTCTTTTTTTTATGATTTCATCTTAGACATATGGAATTACTAATTAATCTAAATTGTTATGTTAAACATGCTTCATCTTCTTGTTTCTTATATTTTGTTCCTAACTAGACTTCATTGATTATGCTGTGTGATAAAGAATCTTTATAATAATATTACAAATATAAATTTAGTCTATTTGCAGTATAATTAATCCATACTATTCTAGAAAGTTTGTTTTATCCACATTTATCAAGGGATCAAAATGCATAAAACGATATTATTCAATAACTTAATTATGCAGCTATTCATCATTTGTAAATTGTACGTTTCAAAGTATGATACTTGTTCTAGTATGAAGAACAAGCGACACAAAATAAACCCTTGTTTTTGAAAAGGTGAAGGTTCGTAACTCAGGTGGATGATTTTAGTGAAGTTGTTTTCTTTGAACTGAATCGTTGGGTCATAAAGTTTTCATTGTTCTCCATATAGACGTTTGTGTGTTTTACAGTGCATGGAAATAAATAATTGCAAATTTGAAGATCTGAATATTTTATATTCATCAAGAAATGTAAGAACTGCTGTAGAAAGTGCCGCATCTTACAAGAATATGAAAAAAGGAGTAAATTACCAAGTTGCAGAACAAAAAAGGATAAACCATAATGTGCATTACAGTAAGGAATCGGACGTAAGAAATCAACTGTCAGTTAGTCCGTCATACACAATGTACAACCTGGCAGATATGTGTATCGATGAAAGTTGCTACACTACATTAACGCAGCAAGATATAATTATCAAGATAAATCCCAGAGTAGTAGTAGTAATAAATAAAATAATACGAAGACTAAGACTTATAGAAACAACAAATACAACTATATCGTTGCAGATAATATGGGCATGTCGTCACCTAATATCTCCAAATAAAGAAGAGTACATTTGTCCCTCACAAGTTGAATCATAAGTCAATAAACTCACGAACTGATATTCAGTCTAGAATCGACCAAATCTGAAAAACATCCGAATGTTATGTTTGTCTGTGTATTAGTCAATAGTAATATTAAATGGTATTGCGCTGAGACTTTCCTATTGTGGACTAACAGTATTACAACATAGTTATAACAATAAAAGACAATTAATAAAGAGGAATCTTAATAAAGAAATTGAATTCCATGTACTTAATCAACCAAACTTTACACAATAGGAATTAATTAAGTAAATTCTTGACTATTATAACAGTATATACATATATGATAGCAAAGACATAAAAACTCAATTCTGAATATCAACAATAAGTCGGAATAAGAAGAGCATTTGAAAATATGAACTGGAATTATAGTTTGACGCTCATTGTTAATAAGGAATTGGTATCTTGATTGAATATTTCGAAGAAATTTAATTTCTTGATTTAAAAAAACAACACTTTATTTCAACAGAATTCCTGAAGATTACAAAACATTGTCTCATAATATGATATAAAAACAAATTATAATTGAAAACTGATACAGTTAACCAATCAAAATTCGCCATGTGAGAAGACTACCTTGAGCCAATCAAAAATCTAATGACAAGTGCATGTGATTGGACAACTAGTAATATCATTTTCTGAGTATATGATATATATGAGTGCTTCAGTATGTCAAGTGGTTCAGTCCAATAAACTTTCTTCTTCACTCACAGTCTTCTCGTGAAACGGCCAGTTGAAGGTTTGGAATGCAGGAAGTTGTGTGCATCAGTATCAAACTTAAACACTCCGTGTTATAATAGATACAAATTATTTATCATTGTACTGTTAATTTATATGAATTTTTTAAATAATTAAAAACATTTTTGCGTGAGAAAAAAACAATCTAATAAACATGTTACCTCATCAATAATATTCGGATTCTTATCAGCATTGTATACATTATTTATCAAAGAGTTTTGATGTTTAATTAATGTTTGCATAAAGTTTATGTTTGGTAAAAATGACTGATTATCATCATTATTATATGATGATGAAATTGTTTCACTAACATTGGGAAAATAACGATTATAGAGAATAGCTTTTTTAGATGGCATTAATAAAGCTATACGCATTGAACGCCAAGCAACTGGTCCATAAGCTTCACTATAGTAATGATCAAAGTGAGCTAATGCAACTCTACCATTATGATTTAAATCAGATAACTAAAATAATGAAGATATAGATAAAAATAGAGGAAAAATCAACCGAAGTGTATCAATAAGAGTAATAAAAAAATCTGAAAATAATCACAGAATGCATGTGTATTTATAGGGATGATCAGGTTGATATAAGTATATAAAAGACAGTAGTAATTTACAACTGATTAATTACTGAGCATTGACTAATATCACATTTGTCCAGTTCTTAAATGATAATTGGATTCTACTGATGCACTTGTTCGTCTGAATTCCACAAGGAGTATTAATTAATTCAAGATTGCAGGTACACCTTGCTGATAAATTCCACCTAGATCAAGAGTTCTCTGCCGACCACGCCAAACCAATCAACACAGTAGTACTTTGTCGAGTTATGATGATTGTTCAAATATGATAATTAAATAACTTCAATTTTGGAGTAGTTCACAAGATTATCAAGAGTAAGAAACATAAATATACGTAGAGACGATTATGGAGAAACCAAGATCAAGAGTGACAATGAATTATTGGCGATATAATGATAAACCTAGTAAGCATAGTAAAGTGTTAATGTACAATGAGATAATGTCGAATAAGACAGATGTTTCCATTTTTAACGTAAGGTGGCGTGACGAAGTAAAAAGCTTCATACTTCTTAATAGGGAACAAATATTTGATAGCGTACTCTACAAAGTGACCAAAGATGTTTAGTTCAGACTACTTTGGTTTCCAAAGTGAAATTGCATCCACTGTCAACAATTGAAATTGGTGTGGGTCAATCGAAGATACTATAAGTGTGACATACTGATTTCTTTTCAAAATTTACTACTGACAAACTTTTTGTCTCAAAGTGGATAAACATGATCTAATTGCCGAGATATTCCGATACCTAATAACTCAATCAAGAGTTTGAATAGGCACTGGCTTTTTTAGATCAGTAGAATTAAATATTAATGTGAACGTGAATACTATATGTACGATTCATAGAATAACATAAACATTTATTTAATTTTCCAATATTATGCCTAGTTGTTGTTTCGCCTTCATATTAATAATTCATTCACCGGGTGCAGATTTGTATACTTGCCTTCAAGCCACACTCTAAACTTAGAGGTTAGAGATACTACTCGATTGCCTGCAGCGAAATAGATGAAGTAAGGTTTGAACGTTTGATTTTGAACGTCTTGGCCAATGAGCCACGTCGTTTTTGTTCTTGGGGAAAATTACTATTGAAAATGATCACTTTGAAACATTGCATCATATGGATAGACTAACTATGAATGATTTAGTTTTTGATGTCATAGTCTACTATTGTGAAGTTATTGAGGGTAATTTTCGAAGAATGTGAAGATTTGACTGGAAAACCAAAACACTAAGTTATAAAGCAGTATTTATCATCAGGTAAATACAACAGAAACACATAAGAAAACGTATTATCAGTCATTGACTAATAAGAACAGTATTCTTGATTGAAGTATGAATATGAGGAAAATATCAAATGAAACAAAAATATCACATCATAAGTTGATAAAAGTCAACTAGCAAAAACAACATTAACGGTGTACTGCGATGTGTGCGACTGATGTCGACAGATATAATTAGTACGCATCATCAGTCGAAAATCAAATGTCTGACGGCAGAAGCTTAAGAAGATCGAAGAAAACGAGAAGAGAGAATGATTGCTGTGAAAACGAAAGAACAATGAAGTCTGAGACAATTGATTGATATTTTTCAAGTGAGGTATTTACTGTACGGTTCTCAGATTCTACTAAGACGTTCAGTAATTTTGTATTTAAATACATCCAATTGTCCCCACTTGTGTTCTCGTTCACTACAGTACTATAGTGCTGAAAATTCTATATTGTACCAAAATATAATATTGAATAAAGCCATTAATAATAATAATACTCACATACTTAGAATTAAGTATCAACTGTTGGAAAACATTTTTAAAAACGTACGTCGATACTCGTAAATATTGCTTTATGATTGATATGAGTTAACGGTTAATTTAATGGGAGTGAAGTAGTCGAACGCGTCGATTGTTTCATCCATGTTGGAAGTCTCAGTGACGCTAGTGAGTTAGCTCTTGATTAAGTCTCAGCAAGAAATCAGCAACCGTGATAAGTTTCTGCAAACTTATGTTACTAGTAGTGTAGACAATATATTCATCTCTTAACTAAAAAAGGAGCATAGTGTGTAGTAATTCGTCCTGTTCCGCTTTATGGTTATGAGATTCGGCCTTTGAAAGTGGACATCCTAAGCTTACTGTCATTTAATGATAGATGCCTACAAAACATTGCACGTGAGCGTTGCAATCACCAGGTGGACAATGTAGATATTAAACGAAGGGTACTAGGTGAAGATGGCGAACTAATTGATGCGGTAGGGAATCTGCCTCGACTCAAGTGGGTAAGACATGGACTATGTGTGCTTAATCACCGTATACTTCAACGCTCTATGTTTGTTGGCATAAAGCAAGAAATACAGAGTTGGCTAGACCGAAACTTGGCATCAGTCTTTGATGTTATTGTTTTTTGGTCTGAGTAATGTAGGTAGGTGCAAACTATCTTGTAAGGGTTCATGTAACTCCCATAACCAGTGGCAATAATACAGATGTATTTACTTTTTGTCTTAAAATACTCATAAGTTTTAGTCAGCAAATTTAGTATATTTTTTCTCGAATCATATTTTATACACTTCGTCTGTTTTTATCACTACTAATACAGTTAGTAGTTTTGTTACTCCTAAATTTTTCTAGATGATTTCATCTCCATGTACTGATATAGTCTGGCAACTTGAGTCGATATATATATATATATATATATATATATATATATATATATATATATATATATACATTCCAGGTTTTATGTTACT
Organism: Schistosoma margrebowiei; assembly: GCA_944470205.2. Lineage (NCBI taxonomy): Eukaryota > Metazoa > Platyhelminthes > Trematoda > Strigeidida > Schistosomatidae > Schistosoma > Schistosoma margrebowiei. The sequence goes on from OX104024.1 coordinate 6,615,004, forward strand.
TATGTTTGACTGATAAATATATAGAAATCAACATGACATTATATAATTTAAGAAACATTAACCAACTATACTCACCATAAACCCTATACTAGAGTCATCAATTTGTTTAATTTTATTTGGTTCATATGCTCGACGTTTGAAATACGAAAAGAATCGACGACTATTACTAATTTTCTTCTGTTTTTTTAAATATAAAACAAAGATAAATAATGAAGTTAACAGTATACATATACACAAATATGTAAAGAATAGAAACATTAACAAATAATTGGAAATGACAAACTAAACTATGTCTAATTCACTTGGTATTGTTTTACTTGAATCTTCCCATTGATGATTTTAGGACTGAAATTGATCAGTCTCTTATTAGCATAAGTGCATACTGTGCGTATTGCCTCGATATTGTCTTAATTTACAAGCATTGTAAGCAAAAATGGATAGTGGCTAGCAGTGGAATCCAGGATGCGCGTTTCGTCCTGTTTGGGACTCGTCAGCTGGATGTACCTGCGTCTGAGTTGATGTTCACTCTGGGACTCGAACTCAGTACCTTCCGCTTCAAACGCCATCACGTTATCCACTTAGCTACTGAGTCCTGATAGCCACTTGCTTGTGCGACGGGGTGAACTATGTTTTGATCAAATATAAACAACCTGATAAAATTAAACAAAATCAAAAACAATCATTATTTTGAAAAAAAAATATTAATTTTTATTTGAATAATTTTAAATAGAAACTAAAATATCAGTTTTAGAAAAATCTGCAGTCCAATCTTCAATTTTAATTTTTCTAAAAACATTTGTTGGTGGTTGAGTACACATTCCTTTATCTAACTTTTGATAAAGAAATATTGAACATGGGACAACAACATTGATAATATCATCAATCTGTAAAACAAAACAAAAAATGTAAATGCATTGTTGGAAAGTTTAATCTTTTAAATGAACTATGAGTGAATTGAACTGAAATGTTACAATTTAGCCACTTAAATAAATGATTGCTGCATAATGTATCTTGAAAGCTCTTGTATGATAATAACAGAAACCAGTTTGCTTGATCCTAGGAACTGATATTCGATCCGAAACTAGGACAATAAATGTTAGATGGTTGATAATTGACTGAGTACTAGATTACGTGATACACTTGACTTATTTATCTAAATCAAAATAAAGAATCCGCTATAGGTCAGATAAGTAGCCTATTAAATAAAGTACAAGCAGTCGATACATTGAATGAAACAGATTAAAAACAGCTTTAAATATATAACAATATCGTATATTAACTATAGCCAAATATGTGTGTCTTCGTTCATTGACCGATCACAGCTTATTGTGACCAACACATTAGTATCAGATATATACACAAGGACCTATGTCAGTTGAGTGAGAAAGAAAAACGTAATGGTCAGTTCCATTAGATATAAATATAAACACTGAAATAAATAGACTAAATATCCCTTCCGAATTTGGATGACCTCTTTTATCTTTATTAACTAATTGAAATCAACAGCAACAAATCGGGTTCGTATACATTTCAACAAGAACAACAAAAAAACACGCAAAAGTGATAATGATTTGTTAAGTTTGAGAATGAAGTATTAAATGTTATATACACCTGTTCATACTTCACTATAAATATAAAGTATAGATTCACGAGAATGAAGATACGAATAAGGTAAATTCGATACTACTATTAAAGATTATATTAAGCTGTTGGAATAGTCTAGAAAAAATTAAAATTATTAGTATATTTTGCCACAGACAAGTTATGTTAGAGAATAAATGTAGATATAGCGCAGAAAAGCCCTGGATTTTTTTAAGAGTATTGATTTCCTTACGAATGTTTTCATCGCTTCAATGCTTTTCTCTGCCACTGCATAAATGAAAAATTGTGTCATCTGTAGGTGGAATCAGGCTTTGACTTAAACCTCTAGTATGAAAGCTAGTAACACGACCCACAGAGAAGCAAGTAGAACATAATTTAAACTTGTGATCAAATTGCCGTGAATCAAACGCTTCGATCCCGCACATTTGTCCCATGTTTGTCCCATTTGTCCCGTGTTTAATCACTAAATAAATCTCAAGTGGAAATCCAACATTATAATATCCAATTAATAAGAGTAAATCTCCATCCAATGATTCAGAAAAATGAACAATAGTTTCGGGGACTGGTATAAGTCTATTTTAGATTAAGGATGTGAAAAAGTTGTGGTAGAAAATTCAAGTGATACTGAAATTCAGTTGAATTATACGTAACAATGTACGTACTCATTATGAATATAGACTAAAAGCGATATGTGTCTTTGGTCATTTTTTAAGGATTACTAGTATTATTATCAGAATGGGTTTTGTGGAGAAGTTAAGAAATTTCACAGGTTTAAATCATGAGTCAGTTGAAGCTTCCAGATTTTCCATGGTGGTCTAGCTTCAATCCACTCATGATTTCAACCTATGAAATTTGTATAAACTCTCCACAAAACCCATTCTGATAATAATCAACTGCTCACTAGTGACTGACTTGAAGAAAAACTCCTGGAGTTCTAGTGAGAAGCCGTTACCAGTGGAGTTCAACCAGGTCTGTTGTGAGATAACAACTCACTGAAGACAATGGTGTACGGTGGCGCAACTTCGTGGATTGGTTCAAGTTAGACATTAACACCGTTGGATGCCGGCTTAGTGGTCTAATGGTTAAGTGCTCGCGCGCGAAGCCGGTAGGTCCTGGGTTTGAGCCCCGCGTGGTGCGGGATCGTGGATGCGCACTGCTGAGGAGTCCCATACCAGGACGAAACGGCCGTCCAGTGCTTCCAGGTTTTCATTGGTGGTCTAGCTTCAACTGACTCATGATTTAAACCTGTGAAATTACTAGTATTAACAAATCAAACAAAGGATTTTATTAAAAAAACCTAACTAGAGAAACAAATAATGTCAAGATAATCTGTTAATATATTTGTTAGATTTACATTAACGCTAATTTTAAATGAAGATGTGGAATTTTTTGAAGTTATTTCTTCTTTTGGTAATGTGATATAATGTTCCTTTATTGCGAAACCCTAAAGAAAAAAAAAACAATTAGTGAAATTCTATCGAAAATAGCTTACATATCGTCTTAAAGCAACTTTAACATGAGTTTTATTGAGAGTCCATTCTCGAGATGGATTCATAGGTATATAAAGGGTCATATTAGACAAGCGTTGTTGAAGAACATAAGATTCACCACATAGAACAGTTGGTTTTCCCTAAAAAAAAATTAAGAGAATGAGAACAATATTTACATACAAACTACTAGTGGGTAAAACTTAATGTAGTCTATTTACCATACTGAGTAAAATAAGACAAAACATGTTAAATATATTATATGTATAAAAGTGAACTGGAACAGGCAAGAAATAACATCAGCGAAAATTGGTCTTTTTCCATAAAAATTAATCTAAAGTAACGCACTTATAAAGAGGAATTAACTAACCGTTTGTTTCGACTTCATTTCGTTGATTCTTTCTTCTGTCGGTAGCTCAGCAAGTCCCTTAATATACAAATATTTCCAGAACTTATTACGATGTACAGGAGTTACTGTTCCAACAGATCCAAGTCCTAGGGCAAAAGAAATATGCATTTTTATTCAGCATGTCGTACCTATTTAAGACTTGCTGTCAAATATATTTCTCAGCCTGATTCAGAAGTAATAACAACATTAAATGCAACAGCACTTTATAAGTTGCTTATTTTTAACTAATACTACTACCCCTTCTATTTTGATGAGATAACATACGGTAAACAATTTAATTGCTTTTTTTACTTGTAAATATTTTGGGCTGTAATTCAAATACTCTATTTCGAGATATTACGCTGCACTTTAAATCTACTGAGAATTTTAGTCAGGAAATTTCCTTGATAGTTTCTGCTTTACTGACCATCATTTTACATTCGAGTTCGCATGGGAATGGTGTGATCAATTACATTACATTGACAGAAAAAGTAATATAGATCTTTTAATTTTACGTGTTGAAGATTACTAGCTGATAGATCGGACAAATACTAATAAACTACAAATGAATATGAACTTCCATACTGTAAATAAACGTTTGAGGGTAAAATTTAACCTTGCAAATGCAACAGACAGTTTGACTGAATGAAAGAAATATGAATATGATTAAGTGCTGAATTGAATAAAAATGGTAAAATAGTAAGATCAACAGATGTTAAAATAAATCAGAAGACTTGGAATAAAATATCGAAGAGTAACATAGTCGTCAACAATTCATGATTGAAATCGTGAAGTGCTTCAACAGAAAGATGCAAGTAAATAACTAATAGACCTTCTAATTGCTTTTTAATCCAAAATGTTCCGAAAGCGCCCTAGTGTTTTAAACAGGTATGAAGCGATTCAGTATAAAAATATTAACATACCAGGCACGTTATCTGTTAATAAAACATTTATACACGGAGATTCATTAGATTCTATATTGACCTCTTGGTATACCAGGTCATCTGCAGTCAATTTAGGTAAAATACCTTCTGCCAACAAAATAGAAGGTACTTTGCGAGGATATTTTTTGGTCAGAGTCACTACGTACTAAAACGTTCAAAACAACAATTAATTCAATCAAATACATGACGTACTCGTATTCCAACAGGCTTTAAGAATCTGCAAATGTTTAGACCTTTCATAAGCATCTAAAAATGTAAGTTTATCATTTTATAAGTTTAGTATTCTAAAGAACATTAGAATATATATATATCATATACACGGCTTATGTATAAAAGCACTACTAATAAAAAAATAAGATACAGAGTGAGCATAATAAGATAACAGAGGATCAACTTTGATATTTTCTGAAGTCTTGAAGATCATATAAAGATAAATGTAAACATGAAAACACTGTCAGACGAGGTTGAAGAGTTATCTGAAAGTATGAGACAATTAACTTTACTGTTGAAAAAACCAAAGACAGATAACCAGTCAAAATAATTTGGCGGAGGACTAGTCGGCCTACAATTACCTTCGTCAACTGAAGATGAGTTGCAAGCTTTAGATATGTTTACTCAGCAACAAGCTGCAAGTAATTAATTTGTATTTAAACCAATCCAGTTTACAGTTTGTCTATTATTTAGATGGCAATGATCATTAGACTAATGTATCACTATCTGTAAACGTCCTTCATGTCTATAATATTCAAATGGTTCAAATGGTTGTTGACGGAATAGAAGAAGCTTTCGCTTAACAGGCTTCCGTGTCTAGTAGCAGGGGATCACCAAATCCTCCAGGCAGGAACCCAGGTATGTTAACAATAAAACAGGAAAGAAAATTGCTAAATCATAGTGCGATACTATCCTTAGTCCTTAAGAATAGATCAAGTTGCCTCTTAAAGGACTCCTGGGAAGTCGCTTGGACTAGCTCGGCCGGCAGCGAATTCCAGCATTTGACAACTCTTAAGGAGTAGAAGTTGTGTCTGCATTCCGTTCTGCTATGTTGTGTCTCCCGTTTTTGGGTGTTACCCCTTAAGTTTGTGTTGGAACTGAGCTTGAGTAGGTGTTTGAGAGGATGTCCAGAAGTGTTAAGGATACTATAAGCCATCAGAAGGTCACTTCTAAGACGTCTATACTCTAATGGGTAAAGGTTAAGTGAATGGAGGCGCTCTTCATAAGGTTTAAATTTGAGTCCTCGAACTGATTTCGTGGCTCTCCGTTGAATACGCTCTAGGGTGTCCTTATCCTTTTGGAGTGAGGGGAGAGTACTATATTTCCGTACTCTAAATGGGGACGGATAAAACTATTGAAGATCATATGGAAAGTTCTTCCGTCCAACTGGCCAAAAATGCGCTTCAATGTTACCAGTGCAAGGTTTGCTCTGAAGGCACTTTTGTTACAGTTAGCATAAGACTTTAAATCGTAGGGGACCAAGACTCCTAAATCTTTTTCGACTTGAGATACTACTAGAGGGAAATTACCTAAGTTATAACTGTAGTCTGCGACATGTCGCAGATGGACTACTTTACACTTTGAAGTGTTAAAGGTAAGTCCGTTATCATCTGCCCAACTTTGAAGTCGAGTCAGATCCTCCTGAAGTGTCTGTGTATCGTCTTGGTTGCGTATCTCTCTCCAAAGTTTCACGTCGTAGCCAAAAAGTAATAAGTCTGACGTTACTTGTTGAGGAAGATCATTTATGTAGATCAAGAAGAGAAGAGGCCATAGTACTGAGCCCTGGGGGACACCACTAGGACATTCCATAGCCTGAGATAAAGTGAAATTAACCCTAACCTTAAAGTGTCGATTTTTTAGGTATGAAGTAAGCCAATCGATTAGAGGTGGTTTGATACCTAGTCGTTTGAACTTAGTGATAAGACACAAGTGGTTAACCCTATCAAAAGCTTTTGAGAAATCAAGGTAAATGATATCAACCTTTCCCTCGCGATCGAGGATGCTTGTCCATCTGTCCACCGCAGTCAGCAGGTTGGTTATACAAGAGTAACCCTTTCTGAAGCCATGCTGTTGGAGTGAGAAGAAATTCAAGGACAGTAGATAGTCGTTTAAACCGTCGCATATCAGGGACTCCATGAGTTTTGAAGGTAATGACAGAAGAGCCACCGGCCGATAACTTGAAGGTTCATTGCGTCGACCACCTTTGAAAATTGGTGTGATGTGAGCCAACTTCCAATTTTCCGGTAATTTGCCTCGGCTAAGCGAGTGTGAAAACATCACGCTAAGCGGCGTTGCCAGGATTGAGGCTGCCTCCCTCAGTATGGCAGGATGAACCATATCCGGGCCAGGAGAAGTGTCAAGTCTTAAGTGCTGCAGTTTCCGGAACACCAAGTCAGCGCTTAGGTCCACTTCGGAAAGTCCTGTGGAATTGCAGATGAAACTTTCGTCAGTAAAGTTGATGTCAGCCGGTTGAAATGTTTGAGAGTAATGTGCCGCCAGAAGGTTAGCGGCGCCGCCATCGTTGTTAGTCGGGCCGTTAAGACCTAGCAGTTGAGAAACACCTGTTTTAACTTGACGAAGAGAGGCTGCATAACGGAATAGGCTTCTAGGGTTCGAGGCAAATTTGTCCATAAGCTTTGTCTGGTACTGAAGCCTGTCTTCTCTTATAGCCTTCGTGCATATGTTCCTGATATGTTTATATTACCTATACGCTCCGTCGATATCAGTTCGTTTGTATTCCGCCCAACAGTGCCTTTTGCGGCTTAACAGGAGAAGGGTGCGGTTCTTGATTACTGTAGGTGGCTTGCAGCTTTTGGGAACCGTTTGAGGAACTGAATGGTTTGTAGCACATAAGAGCGTGTGCAGTAAGAAGTCCCAATGACCGTCCACATCGAGTTGAGGATGAACATCCCAAACCACCTGTTGTAGATAGTCATGTAAAGCTGGCACATTCAGCCGTTTAAAATTCCAACGCAAATTATTGTTGGGGTACCTTAGCTTAGTTTTGATGACAAAACTGAAGGCTATGACGGCATGATCGCTCTTTCCCAGAGGAGCCAGGATTGAGAGGTTGTCAACTAGGAATTCTTCGTTTGTGAATACACAGTCTAAGCGCGATGGCGTCTGACTGTTTCTCCAACGAGTTGCCGACCTCACATTTTCGTACAATCCGAAGTCATCGATAAGGTTGAAGAACCGAGCTTCAATTGAGTTGTCACCTCAAGTATACGTGTGTTCCGCGAAGTTATCTCTAGGGAGATTAAAATCCCCTAGAATCAGGATGTGTGTGAATTCGAGACGAGTAGAGTGGGATAGTCCTTCCAGCATACGAATATCGTACTGGATGTCGGCAGTTGGCTTCCTGTAAATGACTCCGACTAGACACCTCGAAGTACTGGACAATCTTACAGAGCACCACATAGATTCCTCGAGATTATTAAACTCGAGGTTATGAACTTGATGCACCTCCAAGCAAGAACGTATGTAAACAGCTACTCCGTCCCCATATCCTGACTTTGTCATTGCGGAACAAAGACATCCCAGGTAATGCTAACTCGTGGTCCGAGAATTGAGAAGATATCCAGGTCTCAGATATTCCTATCAGATGGGCCATATTTACATTGCTAAGTTCACGTAGTTTATTCAATTTGTTTGGTGGACTCGTGGCGTTCATATATAAGCAGTTTATGCTTTCGATTTGAAACGCGTGAGCTTCTTTCTGTTTGTCTGTATGAGCCTTACGTGAATGGACAGGTAGTCCACCTATATGAGGTTTGCTGAGGCGGTAGGTCCTGTCCTTTACGTTTTTTTTGTCGTCTAAACAGTTCACAAGTGGAATGGTCAGCTCCAACTTGCCTTTGTGTTTGGTCCTAACTTCGTATGGCCTATCCGGGTGCATGTGGATTCCAGGTGGCAGTCGACGTCTTTTGGCACGAAATGCTTCCAGAGTTGCGGCCGCCATGTGTGAAGATAGGAAGGTTATCTTCATTAGACGGGGTCTAGAATCACCATAATCACCACAATATTGTACCTCAACAAACCAGAACTACGTATATGGATACTATTACGAAATACAGCATTACGAAGTAGAGATCCTATGAATACAAAACAATACCACATCTAGTGTATGTTATTTAAAAGGTGTACTAACACCACAATTTTCATCGTTTAACGTCAGCGAGAAATATCTAACAAACTGTTTTGATCGTAAATTACGTATCAAAACTACGATTTACACTTTAATTGAATCTACTCCTGTTAAGGTGATATTTTACTGAGTTTTTTTGGCTTTTGTGTATTACATTCGAAAGCATTCTTGGTCTGCAACAAAGTACTTTAGTTAAGGTTTGACATCTTGCTAGAGTTTGTCTTGTGGTTCATACTGTGATCATATTGTGTTACACCTTGATCAAACTAAAATGGTTGGTAGTACCCACAAATGTGGACAACCAAACTGTTTGTTCCTTGTGGAGGAGGGAATGCAGTGTGACGAATGTAATAAATGGTTCCACAAAATGTGCACCCGTTTAAGTCCCACTGCATATAAAAGATGTTCGAAGCCTAATTCACATTGGCTTTGCATGCTTTGCTGTGCCAACAAGGCATTGCTAATACAGGAGGCTATGAGCCTATTGGCTTTGGTCTGTAAGAAGAATGATGGCATATGCGCCGACAACACGGGCACTGACAGTGACGAATGTGTCAGTGTTGTTACGCAACGCCTCAAACAACCGACTCTGAACGACGTAAAAGTGAAATCTCCGTTGATATTAACAGGGGGAGTAGTACCACCTAGTACTGACATAGTTAATAATGCACCTTTAGTGGGAATCGAAGATCTGGATAAAAGTCACCGTTCCAAATAGTCCCAGTGTTATGAGGGATGAAAAATGGACTACGGTACGTAGGAAACGAAATGAAAAAAGCTGTAAGCAGTACACAGGTAGTTAGTAACTCACTGGTGGACTCAAATTGTGAGCCACAAGTTGCACTATCAAGATCTGATCGTAAGAGTGAAACCCATCCTGGCGTAACTGAGAAGAAAAATCTAATAACATCGAATATTATTGTGAGCAAATTGCGTGAGTCAAATGACCCTGATCCGAAAATTAGACACGCGCATGACTTAGAAAAGCTAGGAGAATACATTCGTAGTATTTTACCAGATAACTCCAAAGGAGTTCAGGTTAAAAAGTTGGTAAGAATAGGCAAGAGGACCGAGGACAATGTTGAACCCCGTCCATGCAGACTCCTTAAGGTAATCCTAGGATCGGAGAAGCAACGGGATCTCTTGTTAATTAGCGCTCGTTGTCACGACAGTTCTGACATCCGAGTTAGACCTGACATATCTCTCGAAGATAGAATAAAAAGGAAGAAAGCACTAGCTGAACTTGAAACCCGTCGGCAAAACGGCGAGGAAAATCTCCGGCTAGTGGGTTTTCGAATAGTCAGGTCCTGGAAGCGAATGCTACCAAGGCCTGTGTGGATAAGCTGTTCTACTTAGTAGTTTTATATGCCAACGCTCGTAGTCTACGAAATAAGTTCTATGAACTAGAAGCAATAGTGGACAGGTTAAAGCCACTCATAGTAGCAGTGACAGAAACTTGGTTAGTCGATGACTTAGACATTACTCCAGAATTATCCGGATACCATTGCATCAGGAGTGATAGACATAGATGTAGGAGGAGGCGGCGTCCTATTATACATAGCCAATAGCATAAATATCCGCTCCTCTACTAGCGAATCCCATGATAGCGGCACTTGTGAAGTCATTAGCTGTAAGTTGGCTATAGGATGTAGTACATTTATGCTAGGTGTCATCTATCGGAGCCCAATCTGCCTAGCTGATGACTTTGTTTTAGAGCACATTCATCTTTGGAGCGAAAATACCAGATGTTTGATAATAGGAGACTTTAACGCACCTGATATTAGTTGGACTGATATGACCACAGAATGATCTATAAACTCCTTTGATAGTAAGTTCCTGATAACAATAATGGAGCATGCACTAGTACAGCATGTATCCCAACCCACACGTATTGGTGTTAACCAGGGTTCTTCTCTGCTGGATTTGGTAATCACTCATGAGACTGAGGATATTGTCGACTTAAATATTCTCCCGCCGTTAGTGAACAGCGACCACGCTGTTTTGTTATTCACGTTTCGAACTAGGGACATGTTAAACGATCAGGTTACACCTCGCCCAAATGTATGGAAAGCTAACATATCAGCCATTCAAGAATGTGCTGCTAAGACAAATTGGTTAGTAGATACTAGCATATCAGTTGAAGAAGCATGGTCTGTATTTAAAGGTAAATTTAGACTAGTTACGTCCCCGTTCATACCATACCTGGTACCGCGAAGACCGAATAATAGTCCACCATGGATAACTAAAACGGTCAGGAAACTCCTTAGAAAAAGGAAGAATCACTGGAATATGTTCATCTCTACTGGCTTAAAACAATACAGATCCAGTTATTGTAAGATTAGGAATGCCTGTAAAGCGTTAATAAGTAAGACTAGACTATCATACGAAAAACAATTGGTTAGGGATTCTAGATATAGTCCGAAACGTTTATTCTCATATATAAAAAGGCGAACTAAGAGAATTGATGGAATTCCATCACTTTTGACACGAGAAAATCCGTTAATCTTAGCAGAGAATGATGCCGAAAAAGTTGAAGCTTTATCGGAATACTTTAGTAAAGTGTTTTCTATCGGTCATGAGGGACGACCAATGATTCGTCGCGACCGTGACAGATCGCTGATGGATCCTGTAGTCATTGAGAAAGATACTGTTTTAAGGCTACTCCAGCATCGCAAACCTGATAAGTCCACTGGTCCTGACGATATTCATCCTAGGATTATGAAAGCCATATCAGATGAAATTGCTGAACCATTAGTGATACTATTCGACATGTCTCTGGGACAGTCCAGACTTCCTAGAGACTGGAAAGACGCCATAATAAGTCCGGTGTATAAGGCTGGGGGTAGAGATTTAGTTAGTAACTATAGACCCGTTAGCTTAACTAGTGTGGTTGTAAAACTGATGGAGAAAATCATTCGGATAGCTGTTATAAACTATGTTGAAGGGCAAAATCTTTTCTCCAGGGAACAACATGGTTTTCGGAAAGGCCTATCTTGCTTGACAAATCTTCTCATTGCACGAGAAGATTGGGCTGCGGCAAAGGATCGGAATGCTCCTGTGGATGTGATTTTCATAGATCTAATTAAAGCCTTTGATAAGGTTTCCCACTCTGGTCTTAAATTCAAACTGAAACGTTTTGGAATCCATTATACAGTCGTCGATTGGATAAGTACCTTTCTCCATGACAGGAGACAAAGGGTAAGGGTTAATGGGGCTCTCTCCTCGTGGGTACCTGTAAAAAGTGGGGTTCCCCAAGGTACAATCCTGGGTCCTCTTCTCTTTTTACTTTATGTAAATGAATTGCCAACTGTCGCAAAATCATCCGTTCTACTCTTCGCTGATGACATAAAGATTTGGAGACCCATACATAGTATGTCGGATAGGATAGTATTACAGGACGATCTTAGCTCATTGGTGGCATGGTTAGATAGGTGGTCACTAGAAGTAAATCCTAATAAGAGTGTAGTGATGCAGTTAAATAACTGATGAATCGTATGACTATACACTACGTGGATTCGTGCTACCCAAAGTAAGAAACTATAAAGATTTAGGAGTCATATTAAGCAATGATCTCAAAACGACTAGTCACTGTAAGGCTGCTGCTGCGAAAGGCTATAGGGTATTATGGTCAATTCGTAGGTCTTTCCAGTATTTAGATGATGAAATGTTTAGATTACTATACCCGATTTATGTGCGACCACATTTAGAATACGGGATTCAAGCAGCGTGTCCTTGTTTCAAATATGAAGCAGATATGCTAGAAAGAGTCCAACGACGAGCTACTAAGATGGTACAAGGTCTATCTGGCCTATCTTATGAGGACAGACTGAGACACCTTAACTTATTTCCGTTATCTTATCGTAGAATAAGGAGTGATCTAATATTGGCCTATCGTATACTGAACAATGACCTTGGTATTAACATGCCTTATTTTTTGCTCCCGTCTAGAACCGATCATTTGAGAGGACATTCGAAGAAAGTTCAAAAACCGAGATCAAACCGTTTACGTCTGGAGTTCCGTTCCTCGCACCGAGTAGTGAATTACTGGAATTCTCTACCGGAACACGTAATATCAGCACCATCTGTTAAAATGTTCGAAACGAGATTGGACCTACACAGTATTACAAACTGCAAGGATTAATATAGGTCGACAGACCTCCTATCCTTATTACTGAAGACTGAAGTGAACGATGTGGCTAACCAAGGGCTTTTTCATGGTATGATTGATAAAGTAAGTACAATTACGGCTTTGAGCACTTTCCTTTCGTTAAGCAGATACAGTTATCTACTCTGCAATATGGCTGTAAGTTTGAGCATTCTAGGTAACAGACGTTTAAAAAGCATAAAAAACACAACTTTAAAACTCAAGTGATTAGAACGTTGCTTGTCACTGAAATTATGCTATTGTACAAGTAAATCTTAGTAAATTGGATATTCCTCACACCAAAATTAAACTTCGCACTAACTAGATGTAGTGGGTAAACATTTATGTGTATGAGTATCTCGTTTGAACTGAAAGCTTTCCTGATATAAGTTCGTCGTTAGAGACAAGGGTGAGACTACAATTTGTGGATGGTCTTTGAGCGACGCTGAAGTGACATTGAGAGTGGACATCTACTGATTAGGACTAAATGAGGATTATAAATCAGTTAAAATTCTCATTTACTGCTGATGGTCTAAATTAAAAATGATATTGAGGGTTCCGATCAAAAGCATTCATTATGGGCATTGTACAGGTATATAAGTTGTAGTGTAACTAAAGAGAGAACAAGGAATGAACCTAAACTTCACAAACCGTAAAAAATGACCTAGAAGGTAACGTACAGTTGAAACTGATGAATATTTAAGCGTGCAAGACTGTTCAAAGACCAATTCTTTTGTAATGGCAACGGCATTAATATTCTTTCAAGACGCCTTCTTAAATCGATCAGAAAATATAATACTACTATTTGATGCTATTTGTTTGCATGACAACGTTTTATATAATTGCTTTCGCTTGTACCCTGATCTCTTTAATCTTGTTTGATGTCACGGCATAGTCCCAGGTGTCCGTTCGTTTGTAGGCATCGAATATTGGTCAGGGAAGTAATTCATGCCGATTCTTGTGTTGCACATATGTTGATTGATGTTATATATGTTAGTGTTTACCGGTGAGTTGCTTAGAATTTTATCGAAAAATATTTCTGTTATATAAGTGGCATAATGACATTCTTACCTATACGAAACAAACGTTTGATGCCCTTGCTCTTAATGTGATTGAAAGGATTTTCTCATGCACTCTTTTTCTGATCAACCTTATTGCAGTTTGATTACTGTACATGAGCCAGGTAGAATGAAAATTCTCGAATAACAAAAACTGATTGCCTTCGTCGAGCGTGCCTCACCCAAGAATAAGGCTGGTCACTGATTGAATGCTAAGTATCATTTTATTTTAGCAGGTAGTTATCAAGTCAGATTTGATGAAATGTGCATAGCGATTAGTTTAAATTTGTCGTTTGAATATGTCGTGATTATTTTTTATTCATTGCTGAACAAAGTGATGCGCTTCCATGTCAAATAGATTCTTACACACGGTAAACAATCTATTTTCATATGTTCACTTCTAAGCACCTGAATGTTACCTTCCTGTCGACCAGTCAGTCGACTACTCAAAAAAGTTTATTTCACTTGGTAACTTTGTTGTATTTGCGTCTTGGCCAGAATTGGTATACCTGTCCATTCTATTATAATCATTAGTAAACACTAACTCGACAAAGTGATTGCAAGTAACTTATGTTGATGATAATAATCATTTGGGCCGTGTTTTGTGTTGCACTGTTGTGATGATTAGGAGTATTTAGATTGCTAAACGAACTAGCAATCTCCCAAATAGTACAGTTTCAACCAAACAGAATTAGGTGACCACAAACGAACGCCTTATATTTATAATAAAAACCAGGTAGACATCGAGTACACAGGAGTTATGAGTTTGTAGCGTGGCGTCGAGTCGAGATTGACTATGTACACCGCTACCAAAAAGCTCGTTCCAAATGACTCCATAAAAACCCCGAGAAGCCAAATATAGGAAGGCAGAAAATGGACCAAGTTCGGATTTATTCACTGGCGATCTCGTGGTATCGAAAGGATACCGAGATCGTGCCAGGATACAAGCTTGGTTACAGAAGGTAACCGAATTCGTGCGAAATTACAATCGAAGTGTAAGAACAAGAATGGAAACCCAATATAACTGTCATTAGCACAGTCAAACAAAAGCACATTAAAATAAACACTGGTACAACTGTTTATAATAATAATTGTTTTTATTGAACCAGTCGTGTTCTCGTAATAAACGTGAGTCACTAGATGAGCCCCCCGCTAGAAAGGGTTTACACTTTCGATTAATAGCGGTTTAAATCGTGGGACTGATCGGCTGATGAGCGTTTGTAGGACGACGGATTGGCGAACAGTAGAGCGATTGTTGATCGTCGAGTTGCCATCGAAGGTTATTTTCGGAGAACGGTACCAGAATCGATGTGCTGTACTTGTTGATTGAGTTGGCATGCTACACGAGTGGTTTGTATCCAGAATCTGAAGATGGCGTTCGTAGGGAATGCGGACCAGAAATGCTGCAGACGTAGGACGAAACCACGTTGAGCCGAAAGACCAGAAGCGACCGCAAGGACCAAGTTCGAGACCAAGCGTGTGCCAAACATTCAAACCAATATATCGACTGAGTGCGTTGACAAGAGCGTGGGTGATCAGGCCAACTTTCGCCAAGGTTGACTGAAGTCGACGGAACCAGACGGAGATGGCCGAAGGCGTGGGCTCAGGAAAAAAAAATCAAAAAAGAGAAGAGTGTAGCGTTCGTGTAGTATAGGAATAATCCTACACCGTATCGGTTGACTGTGCGGCTGGTCGCGGAAGCGTACGGGCAACCGTACTTGGCGACCGGAACGTGAGACGATAGTCTCGTTCGCGTCGCGTGGGCCTGCAATCTCATCCGAAGTCAAAGGCGGCGTGGTCTGCTGATATGGACGTGAGACTGTTGTCTCGTCCGTAGACGGTGCAGATGACGCGTGCTGTTGACCGAGGACGTGAGAATGAGGTCTTGAACGTATCTAGCGTGGGATCTGAAGAAGATTTAAGGATCCCGCTAGGTTTGATAGATCTGGCATTGAATCTCAGGGTATCAGATAGGGCACTGTCATCGACGTGTGCTGATTTGAGACGATCAATGCTGACGATCTCGACGCGTCCATATCAATCAACCTTGAAGGTCTTTTCGTGACGAGCGATCACGTGAAAAGAGCTTTCGTAAGGTTGTTGCCAAGATTTGCGTACCGAATCTACTCGTAAGAAAACATGTGAACAGGCAGATAACTCTCGAGGGAGAGCGACCTGTCGATGTTGTATTCGAGTTGACACCGGAGACAGCGTTCGCATAAATGCAGACAGTCGACGAACGTAGTCTGATTTACCGAAATCAGGTCTGCTCCGTGGTGTGAAGGATTCTCCGGGCAGACGCAATGTCGTGCCGTATACAAGTTCAGCGGCGGAACATTGGATATCTACCTTTAAGCTCGTTCCGATCCCTAAAATAACGAGCGGTAAGGTTTCGTGTGCTCGTAGAGCACTTTTAAGTGGGCAGTGAAACCGTTCAACTTAACCATTTGGTGCTGGGTGGTAGACGGATATGCTTAAGCGTATGCATTCCGTACCAAGTAGCCGGGTCAGCGAAGAGAATCGAATAAAGCGTGGGATTTACCGTCACGCGAATAAAAAGTGACAAGGATTCGGTACACATACGTGGGAGTCTATTATATTAATACTATTCTTATCGTTATCCGTCATGTCGAGTATATTATGTATTAAAAGATAATATGAAAATATACGACAGACGTGGATAGATAAATAACAGACTCACCAAATTGGCTTCTTTGGTAGATTTTACCAGAAGTTGAGGCGTGTTCCAAACTTTGGGATCACCAATTGTAGCGTGGCGTCAAGTCGAGATTGACTATGTACACCGCTACCAAAAAGCTCGTTCCAAATGACTCCATAAAAACCCCGAGAAGCCAAATATAGGAAGGCAGAAAATGGACCAAGTTCGGATTTATTCACTGGCGATCTCGTGGTATCGAAAGGATACCGAGATCGTGCCAGGATACAAGCTTGGTTACAGAAGGTAACCGAATTCGCGCGAAATTACAATCGAAGTGTAAGAACAAGAATGGAAACCCAATATAACTGTCATTAGCACAGTCAAACAAAAGCACATTAAAATAAACACTGGTACAACTGTTTATAATAATAATTGTTTTTATTGAACCAGTCGTGTTCTCGTAATAAACGTGAGTCACTACAAGTTCATAGAAACGCCACAACTGTTAAAGTCCTACACTGATCGAAGGATCTAGAAAAATCAACTATTTGTACTTTCCACGGTTCATGACAAATCTCAAAGTATGTATATCGTCAATATTTCTGCTCCTTTTCGGTTTTTATCAGAATATTCGAAGACTGATCACCAAGCGTTAAACATTATATCGAATTTCATAAAGACCATGGATGCTACATTCGTTGAAAAATGATTAAATAAAGACTCGACTGGGGATTCTTTAAATTTATATTAAACTAACTGAGGTATACAGTAGCAATAAAAAAACCAAAACACTGTATGGACGCAACTTGACTAAAATAATAGTCATAAATACACAGTAAGACTTCTTCATAGTTATATTGGATTTATATCAACACAAGCAACATAATCATCCGCAACTGTAGTATATTAAAAATGACATTCACAATAAAACATCAAGAAACTGTATTAGAATAGAATAAATCCAGGACTGCATTAAAATGTTATAATCTGCATTATATTGAAATGACTACAAACCGTCACGTGTAGCCTACTGAGCGTTTCTCAAATATTTACAGACCAATATGGTTAACAAATAAAAAGATAGACAAATATGCAAAGCATTACAATGAGGCTAATGCAACAACTAACATTTGTTCAAGTTATTCACCCACTTCATTGATAATACCAACCGTTAACTAAATCCCCAAAAGAGACCAGACAACCTGGTTGCTGTGTCATCAGTTTAAGAGATAATTAAGTGTAACTTTTGTATAAGATTATTTATGCTACGGTTACATCATCCCAGACTAAATTAGGTTAACAGAATTAGCTTAATAAAGTAGATAAGACTCATCATATAGACTAAGCCTTCTCTTCTAATTTTTCAGTTAATTTATTGTATAGATGGACATCATAAAAGTTAGATTTTTAACCACATGAATAGAATAAAGTTGGGAAGATGTTTCCCTGTGATATGCAAATGTGGTAACAAGTGGACATCAGTAACCATAATAACAACTCGTTCCCACACACACACTTTATCAAAAAGACGATTTATCTGAGTTTACAAACAATCATCACACTTATCCTTATATCATACTTATACCTTATATATCACAATCATCAAATTAAAGTGTACAAAATCTCTCCATAACAGCCACTATCCAGTGGAAAACATAATAAGTTCTACTAATATCTGGTCATTCTGATTAACATGGTATCGACTCCGTCGATGATAGTGGTAGTACTTATGGTTCATTTGGAACTTCAGAAAATTAAAGGGTTATTCGGAAAAACGTCATTTTAATGCAGCCTGGTTAAACAACTTCCGAAACGACATGACAGTTGATGAGTGATTGCCCGTTGGATAATAACAGTTCTCAATAGCTTAGTGCGTAAATGTCATCGGTTTATACCTCAGACAATAATTTTTTTCAGATAATGCATAGAACCGGGCCACTCATATGTTATGCGGAGGACAATTTATGCACCTCGAGGTTAGTAACACCAAAGTGTATTGTTGGAGGGACTAGGCTACGATTCGTACTTCTATCATAAAATAACTGGGTCAGTAAGAACTGAAGAAATGTCGATACAGTGTAACTACTTTTTCGGAAAAAACCTCAATTTCTAAACACTGATCAACAATAAAAACCTCGAAATTGAGAACCTGGTCACAAATTCAGTTGAGGGTTGATTATACTGGAGAGAAAATCCTTTTCCTAAAAATTGATAATAAGACGACAAACAACATAACTAAACAAATAAAAACAATCTTTAATCAAAAAATAACAATGATAACAAGAGGCGTAAAGCTGAGCCAATTCAAAAATGAATGAAATGATACAGATATTTATCACCATAACTCAATGAAGCAAATAAAATCTTAATAAATATATGAATGGCAAAAATCAAAACACAAATAGGGTAATTAGTATAAATAATAACCATGTGATAATGATTATATAATCAACCAACACTGTATGTAGATCTTAAAGGAATCTCAGCCATTTCACTTCGCATACATAAAAATTCACCCATTACTGTCATTATAGCAATTGATAATAAATTAACAATCCACCAAAGTATAGATTGTGGAAAACTATGCGAATAAATAATACAAAATATAAAATGCCAAAAGTGTATAGTACATGAAAAATCAAGACATTGTTTACTGCGTTTTACAATAAACCATAAACCAATACTACATATTAATGGAGTTAATAGAAAACCAATAAAGAGACATATACCGATTGAATCGGGGAAATGTATTTTCGTATCGATAAAAATCATATCCAATGTTGGTAAATTATGTGAAATTATTACTAGCAGAAGTCCAGAAATTGAACCGGCAGATATATAAAATATACATTGCATAAATACAATTTGACTGATAATTAGAATTGGATCCCAAACGGTACTACGAAAACCTGATGCCATTCACATGAAACAACGAAGCCTAAAAGTAAATAGAAAAATGGATAAACAATTGTAATCATAAACCAACTTTAGTTGAACAATCATTAGTAGCCCACAACAGCTGTTTCATACCAATAACGAACGTCTCAAATAATGGGCATCTACGTCACTAGAAATCTAACAACTTTGAGACTTATGTGCTTAGCTTTAACATCAATGAGTTGGAATTCAGTGCCAATTAATCCACTATACTGTTGTGAACGAGGACACAAGTGGTGACAATCAAATGTATTTGAATAAAAAACTACAGAATATCTTGGTGAAATCTGAGAATCATACAGTAAGTACTCCATTTGCAAAAGATCCATCAATTGTCTCAGATTTTGTTGTTCTTTTGTTTCCATACTGACCACTTTCTGTTCTCGTTATCTTCTTTTCGATTTTCTCAACCTTCTGCCGCTAGACATTCCACTTTCGATTGGTGATACATACTACCTATATCTACTGACATTAGTTACACACACCACAATACTAGGATGAAATAGCTCATCAATGTTTTCTGATTTTCATTAATTGTTTGAATAAGATCAGTCTGTAATGTAAACTATGACATGAATCAACTTCCACAAACCTTCTATTGCAATCGTAATATTATGCAAAAACAAAAAAACATTCAGTAAATAAAAGAAGTAAACCACAATTAGTAGTTGTATATTTCGTTTTTCTTTCTGCTTCTATATAAATAAAATAAAGGATAAATTAATAAAACACAAGTATGAAATGTACACACAATTACGTGATGAATAATATTGGCATACAACTATAATCACTAGATACGAAGCTTTTAAATACAGAACCTAATAGAAGAGCGAAAAAAAATTGGATAGAGAGAGTCTAAGTTTTTATCTTCTGTTTTTAAAAAAAGTAAGAAACAGCAAAAACGAGAATATTCCTATCACAAAAAGAAACAAACATCTCATTCTAATTGTTACGATTCCATCCGAGAATATTACAAGTCTATGGAAAAAGAAAACAAAACAAACAAACAAATGATCAATTTTGTGAAATTATATTTGTATATATATATATTGAGAAGAATTATGTGAAATGATAAACGCTATTGTGTTATTGTTTATTTACCATTGAAATACGCAAATATTGGTACAAAGCACCAAATATATACGTACAATACTTCATCATTTGATTTGTATGACGGCTGAAATACTATCAGGGTGCCCAAACTGAAGAAGGTGGTTTCCTTAGAGGGGTCGCCCACTCAACACTTGATCTAGAGTCTAATAAATAAGGCAGTAAAACAACGTTAAGAGATGCAGTCCCATGATAGCCAGTGACCAACAATAAGTTCATACGCCGTTTGTTCCCTTAGGATCCTAGAGTCCATGTGCACCACTGCTTTGCAATCAGGATTTTCCATCTGCTCTAGATGGATTTTCTAACCCGGTTAAATCACATTTCATCCTTTAAATTTCAGTATTATTACCAACGAGTGAGACTAATATGAAAATAAAAATCATCTAGCTATAAAATGTATTGCGACAATTTGTACAAGTTCTAAACTTTAGAATGTTTTCATTGTGTTCATTCAATATTGTTAATGTTTAACATTAATAATATGGTAAAAAAAATAGCCCAGCAGAACTGTTGACCCAAATGTAACATTAGGCTATTTCAATTAGACAAGAACAGTAGACGTACACATACGAAACATGTCCGCATTCAATATAAATTGAAGTTAAGCACTTATTCAGTAGGGAGATTATTCAAATGGTTAAGGCTGTTGACTAAGTAGCACGCATAAAACTCATTAATATTAATTTCCGGAAAGAAAAGCCCTTTGTTATAAAAAATAATCACATAATAGCATAGTATATAAATAGTGGCTAACAGTGGAAAACCAGGACGCGTTGGATACATCCAAATCTTAGTGTTGATCTTCACATTGAGACTATAAACGTAATAAATACTTCTTTAAACGCAGACAAATTATTCGTTAAGCTAATGAATTCACAAAGTCAACTTGAATAGGAAGTAGGAATGTAGTTTTAAGAGTTTGTGATTTTTTCGTTGATATTTAGGACTGATATTTTATAAAGAAGAAACGAATCAAGTGAAGAATTTTTTTTCAATTAGTTTTATAAATTGATAGGAAATTCAAAATATTCAGATAACTTACAACATTTCCAAAAGCTAAAACACCATTTGTAAGCATACTTGATGCAGCCTTCAACTAAAATTTCACAAGAATAAAAAAGATATTTGAAAAAAAATGTTGCGTCTCAATTTAGATTAATTTACTTTGGAAAAACGATAAGGTGGATATACGTACCCAAAGTACATTGGGTTTAATTACGAAGAATATTTACAAAATGATTATGAGATATAAGAACTCCATAATCTATACGTGTTGAACGAATCTCATTGATAAAGTTGGAATATAGTCAATAGTCTTAATAATTCAACATTATGAGAACTACGTTTTGATGTAAGATGATTGAAGGTAGTCGGTAGGAAACCCTGGAATTAGGATTCTTTCAAGTTAGGACTTGGCAGTACGGCTTACTAGCAAGTTATGGAGAGCTGACGTTTTCTGTAGTATTCGACTCAGTCTCACTCGGTTTTGAAGTCAGATGCTACTGCTGGGTTATTTGAGTTTCCTATCAATTACCGCCGAATAACTAACATCGAGGAAATTTTCCCTGTCGGAATGGTGAGGTTCTTAGTTCAATGATGTGGATCCTACTTTTGAAAAAAATATGTAAGAAAACCTATTGAGATGCAGCTTACCAATAACACATAAGAAAAAATCTAGTTCTGCTTATGATCGTTAAAATTCATTAGAAAGAGATTGAAGGTGATATTAGAATATTCATACAAAAAGTTGATGATGTAACAGGTTAAGATCAGCTTGATCCTATAAAACCAATAACAAAAGTCAATAATCATTTACAATCTATTGAAACTCAGTCATCTATCTGAACATAGTGCGGTCTATATTTGAATTCCGATTTGTATATCAGTACCCATTAATTTATATTCTATTGAGTCAAAAATAAAACTACGCATTTATTTTGGGTTTCATGTTCGATGGTTGGAGGTAGTTGAGTAGAATTTCCGAACTAAAGTCTTATACTACATAGCGTATTGTTTATCTTGAAGGAATTGGTACTCACTAGCATATTCAATCACGAATCACACCAGTTTTACAAACACCAACATTACCACTGGACTATTCAAGATGCGAACAACCTCCTGTGTCACTGAGATATTTGCAATTGACTAATCAGTGAGTAGAGACCAATGTTTATATCAAGCCATTTGAATGTCGATTCAAATATATCAATAGCGAGAGAATCAGTTACCTCAAGATTACAGGTACACTATGTTGGCGGGTGCTAAATAACACTAAAACTATATCTAGAGTTTCCCATCAATCATCCAAAATCATTTAACATATGACTTATAATGAATGTAACGTTGAATCACTTAGACTGAAGGTTACATTACAACTTAATAAACAGGATTTCATCAACATTAAGGACTACATAAACTCGATATTGATCATGAATTACCGAACAATCAATGGTAAAGTTTACAAGTTTAATTCTACAATAACATGAAAACTTACAAAAGAAAAGAAGAAAAATGACACGCAACTTACATTCATCTGTTTCATAGATCGTAAATCTTCAATTCGTTTACGTAAAAATATCCATGATTCTGAAAGTTCCAGTGATTTATCTTGTAACATATACAATTCTGTTAAATTGTACACATAAGCAACGCCTAAACGTTTAGCATACCATGATATCTAGAAAATGATATATTTTTAATGATACAAAAAGAACTATATATATATATATATATATATATATATATATATATATATATATATATATATATATATATATATATATATATATATATATATATATATATAAATTTATAAAAACGTTATATACTACTTATAAGTAACTTCAATAGAATGGTCGATAATTAGAACCTGTAACATTTAATATTATTTTGTATTTTAAAAAAGAGATTTTCTAGATAGATTTATACAGTCATTTATTATACAAAATTATGTAATTCTTATTCTTATTCAGCAGAGATAAAATTCTTTTGTCAAGATCTCAGTAATGTTTGAAATATATTATTACTTTGATAAGACACATAGTAATTGAATGAGAAAAATGACTAATCATTAATTAAATATGCATGATGCGCAAATTTCACATTAATCGAATAAAAAAGAAGCGAAAAACAGACTGTCACAAAAGGAAATTTTAATATATGCTCAAGAAAGGTGACTGTTTCATCACATAACAGTGTCGTGTTTAACATAAACTTTCTTACATTTATAAAAATAAGAACAAAAAACAGCCCAAAAATGAAACATATAGAAGAAAGAATGGTAAGACTATAATTTATGGACGACCTTTAGGCGACGCTGAAGTGACTTTGAGAGTGTCTACCTACTTACTAGGGCTAAATGAAGGTTATAAAGCAGTTCAAAGAATAAGGATTTACAGTTGATAGTCAGGGTTAGGACTTAGATTTAGAGCTTCCATCACGAACTGAAATCAGCTACAATGACAAGACTCTATTTAGCCAAATGGGGGAATGAGTTTTGCGCCAAAATCTCAGACCTGTTATCGTAGATCTGATTGGTACTCAAGGCTTCTATGAACCTGAGAATTAGTCCTTAACAATTTCTATACAACGTTTTAAAAGCTGTATTAAGATCGATTCTCTGCCCTGTTTCAACTACGTGTTTTTCTATCGATGAACATGATTTTCTACTTCCCATGTTGATTGGAACATTCGACATTATTTGATTTCGAAGTGATCTAGGTATATGTTCCATAAACCTTGGTTGTATTGTTTGATTACTTCTCCCTATTTAAATGTGTTCGCAAAAACATGTAAGAATTGGTAAATACGATGGGATGTGACATAATTACACGTGGACTGTCTAGGTCTATTTGGAATACATTGAATATATATATGGAATAAACAAACAAAAAACATATTTTGAGATTTAAACAATTAATTTCCAGAGTTATTAATAGTTAATACCTTCAAAAACTCGATATTCTGTGATACATCACGTAGGATTTTTACAATGGTTTACTGATAGGTCATTTATTTGTATAAATTTTTCTCGAGTCGAGGTTACAAAAAGGTGTGCAAAAACTTGGATAAAATGATATCGCTTATTGTATTTTGAATTATAATTACTGTACAATGAGTAGCGATATTATTTAAATGACTCAAGGAAATCATCTGAAGAAGTATTGTATCTATGAGTGAATGTTAGGAAAATGAGTAACTGAACTACAACTTCACTCTTGATCTACCCATAGACCTTGAGTTACAGTAGTCTTTTAAACAAACTTTGTTTTATTTCTATTTTAGAACCATATTCATAATGTTTAGTCTTTCTAGTCCGAACCATGTTGGTAGAGACAGACTACTTGGTTGGGGTCCACGTGACTTTCGTAACCAATGGTTGGAAACTTTGGGTGACATGCCTCAGAATTGATCACAATGATGATGGTGTATACACTCTTTATTTTGCCTTAAACCGTGAGATTAAAATTCCTTTATACCTTTCTGTCTACCAACTAATTCTTTGTTTTTGTAATATATCCTTCTATGCAATCTTCTTTTTATATATTACTACCATTGAGGTAACTATTATGAATTTGGTGTTCATCTTGTTGTGATAATGAGGTGTGGTAACTTGGACCAATGCATATATGTGCCTGGTCCTACGTTTTATCTAACTGACTGACTTATAATTACTGGCACTACAGTAATTTCGACATTTTGCTATTCACTTGTTGATTTCATTTCGTTCAGTCCATTTGGTTTAACAACTTGGGATTATATATATTAGTGCTAGGTCTTACAGTGATTATGACTGACCAATAATTTCACTAAAGGAGTACATAAAAATTATATACTGAACAACTGATATAATAACATAAACTTTAAAACATACATCAGTTGAACGATCACCTGCTTGGGCCCATATTTCGTCGACAAGTTGAGCAAGCATACCAATAGATAAAGGAATATTTGTAGGTAAAGATAACAAGCCTAAAGCTTGAGGCCAAACACTTAAATATGGTATAATTAGTTTCAGTCGATATTCCAAAGAACGATATAAAAATTGATCTACTTCAGCGGCTGTAGATGGGAATGATGATAGAGGTGAGCTAAAGATTAAATTAATAAATTTTTATTTATCATAAAAAAATTATAATATTTCATGTATTTAATGTATAAATCATTATAATCTATCATAAGTGAGCATACATTTAAAGTGATTTGGTCTTAGACAACCGAGCCGGCAACCAAACGGTGTTAATTTCTAAATTCAACCAAGCGTTCGCGCGCGAGACCGAAAGTCTTGGGTTTGAATCCCACGTGCGGGATTTGGATACGCACTGCTGAGGAGTCCCATACAAGGATGATCTAGCTCTATTTGGAAGTGAAAATGTTATCCATGAAACTAGAATGTTACATTACATATAATTTAATTATTTAGATTGCCTAAAGCTAACTTAGGCTAGTGAGTTAAATATATATACGTAATAAACTATTTACAAGTCTAAAAAGGTGTAAGCTTCGCATTGATACTTTAGCAATTGCTCTTTTCCCTATTCTCTATAAAACCATTTCATTGTCACCTTCAAAGTTAGTGAATGGTATATGGAAAGTGAGCGAGAAGGAGAAATAACCTAAAATAATCAGAACAGCGTTCATTGGTGCAGATAATCAAGTCAATTACAGTGTACTTGTATAGACATACCATAGACTTAACAGACGATGACATTTTACATAAAGCATATTTAGTTTACTTGAGGTTCAACATATACCCGCCATTGATTGAGCAAATACAAATTTCAAGTTAAGAAATTAATGGCTTCCGCAAGAAAATTAAGAATAACATAGAATCAAACTGATCTATCCATAAGGTTTGTAATATTTTGGTAGCCCGAAATCTGACCTCAGGTAGATCGTTTGCTGCTTGTTATCGAAATGTACATGTCGCTAATTCTCGTATATAATCATCGACTTAAATCGCGTTGGTGAATAACTGAATTAAATAAGTCAAATACGAGAACAAATTTCGAATACGTGTATGTCATACAGTGCTTGATCCAAACAAAAGATCGTAGAAACGAAGCGGAGAGAGCGAAGTGAAACGAAACAATGCGCGGTGGAGAATACAAAGAAGCCAACTCCATTTAATCAAGCGTGAATCAATATTTACAGTCAGACAAAAATAAGTTACAGACATGTGATGAGTAAGATAAGAAATGCATATACATACGCTTATATAAAAACAGTCAAGGTTAATAAAAAGTAATTGAAAAGGTCAGAATGTGACTCAAGAACTAATAAATTGGTCCGTCGGAAAGCTAGAATAAGTTATGTGGGCTTAACATAGTGCTACCCAATACAATATATGATGACGAACTTCATTTATACTCTGTAGTCATTTGGTTAGAAGCTCCTAAATGTCCTGGTACGGTCGAGGGTGGGGAGAGTCCGCTCTCCCACTCAAAACACTCTCACATGGACACAAGTATGAAGCGACTGCCAGAGAAGTACTATTCGCTGCCTTTTCAAAACGGGGGTGTTGTTTACGAAATTGAGAGGACGAAAAGCGAATGTTCGGCGCTTTAACTGGGTTGGTAGATATGGAGGGTCCACGTAGGGGAGTTGGGAAATCCCGATCCCAAGCAGATGGTGCACATAGGCTACATGATCCTGGGGAAAAGAATGGCGTATGAACTTATTGTTGATCGCCGACCACCATTGGAGTGCATTTTCTAAAGTTGCTCCCCTGTCTTGTAAATTAAACCTTTAAGTCAAAGGCTTGGGGTGTGGCCCCCCTAAGAAAACCACCTTCTTGATTTGGGCACCCAACTAGTATCACAACCCTCAGACAAATCAATGTTAACTATTGCTGACCTCATTGTTATTGCGTGGAGCATATGTATTTGGTGCCCCATTGTACCAATGTTTATGTTTAAATAAATAAATAATATCAGAAGGGATTTTTGTGGATATTATAGTAATTTCAATAATTGAGATCATAAGTCAATTGAAACTAGGCCACCTTGGGAAACCTGAAAGCACCGGATGGTCGTTTTGTCCCACTGCGGGACTCCTCAGCAGTCCGCATCCACGATCCCACCCCGCGAGATTCCAACCCACCACCTATCAGTCTCGCGCGCCAACTATTGAAATAAATAATAATTGATATCATGGTTGAATATACTACGTCAGTGCTAGAATTTGAATGGTTGATTTAGGTGTACATTAATTAGTGCATTATATTTTAGTAATTAAGGAAATGTTTATCTACATGAATTGAATGAATATAGCATACCAACATACACTTGGCTAGAAAATACACACCGAAAATTGGATCCTCATATATTTTCATTGAAGAAATCTAAAACTATCAGTTAGTAACAAGAAAGTATGGAGCCTTACAAATAAGTGGATTGACTTAAGTTGTCACAAAATATCAGCACACAGATAGAAATTATTAATACATACCAGAACAATAGAGGTAGTAACAGTGTCAGTAGTAGTAGAAAAGATTAAGCATACAAAATGTGATCTGAGAACAAAAAGTATGAGTATATAAGGACTGCAATTACGTTACCGAGACCGATTTTGAACCATGTCAACCAACATCCCCAACCATTAGTTACGATAATAGCACGGATTCCAGTCTGGTAATCTGCATCTGCCTATATGGTGTGGTCCAACAGTCAATGACTTTTAAGATCTAAGGCACATATTGGTTCGGTCCCACCTAGTTTTCTTTCAGTCTAATCCCTTAACACCTGGTCGAAGTAGGCAGGGGTTGGAGGCATGATCTACGAAAATCCACTACTTCACAAACCGATTTGTATTTCTACCCTAATTTCTTTTGTCTAACACCAGCATTGCTTACACAGTGATTGTGACATCCACGGGAAGATTTTTATAGACATCTATGATCAAACACTAGTAACGTACAAATATCCTCCATCTTTAGGGACCATACCTCACAACTATAAATAAGAACAGAACAAACTACTGAGCAGTATAATCTTCTTAAACTGAGAAGAAAAGGATACCGATTGCCTCCCAGTTTTGGATGATTTTTCAATTGATGTGTATGCATGATACAAACTATCTTCGAGCAGAAAAAATCCAAACTTATAGAAATGTCAAGTTTACACCAACACTACATACAAACAGAGAGAACAGTAGGTATTGAAAAATATAAGCAATAATTAGCATCTCTAAATGTGCTTTTGAAACCCAACCATATAAGTAACAAAATAAGACTATTAAAAACTAATTTACAAAATTGAGGTGGACAAAGAAAAATATACAAAGAGTAAAAAATTCTCTACAATTCACGGAGAAAGTGCAAATGCACTTGCACTAGCGGCATTAATTTTGAGATGAGTGACGTTGAAAACTGTCAACTTATTTTTTTAAGACTAGATCCTTCCTCATTAGGCTTTACTTTAATATACAGTAAGTTTTATATGCATATACTTACTTACGCCTGTTACTCCTAATGGAGCATAGGCCGCCGACCAGCATGCGAAATCATTAAACCAATCAATGTAGTTGGTTTATAATTCAGCAATCACAGAGGAATGGATTATACTTTCACTATAGTCGATCAGAACATTGGAAAAGAAGAACTATTACAGCTATTTAACAATAAGCTTAAGTTTAGAGAAATTCACGACTTAACAAGAAAACAAATTAACAGAATCCTCAACCACATTAGAACATATGAACTTTAAATAAAAGCGAACATACAAAAATTGCATACTCTGATTCTTTAATATCAATATTCTTGTTTGTACTATCACTAGTTGTCCTCCATTGTTGCATGACTTCAGCCAGCTGTTGATTACGTGTGGCATAGAAATGTAAAACTATGTCAATACCACCTTGAGGTGCAACATAGGCATGTAATCCTGAAGGTAGTCCTTCAGCTTGGCAACAAGCCTCAACCGCTTCTCGTGACCAACCATATTTCGGGACATAGGCCAATGTGGATTCCAAAACACGTGCCTTCAAATCTGAATCTAGTACGAGTTGATGGGTTTCAGTACCGTGAAATTTATGATCACTGAATATGATAGAAGCTAGAAATGTACGGAAAAAATATTCAAATGAAACCTATTTGTTATATCCGGACGAAGAACAAGTGAATGGTAACTGCTAGGACCTATATATATATATATATATATATATATATATATATATATATATATATATATATATATATATATATATTTATATTTATATTTATATATTTATATATTTATATATTTATATATATATATACGATTTACTATTCTTAAGTTATTCCTAACATATTAATTACAGTATCTTACACTCAGCCACTTTTGGTCTGACCTCGTATAATTGCTATTTTCTATTTTATGGTATGATCTGGTCTGAATTGCTTGTATATAAACTGCGTATTTCTGAAATGCATGATTCATACAGCGGAAGCTGAGATTGTGTTCTGAAGTAAAACGGGCAGGGCTAGGCAAGAACTAGTGAGGACTCAGAGTTTACTCTATAATGTTGGTACTGGTTTCTGCGTCATTGGTCTGGTCATATAAGTCGATGTTTCTAATTAGCGATATTACCACGTGATATATTCGAAGGCTATAAAACCACAACACTATTGAGCAGTCCTAATAAATAGATTCTTGTGGATAAATGAATAGCACTTGTGTCCATAAATAAAAACGAAATAATATGGAATTTTGAAAAATTGTGTCATACCAACAAGTTGCTGATTACAACAAAGAATAAGGCAGAAGTATGAAAATATTTTAAAAAAAAACTAACAGACAGAAAACGAGAATAAGTGTTTATAAGGTTACAAAATATTCAAGGCTGAATCGTCTAGATAAATAATCAATTCATTATGTACTATTAATTCACAAATTTGTTCGGCTTGTGCACTTGTTGAAACTGATATCCAACCTTCAACTCTTTATAGCTCTGAGAACTATAGGTAACGTAGACTGATGTAAATTAATAGGCCGTTAACTTTTTAATTATAGTCTAGGAATGTTATTTGGATTTATTAAAGCAAAAGCTACAGTAAGGTAGTCGAACTCTACCCGACAGGATTTCCTTCCTGATAGCACCGATATATAAGGGTGAAACTCCTCTAGTTCCAATATAATAAAACTAGTAATCATAATCATCTTACGTTGAGCTAGAGCCTAGGAACAACGAAATGAAAACAAGGGGAATGCTTCAGATTAGGTCGTAGAAGTTACCAGCTACAAACTTACCGACTGTCATATGTTGTAAGATAAATACACTTGCCGATACACACCTTAAACCGTATTCAACGACCTGAAGACAATACCCAACTGTATATCATGGGATCTTATGCCTTTGTAGGTCCCTTAAAAATAAATTAAAACGGATTATCCAAGCGAATCCTCTTCATTATTTATTTATTTATTATTTATTTAAACACATAAATATTGGTACAAGAGGGCTCCAATATATATGCGCCACACAAAACAATGAGAATTCGAAGAGAAAGAAAAAAAAACAATAACGAAGAGGTTGGTGTAAGGTAGTGTAGTAATAATAATAGTAATAATGAGGGAACGGAAAGGTACAATCAGAAGAAATCTTTCAGTTAAGGGAGACACAACCACCTTTTATGAAGAAAGTAAAAGAAGGTTACAGTATACATACATCATACATCGACACCATGTCATGCACTGACCACCTCTCCGCTTCTTCCAACCAGTCCCAGAGTCGGCAAATAATGCACGATGTGGAATTCTCTGGAACGACATTCGTAGAACATGTCCAAGCCACCGAAGTCGGTGTTTCAAGATGGTGACACCAATTGCATTATCATCTCTGTGCCCGAATACACGATGTCGAACCTCTGCATTACTAACATGGTGTTGCCACTGGATGTCAGCAATCCTTCGGAGAAAGCGATGATCGAACACAGAAAGTCGTCTAACGTCCTCAACTCGGAGAGGCCAGGTTTCACAAGCATAGAGCAAAACTGCACTCACCGACGCGTTGTAGATCCGAACTTTTACAGCCAGACTAACATCACGAAGGCGCCAAAGGTGGCACAGATTGGTGTAAGCCGCTCTGTCTTTCACTATATAAGTGCATTGATCTCATCACTCACACCCCCACCAGCACTTATGCAGATACCCAGATACACGAGCTTCTCGACTACTTCTATCTGATCACCATCCAGGGTGAGTGCAGGATTAGAATCCTGCCAGTCTTGTAGAAGTACTTTGCACTTCGAAGGTGCAAAGCACATACCATACCTACGGACACTGATTGCCAACTGATTAAGTGCGGATTGCATGCCTTGGGCATTATCGCACAGTAAGACAATATCATCCGCATACTCAAGGTCGAGAAGTCTTTCTCCAGGCAACAGATTCACACCGCCATTACTTACATCCATCAGAGCTGTTTCCAGAATGTCGTCGATGGCAAAGTTGAAGAGGAACGGTGAGATTGCGCAACCCTGTATAACCCCACTGCTCGAATGGAACAATGGAGAGAGGTGGTTGTATGGCCTCACTCTGCCTGAGGTGTTTTTATATAAGGCCTTTAGGACGTTAATAAACTTCTCAGGCACACCCTTCTTCAATAGACAATCCCAGAGAACAGTCCTGTACCACGAATCGAAGGCAGCCCTGATGTCAAGAAACACTACGTTTGTTGGCCTTTGATAAGTATGGCGGTGTTCTAACATTTGGCGGAGGGTGAAGATATGATCAATACATCCTCGACCAGAACGAAACCCAGCCTGCTCCTCGCGAGTCAATCTTTCTCGGGTTTTGAACAACCCACGAGGTATGACGGAAGCCAATAGCTTGGACGCAATCGGAAGTAGACATATCCCTCGATAGTTGTTACAGGAACGACGTGAACCCTTTTTAAAAACAGGGACAACTATCGACTCATTCCATGACGTTGGTACACTCTCTAGTTCCCAGACCTTTGTAAACAACGTCGTCAGGTCCTTAGTCAGAAAGTCACCACCATCTTTAAAAAGAGCCGGAGGTAAGTCATCCGGGCCCGGTGATTTGTAGCACTTCAAGAGTTGGAGTTTCTTGTGGACTTCCGCCTCATTTGGTGGATCAGTCGTCACCGGCCATGGAGGTCAGGACAGTCTGACCGACGTTGCCGGAGAAGCAGGCCAGTTGAACTGCCCTTCGAAAAATTCTGTCCATCGCCCAAGACGTCGATGGATGTTAGTGATTGGCATCCCGTCATCCTCGCAGATTGTTTCACTCACACAAGACTTCTTGCTGCCAGTGGCTCGGATGAGCTGGAAGAGTTTCCGGTAGTTACCAGATGCAGCCGCTGCTTCCAGCTCATTAGCACGCTTCGACCTCCAGGCTTCTTGGTCCTTACGCAAGCTTTGTTCGATTTCATCACTTAATAGCCTTCGTATGTGGTCAAACTCACGGTCTCCTGGAGTAGACCGACGGGCTTCAATGAGTTGTAAGGAACCAGAAAAAAACCAGTGCTTATAAGCGGGACGTTTCGCGAAGCCGCATGCAGTTTTATTCGCCATATTGATGGCGTCGTGAAGTTACAAGCAATGCTCATCTATACTTTTCGGTGGAATGGTAGCTAGCCTAGAAGCTAGTTCGGTTCGATACCTACTAGCAACAGAAGTTGCTACCAACTTGCTGACACCAATTCTTTGGTGGCGGTCACTTCGTTGGCCATTGAAAAGTAAAGTAAGATTGGCGCAGACCAAGGCATGGTCAGAGTCCAGATAGGTACTCCAAAAGGAGCGGAATTCTTTTACACAACCACGCCAGCGGTAGCTGATCGCGATGTGATCAATATGAGTCCAGGCTTGAGATGCAGAGGGAGGACGCCAGGTGGCACATCAGCGATGAGTTTGCCGGAAGTTAGTGCTAGCCAGAAACAGGTTGTGGTCTGCGCACAGTTGCAGTAGACGGTCCCCGTTATCTGACCTGCGACCAACGAGTCCCCATCGGTCACCTAAACGACTCTCTTCTGTGCCTAGACGCCCGACCTGAGCATTCAAGTCTCCGGCTAGTACTACAATATCTGTCGAACGCACTTTCTGGAGAAGAACACTTAACTGGTGGTAAAACTCATCCCTAATTGCATCCAGGCTGCAATCTGTCGGGGCATAGGCGGAGATGACGAAAAGACATCATTTCTCACGCCAATTTATTCTCACTTTGATGGAACTTTCTAATCTAACAGCACATAACCGACTGTTAATAGGGATCCGATCGATTAGTGCTGCCTCAGCTCTAACGCTTAGTGCGACACCAACGCCAACAATATCAAACTAGAGAACTAGTGAGGACCCAAAGTTGACTCTAAGCTGTTGGTATATATATATGCTACATTAAACAGAATTTTGAACAATTTCCTTTTCTTAATGTCGCCACAGATATGCTTTTACAGTTATTTAGTGAACTAATAAGTGACAACAAAAGAAAATTGATAATGTGTAAATTACTAGGAATTTAAAAATTATTGCATTAGGGATAGCTTATATCGAAACTTATTCCTATTAAAAGATCGAATTATTAGGGACGAAGATCACTTCTACTTATCTTAGGATATATATCAGCCCTGGCCAATTGATAGCTCGAAAAATATCAGCGCGAGTTACGAGCTGAAGCAGTTGAATGACAATATGGTATTGTTATATGAATTTGTGGACTTCAAGAAGTGTCGATTTTTTTATTTGGTTCTGTAGAACAAAGACTGACAATGAATGAGCACTCTAGGTAGTATGGATATTATCCCCCCTCATTTCCCTTTAAACCTGATATACACCATCAATATTATTCCATACTTTCAATTATTTGCCTATTTTGGACGCTACATTGTTGTTAGTTTTTCACTACTCTTTTTGATCATTTATATGTTCTTCATGGTACGTTGAACTGAATTTTGGGAATCATAAGTGATGAACATCATTAGCAGTATGTTGGCCAAATTTATTTGACTAGTGCTGTTAGTTGTTAGGATCGAAAAAAGTGAGTTTCAAACTCATAATGCTTAGGATACAAACTAATTAATCTTAGAAATTAAGTCTTAGAGATGAATAAAATAATCTAATTTTCCATAAGATGTGACTGCACTGCGTCGTCAAAGCCATCAGAAAATATGAACTAACTAAACATGTTTGTATTAATTGGAAATTAGATATGAATTCAAAGACGCAAGCTATCAATTAAAAAAACGTACAACAGTTTCGTTGACGATTTTTATTATTCCCCTGAAGAATCTCTCATAAAAAATGGTTGCAATTATTTAGATTTGAAAAATATCCTATATAATTGGTGCGGAATTTCTGTTAAACTGTTTGCTTAAATTTTGGCCAACGTTCAAACACATAACAATTTGAGATCTGAAAGACTTATCAACTTTAAAAACTTATTAATTAAAGCATTTTCTGAACATTAAGCAGAGTGTGGCTTTAAACAACTTACATAACTGACACAACCTTTGCAAAGGAACATGGACAGTGGATGATACAGTGATCATTCTGTATTTAGAGCTACTGTTTGCAGACAAGACAGATGAACATAATCTAAACAATTAAAACAGATTTCAATCAAAAATAAAGGTTTATGAAACAAAAAATTGTGCGTATATATATATATATATATATATATATATATATATATATATATATATATATATAATGTTGTAAACGATTTAAGCAGTCAATCAAAGCCTCTAACAGCTCGTCACTATAGTCGCTCTGATCTAAATCAGATAATCCACACCAGCTAACATGGCTTAGTTTAATTACCGTTGACTTCATAAATTGGTCACATGTTTTGGTTGGGCTGTCAATAGCTTTCTTACAACCTACTACTGTTACTTTTACTACACCACGCACTATCGCTCATCGAGGTAGGTGGTAGTTGAGTACCAGGGCCCTGGTACGGCCGAGAGTGGGAAGAGTCCGCTCTCCCTCTCGAAATACTCTCACACGGCCACGCGTATATAGCCTCTGCCAGGGAAGTCCTACTCACTGCCTTCTCGTGGCGGGGGTGTTGTTTACGAAAATGAGAGGACGAAAAGCGAATGTCCGGCGCTTTAACCGGATTCCAAACCAATGGTGCACATGGGCTCCAGTATCCTGCGGGAACAAATGGCGAATGAACCAATTGTTGGTCACCGGCTTCCATGGGACTGCATCTCCTTACGATGCTCCACTGCCTTGTGGATCAGACCTTTGGGTCGAAGGCTCGGGGTGTGGCCCCCTAAGAAAACCACCTGCTTCGGTTTGGGCACCCGGGCAGTATCACAGCCCTCACACATATCGGATGAGATTTGTGTGGCGCATATGTATTTGGTGCCTCTTTGTACCATTATCTATGTGTTGAAATAAATAAATAGTTGAGTGCATGTAACACATGTTCCAAATACTTAAGCTGATGAAGATTTACTACCTCGCAAATTAACTTTCTATCTTTACCAAGTGCAATACTGCTACCCCAGGAATCGCTTATTCGGCAGTCCTAAAATATATGAACAATGCTTTTAAGTTAGCTACTTAGTACTATATTCTACTCTATAGTCCAAGGACCTATGATGTTAGTCAAATTTAACAACGGATATTTCCCTTACCTCATAGGTCCTCTCCTTATTCTAATTTAATTCTTCATAACTAGCTCAATCTTCGACAAAGCTTTAGAATCGCATCCCATGGATATGAGCTACGTTTCCGGAACCGAAACACATTTATGAAGAACGATAATTTACTTCAAATTGTAAGGACAATTCTTTGGATATTTAGCCATTCGACAGCAAATTTTTATCTTATAGCCTTTTCAGTGTACCACCAAATGACACTACGATACCTTAGAAAGTTCGAATGCACATTGTTACTTTTTTTTAGTTTCAGCCTATGACGGTGGCTTGAATGAAATGGCAAACCGGCATGATAGGAAGCCTTCTAAATGAAAATTCAGACTCATAAGTTTATTAATCATTGCACGAGACGCTATTACTCAGATACTTAAATCAAGCCACAAAATACTCATATACTATTTCCGGCACCTCGGCACAGCGATTACACTACAGTAACTGTTTGCTGTGGATAGACCATATTGTGAGAGTCAACTTTGAATACAAACAGAAGTTTAGCCAAATTATCACCAACAATAACTAAATATCACAAGTTGAAATCATGAGTCAGTTGAAGCTAGACCACCATTGAAAACCTGGAAGCACTGGACGGCCGTTTCGTCCTAGTATGGGACTCCTCAGCAGTGCGCATCCACGACCCCGCCCCACCCGGGGCTCGAACCCAGGACCTACTGGCTTCGCGCGCGAGCACTTAACCATTAGACCACTGAGCCGGCATCCAACGGTGTTAATGACATTAACACCGTTGGATGCCGGCTCAGTGGTCTAATGGTTAAGTGCTCGCGCGCGAAGCCAGTAGGTCCTGGGTTCGAGCCCCGGGTGGGGCGGGGTCGTGGATGCGCACTGCTGAGGAGTCCCATACTAGGACGAAACGGCCGTCCAGTGCTTCCAGGTTTTCAATGGTGGTCTAGCTTCAACTGACTCATGATTTCAACTTGTGAAATTTCTAAAATCTCCACAAAACCCATTCTGATAATAATAACTAAATAGTTGGTACAGACAGATTATATCACTACAATCCACGAGTGGATGATCAGTGTATTTTTGTACTGTATACAGCATATTCTTGAACTAGAACCATAGATTTATGCGAGCACATTTATGTTTATGTAATGAAACAGCAACTGAAAGCGTTCTTAAGGTTTGACTTATTGGTGAAACTATCATAGAGATATTAAAGAATTAACTATATGGACACCAAATGGGGTAAGAGGATTTTAAACATAAAGTATTCTGTTATGATTTCATAAGTGCAGAATTAGCTATCGGGAACCTCGATGTGAAATCCATTAGATCTTAATAAATCTTGAGAATTTTATCTGGACAAATGTATGTTTATCCTTAGCTCTTTATTTCACCAATTTTTTCTCTTGCTATGTTAGAGTGAGGCTTGTCACAGGTTTTTGCTACGTTTTTGACTGGCTAGCACATTGAAAATCCTACTGACTGAACTTTAACTAAACACTTAACGGTCTATAACCTCATCAGCTATCTTATTAATAATGCAACAGACTGTTTACTTCGTGGTTGATAGACAAAGAGCTATTTGAAACATTATTCAACGGATAAAAACTAGAATTCTAAGCACACAAGTGTAAAAGAAATTAAAGCACATGAAGATAACTTACCTCAGCTGTCGTCCTCCAGAAATAGCAAAGCGTCCAATCATAGTTTTTTTGGTTCGAAGAACAAAAATGACTACCTAAAATCAAGATATGGAGCTACAAACCAATAAAACGATTAAGATTATAACAAGGAGTAAGGGAATAAAGTTTTATTTACAAAACGAGCAATACAAAGTCCCCCATTTACATGTAACTGGTAGATTCGGATTGCAGATATAAAGTCTGAGTTTGATGGAAAGTCATTTCCAAAAGACGCAAACGAAGCATGACACTTTCTTGAACGCCAAGTTGTGATTTTAAACGGATTGCTTCTGTAGTATCACCCGTATTGCGCAAGGTCGTTTGGAGTGCAGAAATACGTGCTTGATACTGAACAATATGTTGATCTAAACATGACTTTAAATTACACAGAAATTCGCTAAAGTAACTTATTTTCCTATCAGAAGTATTGGTTATAAGCTTTACAATGTAGGATATTAGTGGTGAAGGGTATGATTTGAACTTCATAAACACATACATAGCCAAGTTCAAGGCGGATAATAACCAGCTGCTTTCATCAATTAAATCTTCCTGTGAACTGGATGGTAGTGGATACCTGAATATGTATTTAAATATACGCTTGACGTCTTCTGAGTAACACGAATTAGCACTATTTTCTGGGTCAGTTACTTCAAACTCTGCTTTAGAATCACTAATACTTTGCACGACAAGGCTGTGTAAATGATTTTTGAATAGAGTGATCACGTGGCCACGCCAACCATGATGTACACTATCTTGAGTGGGTCCCAGAAATTTAGCATAGATGTGGAATCGAGCGAGGTAGGTTGAAGACGAGATTATTTGCTCAATACAACCGATTGCTTGGGTAATATGATTTGGAAGAGTTTCATCAGATACTGGTTCGGTAGCAACAACTTCTAGATACTCTAACAACTTAAACCGGTGAGGATCCCACCAAACAAGTTGAAGAGAACAATGGTATCTTTTAAAAAGGCTTTCAATAAAATCCATGGCGAATTGTCTTAACCTGAAGTATCTATCAGGGTGAACTTTTTGTTCGCTAGAGTCCATAAAATCGGCTTTACAATTTTTAAACCGTGGATTAGGCCCGGACCCATCGAGCAAGAAATATACAAAAGGACAGATTAAGTCGATCCAGTACCCATGAGTAAAAACTAATGGCCAAAATTTGTACAGTTCATATGTATGACTAGTAAAGAAGTAGTGCAGTAACTGGATCCAACTTGGTACCATAAAGGAAGCAACTGTTTTTCCGTATAGAACTGTATCTGGCGATGTGAGAAGTAATCTACGACATGATAAATAAAACGTGTACAACCCTTCACATACATTCGAAAGATTCTTCACAAAAAGTAAAAGTAGCTCTTCTTTGTCTTTAGAATCAATGTGCAGTAACATAGAAATCATGTACAAAGTATGA
The DNA here is from genome assembly GCA_944470205.2 of Schistosoma margrebowiei. NCBI lineage: Eukaryota > Metazoa > Platyhelminthes > Trematoda > Strigeidida > Schistosomatidae > Schistosoma > Schistosoma margrebowiei. The sequence continues at coordinate 6,654,140 of OX104024.1, forward strand.
CACCGTAAAAAACACTTATCGGCAGAATTTAATAGCCTAACTGAAGTTGGCGAAATTAAATTTCTAAATAAGTCAGCAGATGCATGAAGTGCACAGAACAAATCTTTGTCAGCAAATTTTTTTATCGAATCCTCACATGAATTAAAGACTTCCTTGATTCGGCCAAAGTATTTCAATTCGATTTTAATAGCACAAACAGATAAAGCTTTAAGAATTCGAGTAAAATATCCCACATTACTGAAGGTATTAAGGCAACTCTGAAGAAGAAGAACGCACTGATCACAGTCAAATGAAACGGATATTTCAAGTAGACCTTGTTCAAATACGAGTAGTAAACTGCCGTCATCTAACAAACAAAGTTTTCCTAGCCAGTTACACATCCACTGGACCACATAAGGTAGGTCGCTGTCTTGAATGCTCTGGTATAACGAAGTGAATTGTCTTTCTAAATTCTCGATATCGCGGCAAGCAGTATATTCATCGATTAGAGAGCAAATACTATGTACACTGCCAGTAATTATCTCTCCAGACATGAGTAACGCACCACCAGTAGTGTGCGCTTTTGTACAAAATTCAATGTATCTAATGGGGACGACATGTGAAATTCTTATAGTGAGCTATTATAAACCCTCGAATTTCTTCCTCTTTCTATGTGTACATCGAAATAAAGTTCTAAGTCTCTATCAAACTAGAGTTAGAAATAAACACCGAATACACTCAAAAGAGCTCACCAGTTTTGCCACAGTACATATTTCCCTTGAATTAAATGGCTTCAAGCATTCGAAGTTGATTCTTACAATCTTGATTTAAACGGTTTCTCTGCTAGCTGAGGACATTCAGTCAGCTACTAATACTACGTCACGGTTTGACACACAATAAGATGTCATTCCTCTAACTTTGGTTTTATTTAGTCGCGGATTTTAATCCTTCTTGAAGTGGCATCAGGGAAGATTATTCAAGTGGTAATCAACCTTTAATGTAAGAGATATGGGTTTAAATCACTTATATCATCCTGTCAATCCACAGTGCTCTAAAGATTCCGTTTTTATGAGTGTTTCAATGAGATGCTTTGCAAAGAATTAAAACAAATAACTACCGCAGAATGTTGAGAATTTGATTTTAAATTTCGTACTAAAGCGGGATCCGTTCTGATCAGTCAACCAGTCAGTTAATCAAGAGCAGCGTAGAACCTGGCGCGTGAGTACATCAGGTCAATTTACCATACCCTACTAGATATGGGAACTTCGGGAACTCAGAATTTGGATGAACACAAAGGGAGGATGTACACGTGATTTGCTTCCTAAAACTGCCAGTTTGGAAAAATATATCGGTAAAAAATATCAACACCCAGTGGGAGTATTAAGATCGCATACAGGTAATAGGAAAATGTTCCGAGTGAAACTATATCAACGTGATAATTTTTAGTGTTTTACAGTTAGCAGTGTATATTACCACTGTCAACGGCTTTAATAAATGCTATATATTTATTACGACATGTTTGTTTACGAAAGGAAAAAACAAAATTCTGACAACTGCTCACATATATGCCGAGTTGACGTAACTAAACTACCTAGAGTTAAGTGGACTTTTGAAAAATAATATTAGAATCCGTAAAACTTTTGATTAGAAAAATGGTTAACAACACCAGTTCTAAATAGGTCAGCCCTAACAACCTGTTTTTCGCATGGTACATTTCCAAGATAATGTACTGTAGAGCTTTTAAATCTTTGCCTACATTCATGAACTCTTGCCACCTGGTTTTTATAGAAGATATACAAGTAGAATGGCTAGTATGTTTTAAGATAATACTTGACAGAAGTTTGCAAGAATTCAGATGTCTGACCACAACTATATTAATAACGACCTCAAAAGATTCACCCTAAACCCTACTAACTGCCTTAAACAAGCTCTGTAATGCATCACAGCTCAGGAAATAATAACTGAGAACAGTACATCTCGACCTTTGTTGCTACCTTGACGTGGTGGTCGGGCTTGCCTATCGTGATGAAGCAACCGAGCTATACTGGCTGGAACAACCGTTCCTCAAGGTCCTACCATGTCAGACAGGTCGGTTGAAGAGCGGTAAGACTAAAAGCAACAAACCTAAGGTCCGAAGGCGAAGTCGTACTGCTGACTGTACAGAGGTGTGACAGCAGTAAGGTGTTTCCTTCAGACAACCAGCATGACAGCGATGCTGCCTTCCCACAAGGAGGGGTGGGGTTAGAAAAGGTCGACCCTAAAAATGCACACCTCGCCTTACCTCACGGATTTCCGTCTCCGGCGGTAAGGCCCTTTGAAGAACGGAGCTAACATGTCAAAAACCTTCCACGGAAAGGCCGTGCGCGACCGGCCTCAAGCAGTTGTCCCTTGGGCACTGCGGTCACGCTCTCAGGTCACTGAGACCGCCTCTAATCCAATTTCCTTTTCAGGTACCTCCAGAAGAACCCTTCCACGGTGTGGGCAACCGGGAAGTGATAACCGCCCTCATACCTCTAACAGCACCCAAGACCACTGTATTCATAATCAACCTTCCTCTTCAATTCCTATTATTCCTCCTACATCGACTTTCAACCCTAAACTTCCTCCTTCGGCTTCTTCCTCAAGTGTCACCATAGCCAACGATTCTAGTGCTCAAAACTCTGTCCCAGGTCTACTGAAACCTCGCTCCAAACTACACATTGGAGCTTTCAACGTTCGCACTCTATGTCAAATCGGTCAGCAGGCTTCCTTGGCTAAAACCCTAGAGTCTCTTTCCATTGATGTATGCTGTGTCTCCGAAACACGCATACAGGATTCCAGTGTGGTCATTCACTTGACCTCACCTCGGCAAAACGGAGAGCCAACGAGATACACCCTACGTGTATCTGGTGACCCTATGGCCCGTTCTCGTGGACTGGCAGGTGAAGGCATAGCACTAAGCATGAGGGCGGAACAAGCACTGCTAGAGTGGATCCCCATCAACAGTCGTCTATCTGCTGTTCGGCTAAACGGCTCCGTAAGAACTCGGAAGGATAGGGACACACGTCGTTGCCTTTTTGTCGTTTCTGCCTACGCTCCCACTGACTGCAGCCCCGATGAAGTGAAGGATGAATTTTACAGGAAGCTTTCTGAACTTCTTCAGAAAGCTAAACGCTCAGACATAGTACTCGTAGGGGGTGACTTTAATGCTCAGATAGGTAGCTTAAACCAAACAGAAAGGCATTTAGGTGGATATTTTAGCATTCCGGCACAGCGAACAGATAATGGTGATCGTCTGCTGCAACTATGCTCAGACAATCGCTTATTTTTAGCAAACACAAATTTTAAGCATAAGGAGAGACATCGTCTAACATGGCGACCCCCTACACCAAACCAACGATGGACTCAAATAGACCATATTGCCATCAGTCATCGTTGGAGAGGGTCGGTAGAAGATTGTCGCTCATTCTGGAGTACCTGCTTGGACTCCGATCATGCCCTAATACGGGTACGCATCTGCTTGCGCCTCACCGGACGCAAAAAAGCCACATTAAAAAGACCAATTAGAACTGAATTGAGTAACGAGAAAACCAAAAATAGGTTCCAAGAACAACTGAGTTCACACTTAAGTAGTTCTGAACACGAGGCTGACCCAGATTTTGCTTGGAAAGACATACAATCAGCTGTGGAAGCAGCAGTGACATCTATTAGCAACTTAAACCACAGAGTTTCAAAGAACCAGTGGATTTCTTCAAAGTCTATCACACTGATGGATTCTCGCAAATTCGTCCCATCAGGTTCCGAACATGATGAAGAGCGACAACAAATCAGATCTAGGTTAAGAAAAAGTTTAAGAAACGACCGTGAGCAGTGGTGGGCAACGAAAGCAAAAGAGATGGAAAAGGCGGCGACTATAGGGAACACAAGACAACTTTACAGACTAATAAAAGAAACTGGAATTAATAAGTCAAGTGTAAGTGAGATTATATCGGAAAAAGACGATACTCTCATCTGCTCTCAGTCCAGACGTTTAGAACGATGGGCGGAACATTTCAGACAACATTTCAGCTGGCCTTCAGCGACTCTACAACTACCCTCCATTCTCAGACAGCGTGAATGGAACATTGAAGTAGGTCCCCCAACTCTTGCTGAAGTTCAAAAGGCTATAGATAATCTGAAACGAGGAAGGGCAGCTGGACCAGATGGACTGGTTCCAGAAGTCTTTAAAGATGGTGGTCCAATTTCAGCGATTAGGTTGACTAATATTTTAGCTAAGATCTGGGAGTTAGACGTTATTCCATCTGACTGGTCACAATCACTTATCGTCCCAATATATAAGAAAGGGTCAAAATCATCCTGTGACAACCACAGAGGGATTAGTTTAACTAATATAATATCTAAAATACTAGCCTCGATAATTATCAGACGCCTAACTAAGACTCGTGAACTGCAAACACGAGAAAACCAAGCTGGTTTCAGACCTGGTCGTGGCTGCATCGACCACATATTCACCATTCGTCAGGTTCTAGAACACAGGCACACTTATCGGCGTCCGACGGTGGTGGTCTTTCTTGACTTAAAAGCAGCATTTGACTCGGTAGACCGCGAGGTTCTGTGGCAGTGTCTGTCATTGAAAAGCGTACCTCAGAAGTGCATAAACCTTGTGAAGGCTCTTTACTCGAACACTACTAGTCGAGTCAGAGCTTATGGCGAACTGTCATCTACTTTTGCAACCTTAAGTGGTGTCCGTCAAGGATGTCCACTTTCCCCATTTTTGTTTAACTTCATCATAGACCTACTGATGGAAATAACTTTCTCGTCGACTGAGTTCTCGGGTATTGTTCTCTTTCGAGGAGGTCCACTTGTCGACTTAGAATACGCAGATGACATAGTCCTGTTTGGCGAAGACGCTGACAAAATGCAGAGTCTTCTGGTAGCACTGAGCAACAATGCCAGGATGTTTGGAATGCGCTTCTCTCCCTCGAAATGCAAGTTGTTGCTTCAGGACTGGTCTGCGTTAACACCTGAACTAAGGATAGGGAGTGAAGTAGTCGAACGCGTTGACAACTTCACTTATCTTGGAAGTCTGATCAGCCCTAATGGGTTGGTATCGGACGAAATCTCAGCACGGATTCGAAAAGCTCGTTTGGCTTTTGCCAACTTACGTCACCTGTGGCGAAGGCGAGATATCCGTCTATCAATAAAAGGACGAGTATACTGCGCGGCAGTCCGTTCTGTTTTACTTTACGGTAGCGAAACATGGCCATTAAGAGTAGAAGACACTCGCAAGCTGCTAGTATTTGACCACAGATGACTTAGAAATATTGCTGGCGTCTGCTGGGATAATCGGGTAAGTAATAGTGAGGTTAGACGCAGGGTATTAGGAAAGGATGGTAAATCAGTTGATGAGGTTATGAATCTTCATCGACTGAGATGGTTGGGCCACGTGTTACGTATGCCTGAACACCGATTACCACGACGTGCAATGCTATCCGGTGTTGGGGATGGTTGGAAGAAAGTTAGGGGCGGCCAAACCAAAACGTGGCATCAGTGCTTGAAGTCACTAACTTCTAGTCTGAGCCATGTTGGTAGATGCAGACTACTTGGTTGGGTTCCGCGTGACTATCGTAACCAATGGTTGGAGACTCTTGGTGACATGGCTCAGAATCGATCACAATGGCGTCGGTGTATACACTCCCTGTCTTCCCTTAAACTATGAGATTAAAAGCGCTTCATATCTTTCTTTCTACGAACCAATTCTTTCTTCTTGTACTATATCTCTATATACTATCTTTCTCTTATATATTACCACCTTTTACCTAACCACTGTTATGAATCCGGTGTTCATCTTGTTGTGCTGATGCGGTATGGCAACCTGGACCGATGCACATAAGTGCATGGTTCTACGTTGTAACTGACTGACTGACTGACTGAACTGAGAACAGTTAAGAACAATAGGTAAAATATAAGAGTTAACAGGTCGTAAAAACATCAGTTAGTGGCAAAAACACTTGAAGTTTCCACACTGCAGGTACAACGGAAACCTTTCTTCGATGTCAATATAACATAAGAATTCCAGGAGAGACTGTGGAGATATGACTGACAAGCTTATTTTGTAAATACTTTTTAATATTATATTTATTTACCTTGTCAACCTTACACTGTATGTATATTTACCATTAAATGACTGTAACTGTTGTTTTAGTAAATGACCTTGAACACACTTTCCGTTGTGATTCTAACATAGCGTGACATATTCTTGCTGGCTAACAAATACATTACTACTCACGCATCCCTCGTTCTATTTTTGTTTGTGATTGAGTTAGCTGAAGTCTAAATCCAATATGATCATTATTTATAGACTGTAACTGGAATATATCACATTATATCACTAGAGCGTTCGCCAACCTGCTCAGAATCATCAAGCATTTATAATTGTGGATTTACATTACCGGACCTAATCAGAACACAATATTGAAGTGGGAGTAGAAATGTTTCTTTCATCGCTTTGAAAAGAGTTAAAGTTGTTGCTATGGATCTAAACATTATAGTCTTATTGTTTGTTAATTTCTTACGTGTCGAGATTATCTTTATCTTTCTCCCTATTTTCGATATGAAATGGCTTGAGAAGCATTTGTTAAAGATGCTCTTGGATAAATGACACATCATCGCCACACTTCGAAAAAAGGAGGTTATTGATTTCATTAGGTCCTAAACATTAGACTGAGTCAAATGACTAAAGAAAATTTAGGACACAAGTTCCAAAATAATTGGAACACAGTTATGTAAGATTTTGGATGTAAGAAGCATGGCACTTGGTGACTGATGTACAGAGGAATTATGTCACATTCAGCTGGTTATTGTCACTAATGCATTTTTCACCTGGAAGTTTGAAGTGGCAATGGGCCCTAATGCGAGACAGTGAGGAGAACAGATACGGAGATAACCACAACGACGAAGAGGGCGGGAGGAATGAATTGAATTATTTGGAGTTGATCATATGGCATGGCTCGGCCATGCAGGCGTGTTCCCTGCTGAATGTTACCTGATATCTTTTATTCATATTAAATTTATTGTTTTAACTCTAGCCTAAGTTTGTTCGCTATCATGTGTTGGTGATTGTTACGATGTAGTGAGCTGGTGTAGTCGATGGTGTGACTTCCACGTAAGATCTTATAGATTAGGCAGTTATATCATGACAAATCTACAATTTTAGGATTAGGTCTATTATTAGAGCAGTACTAATATCATAGTAGATCGTAATTCTACAAACTCTTTAAATGGTTTCTAAATATTTGAAGTTTTTACTAGACAGGAGTCTCTGAGTAAACACCGAGTTCAGGCGTCTCATCACTTGGTTTGGATCTCCGACTTCAATGGAGTTTCTTTCTCTTACGTTCTTTCTTTTACTTCGTAATCATTATAAATGTGAGGTTTAAGATATATCAAAACATACGAAAGCAGTAAGGGTCATATAATAAACATCAAAGCAGAGTTTACGATATAAGTGACAACATTGACAGCGTTTTTCAATGAGTCAGCTGTATATAAATACCAGCTTATCGTACGAAACATCTTTCTCATAGACTGTATGTTTTCTTAGTAATTCCTTTGTTTAACTTTTTTTGTCTGATATAAGAAAGTACTTTTTCCAAGTTTGCCCTATACTTTAGAACATGAATAATACAATCATCAATACTAAACAAAAAGGCACGTTTATGAGTTGCATATAATCCTACATCGTTATTGGAAACCAATTCTAAATGAGCATTCAGACAAGTAGAAATATCTAATACACATTGGTGACAAAATTAAAGCTACAAGTTCGTGAATATTAACCATTGAAGACAACAACAGAGAATCCATTGAATTCATCGATGAAAACAAGTAGTACACGTAATGTGTGGTCCAGAGTCACGTAAAAAGTAATAGCATAAACATGATTGTACTCGTTTAGGTGTTTTATATGGCATCTTGAAATCGGTTGGACATCAGTTTACATATGCAAATGTAACTATACCACCTTTAATCTTTCCTCATTGCTTGATCGGTCGTTACGTTTAATATTAAAATCACAGAGCTGCACTAAATATATGTCGTATAAATCATTAAGACTAGGATTCTCGAATTATGATCACAAAATGATTAGGAAATCTTTCTGAATCTCTAAGCACGACCGTGTGTCACAATTACAAATGAAAGCATGCATCGTATTAAGTTGATCATTAGTCAACAACTAAATAAAGGTTATGAAAAGCTTTGTATACATCTAGCTATGTAGTTAAAGTAGAAAATCGCACACTGACAATCGACGTGTGAAGTTTCTTTGAATATTTTCCATCCGTATTTCCTAAGATATTTACGTTCGATTTGATGAATGAGTATTAATCTTAAGAGGTGAAGCTTAAACTCAATAAAGAAGAAACTGCCCATTAAAAATCGAATTGGCCGTTGACACTTTAAAATGAAAAAATGGCAGTTCTAGGAAGTTTAAGCTTCTCAAATGTCTAGACTCTACGTTCACTTGGTTTAGAGCTATTGTTTCTCAAATATATTATTCCATATTTGCTGCATTTAAACGGTAACTGCCATAAATTACTCCAGATAAATACGTTATCACGTTCCTTAGAAAACTGGAGCATATCCACGTTTAGAACTCCAAGTACAAAACAATGTACTATTTTGAGTTCATCAGCTTTCAGATATGGTCTGTGACGATACGTGGAACACTTGTTAAAATAACGAACAACAGAGGACCTGAAACAATGCTCTGAATAACCTCACCAGTTATTGATGTTGATGGTGGTTAAGCGTCACTGTACGTTACTATTTACTCGCGTTTAGTGTGCAGTCAGAATAAAATATAGGTGTACAAGGTTATCGGTGCAGGAGGACTTACGTGTAGTGGGAAACCTTCGGCATGGGACCTCATCAAAATCTACCTTAAAGTCAGTAAACGTGACTGATACAAGAGTTTCGTTGTCGGGTTACTGTCAAATCCACCTATATGTTCGTGCAATATTACGTGAAAATCCTCGACAAGTGTTTTTCCTAAAAATTTCCCGCCTCTATTCTTACATCAGCCATCTCTCCGTTAGTCATCTGGATGTAAGCATCTTTATTTATCTGCGGTCTTATCGTTTTGCAGTACGTGAATCCTCAGACTAAATATCTTTGTATGCCTCCGTTTTTGATAGTTAGCTTAATAATCTTACTGTAGGTGATCCTTGCTGTTGGTATTCGATCAAATATCCACACCAGATTATGTTTATAAATGAAATGTCGAGCATCTATTACAGTTAGTAGTCAGCTTACGTCACAAGCACTTTGGCTCACCGACCTATGTCCCTTGATTCTTGTTTAACTGACTTCGGCATCTTTATGCATGAAGACGTAGAAGACGACAATCGTAAAGAATAACACATCCGTGACATTTTCTATAATACTACTTACAAGTTACAACGTGAAGGAATGTTTGTTTGCAAATCGTTAGAGCACCACAGTATCTCGAACATGTCAACGCTCATCTCAGAGCTACTCAGTCGGTGATATTTTGCTTTCTTTCCAATGCAACATTATTCCTGGGTTGTTAAAGGCCTCTTTACTTCTTGACAAGTATTTGCTACATATTTCTAATGTTTGATCGATTAGTTTTTCAGCTGATCATACAGGTTGTTTACAGTAATGGTGACTGTACTTGCTAGAGAAATCACTCTCCAAGAATGTTCACTCTCACCTGTATTTCCCTTATCGTTTCAATAACACTAGTTAACATTGCCGTCTGAAATTCATTGAGCACCGGACTTGACTTCATCTTTAAGGTGATGTGTGTATTTTTCCAAATAATATGATACCAACGAATGGGAAGTGACTTCTTCAGTAGTTCAAGTACTGTGAAACCTTCTCGGGATTCTTCAGGATGATAAACTTACTCTAAAACTTCATTATTAACAGTGGTGATTATTTTCAAAATGAATACTTGTAGTGCAGACATGCAGCTCGAAATTCATTGGTGACTCTCGCTGCGTTTGTGAAAAACTTTGTTTAGCAACAAAACTTTTTCCGGCCTACTCTGTTGATTCAAAACTGCATTAGTTCCCAAAGACTTGGAATTCTACAGGATGAGATCTCGACTATCCAGTGCACTTGGCATACGTGGCTATCAAATCTTTGAGCAAAGTGTCATAATTTTCGTCACAGCTCATAAACATGACTCTACTTGAACTCCTTTAAAATTTTTCAAACCAAGTATTGTCGTTCCTGTCTCACCAACTAACAGCTCACAAGGCATGCATGTGTAGTGTGGCATCGAGTCGCGGTTGACTATGATCACTACTACAAGAAGACTACGTGCCAGTTAACCGATAAGATCCCCAATAAGCCAAATATCAGAAGGTAGTTGATGTCTGTAGTCAAGATGTATTCGTTGGCGATCTCGTCGTATCGAAAGAATACCGAGATCGTGCCAGGTTACAAGTGTGGTTACTGAGCGTAACCGAATCCATGCATGGTCACAATCAACGGAAGAGGAAATGTCTTTAGTACAGTTAAACAAACAAGTACAGTAAAACAATCCCTGGTACAATTGGCTATAATAATAATTGTTTCCATTAAACCGATCTCGTTCTCTTGATAAAAGTAGGTCACAACACATGAAAAGCCGTCATCTCTAACAATGCATCCATGTAATACTCGTTTAGGCAGTTTGCGTCCAGTAATCCTCGATATGGAAACTTTGGCAAGTCACACTACAGTGTTATAATCAAAAGATCTCAAGTTATGTACGAAATAATAAATGTATAGTTAATTATCTTCGTATAACAGCTGTCTTGATACCTGATATTAAGTAAATTCCAACAGTGTGTAATCTGGGATGTATACACGAAGCTCAGACTACATGTTATTATTGAACGGAATAGATCAGTATGCCTCAAGCACAACAAGCAAATTCGAGCAGAATTGCTTACGTGAATGCGCGAATACAGAGACGAGTAAGGATTTGAGTGAATAGTCAGATAAATTGATTGGATTCAAGCATATATATTTATACGACAGCAAATGATTAATCGTAAGATTTAAGCAACAGTTATTTGGGCTACGACGATGGGTTTATGCGTAGGCTGTCACATGTGGTAAAACAATTATATTCATACAGACAATAATAATAATGATAAGGTGAACAAATTTTTACTGTTCAAATAATACCGATTATAACTACCGAAATTTCTGTATTTATTCTGAACGCGGAACCAACGAACCAGAGTTTATTCGATCAGGTCAAACCACGTTCTATATGGTGTATTTAGTGATTTCGAGTGTTTGTATTAAATTACAACAAAACGCAAATTCTGTTTAATTTAATCGGTTCTTATTTAGGAAAGAAAACAAGTTACACCAAAAGTACAAAATGTTTCAACCAGCACAGCCCATGCTATACAGTCAAAGGTTTCTCTAGCACAAAATAACGTGTTGAAAAGCACAAGGAATGGTTAATAAATGAGTTTTTGGTACCTGGGGAGTAATGCTAGCATTTTTACAAGAGACTGAATGTCTGTCTGCAAGAATCCGAGTAATCGTACGCGATAGACAGCCAAATGTCAACAATCATCAACTGACCCCTTAGTTAAATCAAACACGGCTCCATTGTCAATGGCTTGACAACGTCCGATAGTAATATCAAGTAATAAAGGTAAGTTTTTTAACCAAAGCCAAATAACAGAAGTCCAGACAAGGAAGACCAAAGAAATTTAAATGTGGTTATAAGAGATCTAAATAAAAGCTAAGATAAAAGACAGAAAAAAGAAAAACAAATAACTATGCTGTTTCGTCAAAAACTTTCGGTTTTTGGCGTTTTCTCTCCGTTATACTGTCCGAATTGATTCTGTGTTGTTTATTTTAATCTTCCAATTGAGTTTTAGCACTGCAATTGATCAGTCTTTTATTGAGATATGTGCATCCTTTGAGGATTGGCTCGATATTGCCTTAGGTCACAAGCATTATAAGCAAACACGCATAATTAAAGGACGCGTGTTTCGTCATCCTTTAAACTCACATCAAATTTCTTATATTCCCTGAACAAAATCTTATTTTCAACATTGTTAACACGATTGGATAACCTGTTTGATAATTTTGATGTTTGATTATATTTTCATGAAAAAGCTTAAACCAGACTACCGAGTGAAATGTTTAATCGCTGAAATTTATACAAACATAATTTTCCTCATTAAATATTTCTGCATTTCGTACTACTCAAACTTGGATTAATTTAATTTGGCTATTTATTTTCTGAAGAAGTGGCTTACATCAACAAAATTAAAAACTTAATTTTTCGGCTCACTAAGAAGGTATAGTGTAATGAATATGAGAACTGTTAATAACACTGTAAAAAATTCAACATTTTGAATCATCAAACATTTTGACGTCAGAGTGAACGACTTCATCCATATTTTCCGATTAAGAGTAACTTTTAACTTGAAGAAGCCTATATATTAGTAGATTACATTTTCGGACATCATTGACCATATTATAATTTTTCCTTGATTATTAAAGCAAATGAAATGACAAATAATATCCGTTGAATTGCAAATATTATTCTTCTCTAAACCTCCAGTTCCTGCTACACTTCGGTTGACTAATAAGCTTGTGAGAATATGTGTTCATTGCACATGACAACGGTAAGAGACAGAATGTAGTTAGGCATATATATCTTTAAACAAGTACATATCAAAGCCTTCACTAACTTGAAATTACCTTGTGTCGATCCAAACTACGATGTAAAATTCAATATACTATTGACATAAAGAAGTCACTTACTGTTCTTCAGTTTACATTTCAGTGTATCGACAACATTTTCTTCTGTCCATTCCTAAACTAGCGTTGAGTAAATAATACCTTAAGTAAGTCAATAAAAAGCTAAAAGTAGTAATTGGGACTTGTAAGTATACTGTCGTACTCCCTGTCTGCTCCCCGGGAAAGGGTTTTTAGCTACTGGATAGTGTATTTATGTGTGCCTTTTTTTGATAATGCCTATTCTATTATATTTTTTCTTCACAGACCCCGTTCTAAGCGGTAAAGACTAAACAAATAGAGTCTATTAAAAGAGAAAAATATGACATTCACTCTTCTGGTGGGGATCGTCAAAGAAGCTAAAGCGTTGGTACAATTCATCAAGTTCGGGAACAGTAATATCTCATTCTCTGTCATCAGCATCTTTATTATTCGTCCGCTCATTCTGGTTTGAAAATTGTCAATGATTAAGTAGGTTGGATTTCGTCCTCAATTTGAACATGAATACTTCAGTTGCAAGAACATTTTTACTACAACTAGTAAAGTAAACATTCACATCTGATTGATCACTGAAGGATGGTAATGTCATATTTTTCTAGTCCATTTAGTTCTGATCTAATTTTGTCAATCAGCATCTAAATGACTAAACAAACATGGCTATGATCAACACTCAATAATCAATGAGTAATAAATATCACATTCCTACAGGTCATTCAATAATTTAATAATAACCTTTCTAACTGTGAAGCTTGATGGTATAGAATGAAATACGTCAGTCAACACCAGTTCCTTCAAGATTTCAGGTATACCCTACTGAAGAGTACCAAATAACATGAAATTAGTTGTAAAGTTTCATACCAACTATCTCCAATCAATCAATAATGTAAACAACCATATACTCACTTGGTAAAATTAATACAATTTGTAAGTTTGTAATCAAGAAAACATTAAAGTTAAATCAGAATAATAGAAAAATGTCATAATTCATGGATTCTGTTCAACTGTATATGTATGCACTACAAACAAATTTTTTAGTGAACAAGAACAAGAGTGGAGATAATCGGACATAGTAGAGACGCCACTACACGGCATCTCACTAAAATCTGAGAACCATATATCAAATAGTTAATTTGCAAAATATCAATCCATCGTCTCAAACTTGACTGTTCCTATTACAAATATCAGTCCATTTTCTCAGATTTCATTTTTCATGTATTTTCATACCAATTGCGTTCCGTTTCCGTTCTTTCCTTATCGATCTTCTACTGAAATACATTCTATGCCTGACTACCGTTATATACTACCACGTGGATAATAAGTACACACCACAATATTACTTACTTACACCTGTTACTCCTCGTGTAAGAGCATGGGCCTCTAACCAACATTCTCTATCCAACCATGTCCTGGGCAAGTAAACAAATATATAAACTATAAATTATTTGTAACCATTCAATCTTTTATGTATTCAATCTATGCCCTGATTGTTTTAGTATAAACAATTACATATTGATTAAGGAAGAAGCTTCTTCTTTATTTACCAAATGGCAAAATGGGAATTTTCACATATTGATTAGTATATATATTTTTTTACATTAATAAGAAATGACAATAATTAAACAACTAAATTAAAACAATCAATAAACATTGATCGGATGTTACGTCATAGCATTGATGACGTCATTTTTTTTAAAAAAAAAAAGAAAAAGTGTGATGATGATAATAATATTATATCTAATAAAGTATATTCCAATTCTATTTGTAACATAAAATGAGACTTTAATAGAAAGTTTCATTTGATAAATACTCCCATTTTATTTATTCATAATACTCAAATGAAATTTTTTTTTAAAAAAAAAACGATCTTTATGTATAAATAGAACTATCATATATGAAGAAGTAAATAGTAGAATTTTATTTCATTATTCATGTTAATTGAATATTGATAAACAAATAAAATGGTAAATTGTCATTATTTAAGAAAATGTTTATTGTTCTCTGTTTAAACGTGATACCACTCGGATAAGTGCTCGATGTTCAGCGTGTAATTTTTCAGATTCAGCACGTAATTTTTCAATTAACTAAAATATTCAAAAAATAAAACAATATGATTGAGAAATAGAAAAGTATCAAAATGGCGCTATGGAGAATCTTAGATTTTGATTGAGATCATGAATAGATCAATGTTACTTATTTACTTAATTACTTACGCCTGTTACTCCCAATGTAACTTAAGCTGACGACCAGTATTCTCCAAACCACTCTGTCCTGGGTCTTCCTTTCCAGTTCTACCCACTTTTAGTTCATTTTTCTCATTTATGTCTCCATTTCTCGGCGTAATGTGTTCTTTGGTCTTCCTCTTTTCTTTTGGCCTAGAGGATTGCAAGTGAGGGCTTGTCTTGTGACACAGTTGGGTGCTTTTCTCATTGTGTGTCCTATCCACTTCCAGAGCTTCTTCCTGCTTTCTTCTTCCACTGTAGGTTGTTGCTAATAGTGTCTGGTCAACGGATCCGAAGTATTTTGCATAGACAGCTGTTAATAAACACTTGTATCTTCTGGATGATGGCTTTCGTAGTTCTTCAAGTTTTCGCCCCATACAATGAAACTGTCTTGACATTTGTATTGACAATTCTGACCTTGGTGTTGGTTGACAGTTATTTTGAATTTCTGATGTTCTTCAGTTGTAAATATGCTGCTCTTTCTTTGCCGATCCGCCCGGAGCCCCTCTGGGCTACTGCTGGCCCCAAGCCCGGATAAAGAGGAAGAGTTGAGCAAGGGGTTAGCGACCCCATCCCGTAGAAAACTAACTCGCTAAAAAACGCTAACTAGATCAATGTTAGACCACCATTAAAAACTTGGAAGCATTGAACAGCCGTTTCGTCCTGGTATAGAACTCCTGATCTGTGCGATCTTACATACGGGTTTCGAACCCAGAACCCTTGGCCTCTCATATGAACGATTAACTTTTAAATCATTTAGCCGGCATCGAATGGCATTAATAGATAACTTCAATCAATCTATTGTCTTAGGTGGCTAACTGCCTCACACCTAGGTAAGCCACGAGTAGATTTATAGTCTGGTTTGTTAGATAAAATGATTCATTACGATTATTCTGATAAATTAATGTAATTCAAGCAATTAAATTACAGGTTCATTTTTATTGTTTATACTATCATCTAAATTCATATTGTCTATAACACTATAGTTTGATGAGTAAACCTAACAGGAAACCAGGAGATCAACTAAGAATTAAGAAATTCTTCTTTAATTATAATAACTAACAGTAACAGTAACTATGCCTGTTACTCCTCGTGAAGGAGCATAGGCCGCTCACCAGCATTCTCCATCCAACCCTGTCCTGGGCAATCCTTTCTAGCTGCGTCCAGTTGTAATTCATCGTTTTCATATCTGCTTCTATTATCCGACGCAATGTGTTCTCTGGCCTTTCACTTTTTCGCTTCCCTTCAGGATTCCAAGTTAGGGCTTGCCTCGTGATGCAGTTTGACGATTTGCGTAATGTATGTCTTATCCATTTCCATCGTCTTTTCCTAATTTCTTCTTCAGCTGGAAGTTGGTTTGTTCTCTCCCACAGAAGGCTATTGCTGATGGTATCCGGCCAATGGATGTTGAGTATCTTGCGTAGACAACTATTTATAAATACTTGTACCTTCTTGATGGTTGTTGTTGTAGTTCTCCAAGTTTCAGCTCCATACAGTAGAACTGCCTTGACGTTGGTATTGAAGATTCTCACTTTGATATTGGTTGAAAGTTGTTTTGAGTTCCATATGTTCTTTAACTGTAGGAATGCTGTCCTTGCTTTGCCAATCCTTGCCTTTACGTCTGCATCTGAACCTCCTTGTTCATCGATGATGCTTCCCAGGTATGTGAAGGACTCTACATTTTCCAGAGTTTCGCCATCAAGAGTGATTGGGTTGTTGTTTTCCGCTTTGAATTTGAGGACTTTGGTTTTCCCTTTGTGTATGCTGAGGCCTACTGATGCAGAGACTGCTGCTACACTGGCTGTCTTCATCTGCATCTGTTCATGTGTACGTGATAGGAGGGCTAGGTCATCTGCGAAGTCCAAATCGTCTAATTGATTCTGAGCTGTCCATTGAATTCCGTGTTTTCCTTCAGATGTCGAGGTCTTCATAATCCAGTCGACCACCAGAAGAAAGAGGAAGGGAGAGAGTAAACAGCCTTGTCTGACTCCGGTCCTTACTTGGAATGCATCTGTCAGCTGTCCTCCATGCACGACTTTGCACTGTAGTCCGTCGTATGAGTTCCGGATAATGTTGACAATCTTCTCAGGAACTCCGTAGTGTCGAAGAAGTTTCCATAACGTCCTCCTATCCACACTGTCAAATGCCTTCTCATAATCAATGAAGTTGATGTATAGTGATGAGTTCCACTCAACTGATTGTTCGACGATGATCCGTAGTGTTGCAATTTGGTCTGTGCATGATCGATCCTTACGGAATCCAGCTTGTTGATCTCGAAGTTGGGCGTCTACTGCATCTTTCATTCGGTTCAGCAACACTCTGTTGAAGACCTTCCCTGGTATTGACAGCAGTGTAATGCCTCTATAGTTTTCACATTTGCTCAGATCTCCTTTCTTTGGAATCTTGACGAGGTGCCCTTCTTTCCAGTCCATCGGCACTTGTTCCTCTTCCCAAATCTTTTTGAATAGAAGATAAAGCATGTTTGTAGTTGCTTCGATGTCTGACTTCAGTGCTTCAGCTGGTATGTTGTCCGGACCCGCTGCTTTCCCGTTCTTGATTTGTCTGACGGCCATTCTGATTTCTTCCTTCGTTGGTGGGTTGACGTCTATGGGAAGATCTGTGTGTGCCGCTTCGATGTCCGGTGGATTCATTGGAGCCGGCCTATTCAGGAGTTCCTCGAAGTATTCTACCCATCTGTTCCGCTGTTGTTGAATTTCGGTGATTGGCTTGCCTTCTTTGTCTTTGACCGGTCTCTCTGGTTTACTGTATTTTCCTGCTAGTTTCTTCGTTGTATCGTAAAGCTGTTTCATATTTCCTTCTCTAGCAGCTTTTTCTGCCGTCGTTGCTAGTTCTTCCACATATTTCTTCTTGTCGGCTCTAATGCTCCTCTTCACTTGTTTGTTTGCTTCTATGTATTCAGCTTGTGCTTGGACTTTCTCTGCTCGTGTTCGGCTGTTGTTTATTGCTGCCTTCTTGTTCTTCCTTTCTTTGATCTTGTCCAGTGTTTCTGTAGAGATCCATTCCTTATGATGGTATTTCTTTAGACCCAGAACCTCTTGACACGTTGAAGTCAATGCTTCCTTGATGCCTTTCCAGTTGTCCTCCATACTAGTTTCTTCTTCTTTCAGTAGATCTTGTAAGGCTTGGAACCTGTTGTTGAGAGCTATCTTGAATTCATTGAGTTTGTCAGTATCTCGAAGGAAGGCTGTATTGAACCTTTGTATTGCTGTTTGTCCACTTGTCCAGTTCTTTTTTAGCTTCAGTTTTAAATTGGCCACAACTAGGTGATGATCTGAAGCTACGTCAGCACCTCTCCTGGTTCTCACATCTTCCATTGTCCTTCTGAATTTTTTGTTGATGCAAATATGATCTATTTGGTTCTCTGTAGTGTGGTCCGGTGAGATCCATGTAGCCTTGTGTATACGCTTGTGTCGAAATATTGTGCCTCCTATGACCAATTTGTTGAATGCACATAGATTTGCAAATCTTTCTCCATTTTCGTTTCTTTCTCCCAGTCCATGTCGTCCCATAATATCTTCATATCCAGTGTTGTCTATTCCGACTTTGGCATTTAGATCTCCCATCAGAATAGTTAGGTCCTTCCTTGGGCATTTCTCAATAACTGACTGCAGCCGCTCGTAGAACTGATCTTTAATGTCGTCGTTGCTATCATTTGTGGGTGCATAACATTGGATAATATTCACTAAGATCCCCTCCTTCTTTGTTTTGAATGATGCTTTGATGATTCTGGATCCGTGGGATTCCCATCCTACAAGTGCATTTCGTGCTAATTTGGACAGCATAAGAGCGACTCCCTGAGTGTGTGGAGCATTGTCCTCTTCGTGACCGGAGTATAGCAGCATCTCTCCCGTAGCTAGCCTTTTCTGTCCAGCTTGGGTCCAGTGGGTTTCACTGATTCCCAGTACTGCTAAGTTGTATCTCCTCATTTCCATTGCTATTTGACTGGTCTTCCCGGTTTCCCACATTGTTCGATTGTTCCATGTACCTATAAAAATTTTTGCTCTGGTTGTTAGAAGGGGCATCGGCCTCTTGGCTTCCGAAGGAACTCGGCTTTCACCATGAAGCGTCATAATTCTTCTAAATGAAGACCTTCTAACTCCCAGGGCAGAGTTTAAATGGTTTGGATTATTTTTTCTGGTTAGCGTTTTTTTAGCGAGTTAGTTTTCTACGGGATGGGGACGCTAACCCCATGCCCAACCCTCCTCCTTTACCCGGGCTTGGGACCGGCAGTAACCCTATAAGAGCTACAGGCGGAGTTTTTAATTATAATAATATCTACTAATTCCTGGTAGATACCTAAAATAAAATCTACTATACAAAATTCATTATAAATACATAAATCACGTACAATATGCTTATACTTTAATTTATCATAATATGAAAATAATTGTAGAATTAGAATTTATGTATATTTAACCATGTAATCATTAACCATCTAAAATAATGATGAATTTCTTATGTTTCCTCAAGTATATCACAATTTCGGTAAAGTTTTGTTCACTGAGTTGGATGGTTTGATCGCCTCAAAACTGTAATTCTTCGCAACACTAGAGTCATTACTCAAAACTTCCAAAATAAATGAAGAGACGCAACAAGAAATAAGACAAACTATAGTACTGCTAACTTAATGGATGAAGGGCAATAACCAGTTGACTTCAGAAGAACAAAATGTTTTAAAGAAACTCAGAACTAGAAGAGATATTGTCATAGTTCCAGCTGACAAATGATGCACCATAGTGATTATGGAAAAAGAAGAATGCATCAAGAAAGCCGAAGATTTACTTGAGGATAAAAACATATACAAACCGACGAACATAAATCCAGTCAAAAATTTAGACAACCGAATCTCAAAGACTTTAAACAAGCTCGTCAAAGCAAGATTGATGAAGAATGAAATCCAATGGACCAATGCTTCCTCAATTCTAAGACAGGTCCAAAAAAATACACAAACCAAACATCTCATACAAATAAACCATCCAGTTCAGAGAACAAAACTCTATCACAATCATCCACTTGAGCTACAAATCTTTTCTACTTACTCAGTATTACAATTTTATCTGACTTACTTTAAGTTCTTGTTCACATTCTGATATTCTTCTTTCCATTTTCTTTAAAATTAAACAAACAAAATAAAAACATTTACAAATGTATCATCATATTTTCAATGATAACTAAATGAAAAATACTTAATTATAAAGTTTAATTTCACAAAAACTAAAGAAAAAACTAGTCATGCTGTTAGTTTACACATAAAATATAACTCGATGAAAGTATAATTTATGGATGAACCAATCAGATATAAGATAACAAGTTTTGGATTTTAGCGCGAAATTCATTCACTCATTTGACTAAATACCATTTTAACATTATAGCTGATATCAATAGCATAAACTACAGTATTATTCGTTTTGTAGAATCATATATAATTCATATATATAACATTTTTGACTAGACGAATGTAGAATTATGTCATTATGTTTAAAGTTCATTTTTGTGAGAAAGGATGCTTATCTAACAAAATAATTAAAGACTATAGACAATCAAAACTTCCATGTTTCCCATGGTGATCTAGCTTCAATTAACACATGATCTCAACTATTGAAATTACTAGAATCACTGCAAAACCCCTTCTGATACTAATCAAAACTACATTAAATTTGCACTTTACAATAGCTCTTTAGAAAACATTAATTGCTTTATTTCAGATTAGAACTGATTACAGGTACAGACAAATTAGTTATGACACAAAAATGAAGTGAAACTAAAGAGTTAGGAGAGTAGAACAAACCAATCTCTGACCTTAGTTTATTTAAACTTTAAATTTCTGAAAAAGACAAGAAATACACCTTGAGATTCATAAGATATTTTTCTGTTTAAATTAGAAACATATTTTAAATGGAGTTGTTATCCACACTGAAACGGAAACCAGTTGGACTACAGTTATCCTTTTATTCTTAAATAACTTGTGGATTTAGAAATAGTTACTTATCGACTTCAAATTTGTTGTTTACCTCCAATTAATGTGGTGGAACATAACTTTCGTTAAGAAGATTGCTCGATAATAATATACGATTTTCCGTACGTACATAAAACCTAGATCTCTTTGAACGACTAAAAAAATTCCTGTGTTACCAATACGATAAGTTGAGGCATTAAGTAACCTTTAAACAACATGATCAGTGGTGCAACTTTCTTCGAGACTGTGGTGTATCACTGATGCATACTGTTATTGTTTATAAACTGAAGTTTACTGTGAACTCATTTGGAAATTGTTAGATGAATTTACAACGTACTCGAAACAGGTTATTTAATTTGGTTGAAATCATTCATTTAAAGATAAGCTTTATCATACGTAAACAAGTAGATAACTGATGGTTTTTAAAAATTGGACATAAACTGAAGATGACCACCTACCTACACATGGTCATATTCGAAAGCATACACTGATTGTAGAGTATATAGGAATTACAGAAAACAAAACACTTATTTTTTACAGTTTCAGGCTTCCAAAGAGAATAAATCTAACAACAGATCGTTATAGACAGAAATGAATAGTGACTATCAGTGAGATACAGGACGTGCGTTTCGTCCTATTCGGGACTTGCCTGCTAGATATGCCTGCATCCTAGAGTTCATATTCACTCCACGACTCGAATTAATTGCCGTTCGCTTCAAATTCCATCTCTTTATCCACTTGTGCACTGAGTCCAGTTAGTTACTGGCTCCTGCAATGGGGTAGAGTTCAATAAATTTGTGTTGGTTGTTTGAATCCTTCTATTGATGTTTAGAAGTGAAACTGATTAGTCTCTCTTGGCATATGCGCGTTCTGTGAGGATATACAAACAATACAAATGAATTAAAATCGTTTCCAGTTGAATAAATACTGTCTCACATAACAGCTAATGATAATCAATTTTAAGTCAAACTGAGTGATGACAGAAAGTACTTAGTTATATAACAACACAGCTTGCGACTCATTTCAAAAAAGTAGTCACAATTTTACAATTGTTAAAAATACTTAAACTTAAACAAACCACCTTGCCAATCTTTTTAGATTCTTAGCATCATATCTTCTAAAAGAAAATTTCTAAATTTAATTCAAATAGTTTCACTTACCCTTTGTTCAACCTCACTAGGTCTTCGTCTACCAACTGAATTTTCCAAGGCGTCTTCTAATTCTTTCAGTTCTTTCTGGGCTGCTTTCACCTCTTCACGTAAGCCATTTGTTAGCAGTTTTTCTTCTTCGTATAACTGTTTGTAATTAGGTGTTTTACTTGCAGCACTACTCAAATCCTATCAGAGTAAACACAATGAAACAACCAATAAACCTTCGTTGAAATACTAAAAGCATTAAACTGCGAATAATTCCATCTATTGAGGAAGAGTAGACGTTAGAAAGAGATAAACAATTGCATACTGAAGAAAGTATACTTTAAACTGCTCCTTGCTAACACTAGTCAGCAACAAATAAATTTCCACTTTCTTGTTCGTATATATATGTTATTAAGGTAAGAAGTGAAATCACGCTAAACACAATTATCTGTTATTGCATACAGTACTCCACTAATTCAGATAAAGAGTCGTAATTATTTACCACCTTAGTTATTTCCAAAGGTTTCTAGCATTTTGTTTTTAAGTAGGTTCATCTCGTTAGCTTTTTGTTAATTTCAATGTTATTGCCCTAATGGTTCGTAACTAGTAAGATACGATATATCAGACACACTTTCTTTCCTTCATGCTTGAGATACTATCACTTACACACGAAATCGACAAGGTGATGACGGTATTGGAGAATCTCAGCTAATCATATACTCTAACAAGTTAACCATTACAAGAAGCCATGTGACTACGCAATATAACGCTTCCCGATAGTTTTACGTTTTCAAAATATCAACGAATCAAAACATAATCAATAGTTCCATCGATGGAATACAGCTGAGATGAAATGAAATCTATGGTGAGTCGAAAAGTCAGTTCTTAGTAGTTTGAGAAGCTTATGTTTGTCAGATTTTCTATTATTGGTCAGTTAACATCAGTATTTATCCCGTTCATTAAAGTTGATTACGTCACACATTCTTGTCACATTAAGCTTGCGACTGAATGCCAAAGTTTTATTTCCTTAAATCTATTCATTTCCGTAATTTCTTGATAATTGACTAAATTAATGTCTGAACATTCTTCTACTTATTAGTAGTTAGTCGAGATGGTAATTTTTGATTGTTCATACATCAAACTATCAAGTAAAATTCCAACACATTAAGAAGTTTTAAATCAAAATCATTTTATTAGAAAATACTTAGTTTTATAAGATCAAAAGTCATGATATATAGCTTACCGAATTCCATGATGAACTAGTACCTATTCCACCAACTGTATAATTTGTATTTGAACCAATTTTATTTGGTGACCTACGTGGATATTGTGGAAGTCCTGAGTAAGATGAAGTTGATGTACCAGTTCCACTACAACTGCTGCCTACACCAACACTGCCAATACCGCTCCCACTATTACTTGAAAGACCTTGTGTACGTGTTAAATACCGTGATGGCTTTGGAGTATCCGTCTAAAGTAATAGATATTTATACAGAAAAACAAATAAATATCAGAACAAATACTGATGCAGAATAATGTGAATTCATTATATTTCGTGGTTTCTCATCAGCTGCTTACAACCAAATATATTTCAGAATTTTACATAGAGGTAAGAAATAGCATGAAACAATTAACGTAAGTAAATGTAAAAAATAGAAATGGCAAGGGTAATCAATAATATATATATATATATATATATATATATATATATATATATATATATATATAGGAGCTGGTCAAATGTTATTTGGTGTTAGAATCAAGCAGACATTAAGGATGGGTGATGTGGTCGTTGGATGGAGTTCAGAGGCATTAATACTATCTTTTATTCTTTCCTAAATTCTTATTCCTTTTTCACTTGGTATTGTTTGGCTTGTATCTTCCCATTGAGGTTTAAGACTGCAATTGATCAGTCGGTTTCTTTTATTGAAATAGTTTATACATAATCTCATTTGTAAATGCACAAATTATCAATGGATTGTGAAATCTACTTTTATCAAAACAAATTTTCTACACATGCATTATTGGTTAGTAATTTAGTACTCAATACTTGGTAATGATAAAACAAATTGAATTTATGTTTTTGAACAGAATGGTGAATATATTGATATCACTGAACTGTGATAACACTATATAATACAATGTTATCGAATTGATTCTACTACAATGGGTGAGTTGAATAGTACCAAGTTCAATATAATAATAATAGCACCCAACTTAGATCCTAGATATGAAATAGTATTATCAATAGGATACTTCAAGTCGATTCTAACTATTCGCTAAAGTTGTCTGTGTGAAAGCTACTTCAGTGATATATATAATTTTCGCCAAAAAACGTTGTTATTTAAACTCTTCATATTTAATGATTGGTTTACAATGAATCTAAACATATGATTACTAGTATACTCACTCTACCTAACTGAAATATTATGATTATGGATGTAAATAGATAAATAAATAATCAAATTATACCTTCACGTACACTACTTTGAGTTAATTTGATTTTAATGACCGTAACTTGTCAATTGAGTTTAACTGTAGCTGATAAGTGTCTATTGCATTATGACTGTCATTTGATTTCTAAGTCGTAACTTCATGATCACTTATGATCAATAAAGCTAAAGAGCCTACTGAAAACTTTTACTTTTCTTAGGAATGAATTATCTACTTTTCAATATTTTACCAAGATACTAATCATACTTCTTGTTGTAAAAATCAACTATGATAGTAAATGAAAATTATACAGGTAAATTATAAGTTAATTATCCTTTTTCTTTTCGACAAGATCATTTACTTAAGCTGTATATTCATATTTAGCATTGTATGATAAATATATGACTATAGAAAGATAGAAACTCTTATTATTAAATGAGGTTACGTAATAATCGAGAGGTAAGGGGAGAATGTAAGGATAAAAATAATTTACCGGTCAAAATTATGAAAGATAATTGTCTATTTGGCAGATATCAAGTAATGAATTGTATCGTAAAGAAAACTTTATCCACTGGATTCTCTTTATTTTTATTTAATGACACAATCGGTTATTTTTTTGATGAAAAGTCAGTAAAGAATTCTACATAGAGCTACCGCGTTTTCTCGATGAAGATCAGTGAGACGATGAAGTCGCAAAGTGTCATACTGCATGAAGAAGGTACTGAAAAAAAATGAGTTTTATGTTTGATTTATATATATTTTAAGGAATTTTACTGGTTTTGATAAAAAGAAATTTCTCACGAACAGAGTTACAACGAATTTAAGATACTCCGTTTAGTAAAAAATGTCATTCGGACATACAGATGAATACTGACTGATTTAGAGATAGCCTTAATTTTATTTTATCATACAAACATTTCGTCCAAATGTCCAACCATCACTGACGGAACTGAGTAGTATCGGGAGATAGAATGTTATCAACGATCCTAGTGAATTATTGCCACGTTGTATCGTAGATAGATTGGAGTTAGACATGAAGATCAATAAGTCGGGTTTCAGTAATACTAAGATCAAGTGATTAATACAAAACCTAGAGTCCCTAGTTTCAAACACCATCAAGGTTTTGGTGTAGTGTACGAGAACACAAGTGGGGATAAACGAATGCATTTGAACACAAAATTATACAACATGTTAGTAAAATCTGAGAACCATATAGTAAATATTTTATTTGCGAAATATTAACCAAATGTCTCAAACTTGGTTGTTCCTTTTGAAAATATCAGTCAACCGTCTCAGACTTCATTGTTTTTTCGTTTCCACAAGAATCATTCTTTGTTTTCACTCTCTTTTCTTTGATATTTTTACGTTCTACCACCAACCATTTCACTTTCGATTGATGATACATACTACTTATATCTATCGACATCAGTAGCACAGACCATAATGACTGAGAAGTTTGGAACTATGTCGAAATAACTCCATAGTACCCCGTTAATCTATACTAAGTATTAGTCCGTATTCTAGACTAATTTAAAGAGAATTATCAGAAAGCATTTTGTGGAGATTTTAGAAATTTTCACTCATTGAAATCATGAGTCAATTTAATCTAGACCACCATGGAAAACCTGGAAGCACTGAACGGCCGTCTCGTCCCAGTGTGGAACTCTTCATCAGTGCGCACCCACGATATCGCACCCTGCGAGATTCGAACCCGAGACCTATCACTCTTGCACCAGGCGCTTAACCAACTAGACCACTGGGCCGGCCAGTGTCCAAAGGTGTTAATGTCTAACTTCAAACAATCCACGAAGTTGCGCGAGATTGATAGGTCCTGGGTTCGAATGCCGCGGGGTGCGTGATCGTGGGTGCGGAATGCTAAGAAGTCCCATACTAGGATGAAAATGCTGTCGAGTGCTTCCAGATTTTCCATGGTGGTCTAGCTTCAATTGACTCATGATTTCAATCAGTTAAAGAGAATTACTTGAAAAATATTGATTAAATGTGTAATTTAAATGATATTTCATTTACTTATTTGTTCATCTGTTTACAAGTTTAGTTCAATGACTTATGTGTGAAAAAAGAGATGGTTGAAAATGTAAAGGTAAACTAAGTGAAATGTTAATGACGAAGAAGAAGAATTTAAATGATGTAATTAGACCTACTTTAGATTGATGACATAACAAAACAATTGGCATACTAAATATTTCTCATTGTCAATAAATGATTACATTTTGACGCATATATATAACATTACAATACTAATGTATATTATTGTATAAATAAACAGAATCCTCTCATATAAATTAACTGGATAAGTTTGCTTGGTGTGTATGATTTTATTATTATTCTAATCATATATGAATTCTGTTGATAATAAGTTATATTGATTAAGGTAAAAATAGTTCAGCTATCTATAGAGATATTTGTTCATACTATTTTAAGTATACTATTCAAAAGTATTTACCTGACTTATTTTCAGTATTATTTCAGATATTCATTAGAAATGTGATAACTGTGTCGTGGATACACACTAATGAAGAGTCTTATACTATGACAAAATAAATATCTATTATAACTAGAGTTTCAATGGTTAACTAACTTGGATCGTTTCGTTATCTTATCAGAAATCATTCTTGATACAGTTCGACATTATTTACAAGTGATCACTTTTAAAATTATTCAGAAACAAAGGAAACCGATCATTAAACAACATAAAACTTTTCACTGTTGTTATACTACGAAATTTATAGATAAACCAATCAGATTTAGGATTACAGATCTTGGATTTCGGTGTGAGATTTGTTCACTCATTTGTCGAGATAGCATCTTGGCATTTTAGCTGATGTCGTTTCGTGTTGAAAGACCGTAAATCTATTTCCTAACCCTAACCATCAATTGTGAATCATAATCCTTGTTCTTCAAAATTCCGGTTCAGTGGTCCAGTAGCTAAGCACTCGCGCGCGAGACTAATAAGTTCTGGGTTCCAATCCCGTGATGCGGTACCATGTACGCGCATCGCTGATGAGTCCCACAATGGGACGAAACGGCCTTCCAATGCTTCCACGTTTTCTATGGTGGTCTAGCTTCAATTGACTCATGATCTCTACTCTCGAAATTGTTTTATAACCCTTATTTCGCCCTAGTAAGTCGGTAAACACTCTCAAGGCCGCTCAAGGACCGTCCATAAATTATATTCTCACCACATTTTTCAGTGCTAGATAATATCTTTCACAATAAAAGCCATTAAATAAAGAAATAAATTTCATTAGTGAAAAAACTTCTTGTTTTCTAGAAATCGTTTTGAGTAAATATGTAAAACTGTTTACACTGAGCTCTTTATTGTCATCATTGTAATGTAACTCTAGTGATTGTTGTACACTATGATAATATGAACAAACTATAGACATTTCACTTATTAAAGATTAATAGCTTCACCATTTATTACATAGCATTTAAGTGATTGATGTGCTGATGAAGACAAAATGAAAGTGGTAGCTTAAAGTTATTTAACTTCTCTTACTTAATATCATTCTAAGTTTATTGATCGATTTCTTTTCTTTTATTTATAAATCGTTGTAAACTATTCACAGTTATGACACTTCAAATGAAGTTTAATATGAATAATATGATAAGCATTACATGTTTATGTTAAATGTAACGGGTTTTGATATTCTTAAATGAATTTAATCGACTTCAGTAGTATATGAACTGAAAGAATTTACTTGAATAGTGATAGACTGAGGCAATTAGACGTATCAGTTGAACACCTAAGTATTGGTGAGAAAGTTTGATAGATGAATGATTTTACTCAAAGTTTGCCCCCAAATTGATCTGTTTATGTTAATTTATCAAACGTAAGTCGAAATTACAAATAGATTTAAGATAGATAATTACTGACAATTTTCGGACACAGAATGACCGTTTGTCTTAGTATTGGACTCTTCAGCAGTCCATATCCACAACCCCGAAGTCCGGAATCAAACCCAGGACCTTTAGTCTAGCACGTGAAAACTTAACCTCCAGATATTTCAGTCGGCATTAAACGGTGTTAATGTATAACTTCAATCATTGGTTCCATGTTTCAAAGGTGGTCTAGATTAAATCAAACCATGATTTCAACTGTGAAAATACTACAAACTCCGAAAATCTTTTGTACTACTCATAAGTTGCATAATTCACCCAGTCTATCAAGTGATAAACTACTGGTTATCTAGATGTAAAATAAACAAAACCATCATCCAATATTCAAATATGCTTTTCTATTTGCGAAATCTCTAGATGTTTGTAATATATAGTATAGTATAACACGTTAATCATATTATTCTGTGATAATCATTAATGAAAACCTTAATTTTACATCGTTAAGGTCATTGCATCATACTTATCATTGGTATTACAACAACTAAACAAAACTTTTATTATCCTATATAAAGAACTTATAGCTTTTAAGTTTAATGGGATCAATTAATCAAGCTACATTGATCTATAGTCATGTGCTATTTACTTGAATGTACTTTCCGTTATAAATCTTCTCTTTATGTTTTTGTGAAGTATTTCTGATCAACTAAACGTTTTTAACACATTTAAAACGATAATAAAAATCTTTATAGGCAAAGACAATTGACTGCTAGTAGTGGAACCCAAGGCGCGTTTCGTCCTATTTGGGGCTCGTCAGCTAGATGTGTCTACCAATAAGAGACTGATCAACTGTAGTCCTAACAAACAGTCAAACAAACAATACCAAACGAATAATGAAAATCTCCTTCGAAGGGAAGATAATTTATAATAAATGGGGATAATTCATCATTTTATCATTGTTCAAAAGAAGTATAATATCTGTTAATTCCTTGCATTTCTCTGTTTATTTGATAAGTGAATGTTGTATTAAATAACGATTTCACTAGAATCATTTGAATTTATCGCTACGTGTGTGCTCTGTGAACATAAAACTGTTACATTGTTGTTACCTGCAGAATAAAAAAAAGTAATCGATGTGAGATTTATAACTAGAAATGATATTCTCATTATCAATTAGGCTTTTATTTATATCACTCACTCACAAAATGAATGGAAAATGCCTAATACTGCATATAAAATAAACATCAAAGAATGTATGCGGTACCTATTCATGAACATCAACTCTATTTTATATGATATATCTTGGGTTTTAATATGAGTTATTCTTATATTTTGTTCGTTCTAAATTCAATATGTGAACACGTGTAGTAGTTTAAGTTGCATTTAAATTAGGATGCCCTTGTGATAATACATTATTAAACAATTGATCTATTATGTCACCTCTACATGAAAACGAATCAACACGTACAAAAATGGACGTGTATACATTTTGTTCATCAATAGATTCTACGTTGAAAAACAATATACTCAATTTGATAGGTTCTTTAGAAAGTAAAGATCTCTTGTCACCTAAGGTATATATGTCATGAGTTTGATATCGAGAAATAGTTAATAGTTAAAATGACTCATTGAAGTGAGTTACTGAATCTGATCAAAAAGAAACACGCAACAGTATTTCTATCAGCTGGATTTATCTATTACTGAATAATAATACTTATTATTTTGATTAGATGAAAATAAACACAAGAATAACGATGTCCAGTTAACAGAATCATGTGTTGTCAATACGATGGATACACATGATAAACAAATGTTCACTATATATATATACCTGTATCCAATGGTTGAATAAACAAGTCAGTTGAACAGATTTGGAAAACAATCATTTGTTTACAAAATGAATAATCTCTTGCCATGAACAAAAAAACAAAATTGGATGAAGATTCTGTTCTATTAATGAAATAATTGTGATTACATTAAGGATAAATACATTCAATCAAATGACCATTCATAGTTAATATGTATTGATGTGATTGGGTTGATGTCCGCTGATAGACAGAAGTAAAAAAGCTGTTTACCTTTTAGACAACACTGTTAATAACTGTTATGTATGATTGAGTTTCTTTAGAACAAGCTTGAATATAATTCTGCGATTTCTAAAAATAAGAACCTGAGTTAATCTGAAACGAGGAAGGGTAGCTGGTCCAGATGGATTGGCTCCTGAGGTCTTTAAGGATTGTGGTTTAATTTTAGCGATTAGGTTGACTAATATTCTAGCTAATATCTGGGAGTTGGATGTAATCCCATCTGACTGGTCACAATCACTGATCATTCCAATGTATAAGAGATGGTCAAAATCATCCTGTGGCAACCATAGAGGGATTAGTTTGGTTAACATAGCATCTAAAATACTAGCGTTAATAATTATCGGTCGCCTAACTAAGACTCGTGAACTGCAAACACGAGAAAATCAGACTGGCTTCAGACCTGGTCGTGGCTGCATTGACCACATATTCATCATTCGTCAGGTTCTAGAACACATACAAACTTTTATTTAAATATTACCACCATTGAACTAACTACTTCTATGAGTCTGGTGTTCATCTTACTGTGCTAATGAGATATGGGAACTTGGACCGATGCATATATATGCCCTGTCCTAGATTGTAGCTGAGTGACTGACTGAGTCAACCAGTTTCACAGTTTTAGACACTACTATTGCTGACTGAATAGCGTAGTGGTGATGTGAAAAATTATATGTTCTCGTTATCTAGAACTATATACAATCTTGATTAAACTGACGCTTCCTATGAGATTCGACTCAGCGTCATCCAACTGTCCCCAACGAATTACTCAAGATGCAACAGAGTAGCACTGTCGTATAATTCTCACGTTTTTCAGCCTCTTATTATCATACAACGGAAATTCCTTTCAAGAAATAACAAACAGCTTTTTATCATCGTCCAGTAATCACTGCATATCAGAATATACTAAAACTTTTCAATAATTAGCGTGATCGTAGTCTTCAAAAATCAAAATATAAAGTATTATAGTCAACATCACAGACTGACCTTAGCTAAACAACTACTGAAAAAGAGGGAATTAGCTGAGAGATGTTACGTCTTAGTATTGGACTATTCAACAAAAAATATCTACAATCTCACTCTATCAAATTCGAAAAGTCATCATAAACCATCTTTAGAAAATTGCATTGTTTGATACATTAAAACAAAAAGTTACGAAGTTTACATTTCACTGGTGAACATATAGGAGTTCAATTTTATCTTCCAATATGTGATTTCGTCAAATATGAATAAATTTTATTTAATAGCTAAACATTTATAAATTTTAAGTGTATTTGAATATGACACGGACTATTGACTTCTGACCAGTAACAAAATGAAAAGTTTAATATATGATCCATTGTAAAGGGTGCGAACATATTTGAGCGTGTTTACTCTGTGGGAATTTAATTGGTAACTAATCTTTACAATCTCTCATATGGAAAATGATTTAAATGCTTGAACCAAAGAAACTCAGATTAGGATTTTCATGACCTCATTGAGTACTTAGTGATCAATATTGAAAGCATTCTACTGTAACAATTCATACCAGTCTTATAGGTGAACGCTTTTAAGAAAAATATGAATCATCATGGAAAAACATATCACAAGGATTAATATGGCTCAAGCGACCTGCCTGATTTTTATTACTGAAAACTTTGAATCGATTTCAGTAGTAGAAGAATTCAGATATGTAATAAAAACCTTAATGTATATTACAGTACGATTTTCTTCGGTTTAATATTTCTTATTCTGAGATACCACACACATTCAACTACTGACATATTGAAAGAAATTAAGCACACACTATACATAGTTACACCGAATACGTATGAAGATATATGGTATAGAGATTTCAGTAATGTTTATTCATGACGTAGTTATTTTGAAAAAAAAATAAATCCAGTTTCTACACTGTATTCAGTGTACTGTCTATATTTAATACTGGGAAACAAGAAATGTTTATTATTTTGCAAAAATAGTTGTGCGAATTCAGTCTAAATTAATCGATACATCTATCGAGCTTGTACAGTCATAGGTGAATTTTTTAATGATTCATTTACCCGGGTATAGAATTGATTTATGTATTTGGTTAAATGTTAAGGATAGTGATTCCATGTTTGGCTAAGCCAAAATAGATGGAAAAGTTTTTATCCTACATCTTAGTGACGGAAAATTGAACTCTGTAACCACGGAGACATATTGAATGATAGATTGTTTATATCACAAACTAATATTAACTGGAGGAACCAGTAAAGAACAAAGAATACTAGAAGACTGCTTCGTTAAATCTAGAACAATTTATTCTTACGACAATGCATTAAAATTGAGTGATATAAATTTTCAACGATGGTTGATTGATGATAACGCTTAATATTTTGCCAGTCACAATTGTGGTTACCCGCTTCACTTCAAGCATAACAGAAGTCCACTATTTATAACTTCATTTGTGAAATTTTAATTTAAGTTTTGAAGTGGCTCAATTACTGTCACAAACCCTAAACCAATAATATTAATCTTGTCCTCACTAGAGATTTAAGTTAATTTTCAATAAAACATTGAACTTGATATAATTAGGTCTTTAATCTAAACCTAGTTCCTAATAATTGTAAACCAAGTTCATAAGTCAACAGAGTAAATATTACCATAATTATCAGTCAATTAGTCATAAGCAACGTAGAATATGACGTATATGTGCATCAATTCAAGTTGCCACATAATATTAGTAGAAAAGATTAGATATAAAATATGTAATTCGAGAAGTCATACTAAATTTGAGAAACAAATGCTACAATATAATTTTTCAACTCAAGGTTTAAGGGACTACAAAGAACGAATACAACTGACATAACGTCTCCAACTATTGGTTACAAAAATCATTCGGATACAGATCAAGTGGGTAGCATCTGCTAATATGGTTCAGTTCAATAGTCAGCGACTTCAAATATTGATGACATACTTTAATTTGGTTGTATCTGGCTTTATTAGGTCTACTCCTACGCCTGCAAGTATCACTACTCGAGGTTAGTTGTGTCTAAGCAAACATAACACATTTACCTGACTACACTAGTCTATTAAAACTAATATGGTTTGGAAATGTTTTCTTATGAATATCAAATTCATGGAAACTTGATGCCATAATAAAGATGAGAACCTCTTCTATATCATCTTGATTTCTAGAACAATTTTCTTATAAGTACTTATAAGAATGGATAACATTAGTGTTGAAAAATACGAAATAATTGATTGATTATTAAATAAATTGTATTTCTTCTTTAAAATGCTTCTTCAATCATTAAATAGTTCATAAACGCAAAATAACAACTTAACATATTCTACTTATAATTTGAAAGTAAGATATAACAAAATGCAGTTTTATTTATCAAATAAATAAAAAAACAAAAAATATGACCAACCAATAAAAAATTAGATTCATTCAAACCATGAATGTTACCCACATAGAAACTAATTTAAAATAATAATATTTAGTAATAACAAGTTAAAAGTATCTTTATTTAGTTGATTAGTTGGATAGATTTAAATAATCCATATGTTACCAAAATCATTAAAATACACTTTCAAATTATATTCGAACAAGTAACCAAACTCCCTCTCTCTCTCTTTCACTTTTGAATCTAAATGGAGTTAAATTGTTCAAGGACATGTGGTTCAATCAAACACTTGTGTAAAAACCATTTAAATCATTTAATCATATGTATAAATTTGTTATAATAAATAAAATGAATAGAATGGGTTTTGTGGAGATTTTTTAGAAATTTCACAGATTGAAATCATGAGTCATTTGAAGCTAGACCACCATTGAAAAGCTGGAAGCACTGGACGACCGTTTCATCATAGTATGAGACTCCTCAGCAGTGCGCGTGAATTGGTTGAAGTTAGACATTAACACCGTTCAATACCGGCTCATTGGTCTAGTGGTTAAGTGCTCGCGCGCGAAGCCAGTAGGTCCTGGGTTCGAGCCCCGCGCGGTGCGGGTTCGTGGATACGCACTGCTAAGGAGTCCCATACTAGGATGAAACGGCCGTCCAATACTTCCAGGTTTTCAGTGGTGGTCTAGCTTCAACTGACTCATGATTTCAATCTGTAAAATGAATAGATTTGTGGTTACTAGTGAAATCAGTTAGATATATCTGAATCTCAGTATTGATTCTCACAACGGGACTTAAAGCCAGTTGACTTTGCTTTGAACTTTCAATGCAATATTCAGTAAACTACTGAATCCAAATAGTCAGTAACTTGTACAACAGGTATGATATTGATACCGTTATTATTAGGGATTTAAATTATCTTGTTGTTAATAAACTTTCTAAACTTTCAATCATTCTCTTTTCTTCTTTTAGGGATTTAAGTTTAGGAGGTTTCTTGGGGGAGTAGAAAGTGGTTAAAAGTCCAAATCAAACGTTCAAGTACCTGGTACATTAAATTTCAGTTTATTTATACATATTCATTTTGCCTTTACAATTAATTCTAGTCTAGCGTGAGGGATTGTGGATGCACACTGCTGCGGAGTCCCGTACTAATGCTTCTAGGTCTTCAATAGCGGTTTAACACTATTCAGTTCATGATATTAATCTAAACTCAAAAAACTTCAATAATTGTCTAGTTGATATCATTAGTTCATGATAAAAACCATCTAGAAAAAACTTATCTACTTAATCTTATCATGACTAATTAACTCTTATAAGGCATTAGTTATATCATTTCCTATTCTGGAAAAAATATAATTTAAACAAATGACCATGACTGTGAACCATGTGGATAATCGAAAAATCTTATGGCAAAGTAACATTGTGGACATTTATAGATATTCAGCTCGAAACCGATTGTTACCGACATTGGGCAACTGAATATAATCACTAACCAACACATATGAAACC